>CM062822.1:21557915-22176948 GCA_031772345.1 Himalopsyche anomala | reverse complement strand
GGTTCGGTGATTCTACCGAACATTACTTTTCCGAACACGAACACTCCGAACGGGAATAGTCCGAACACGAACACTCCGGCCAAGAATACACCGAACACCGATTCTTTCGGACTCGGAATCTTCCGCACACAGAACCTTCCGGATATAGAATACTTCGCACACCGAATACTCCGAACATTTAAATATTTTTATTGGAAAAATCATTGTTTTATTGTAACGTGGAATGTTTTATGGCAATTATGCCAAATATTTTTCATAATGAAAACAAGAAACGTATTTAATTTTCATGTATATAAGCAGTTTAAAATTTTATTTGATTTTAACTTATTAATTTTGAAAATTGCGTTTTATTATAATTGTGCTGATATTTTTGATTATATTGAAAGAAAATACCATGCATATAAACATTTAAAATTGCAAATTGATATTAACAGTACTTTAAACATAATTTTATTATCTTATTGATACACATAGTATACATATTTTACATTCACTTGACAAATGCAAAAATGTGTACATGAAATTTTAAACATATTATGTGTTTGTAATTTTTTTATTGCAATGACTTCAGTAAATAATTTTAGCAATTATTATTATTGAAAGAAATGAAAGTATAGTTGAAGTTATTCTTAGATCTGTTAATATTATATTCCCCCCTCCCACCCATCCTATCTTATGAACGGGGCGTATCGAGAGCGATTACGTTACCACGAGTCCTGTCCTAGTCCTATCCTTCTATCCCTACTCTCTTTGGAAAAAGAGTTTGAGTAACAAGCAGTTCTCGTTGAAACATTTATGTTGAGATAAACTGATGGCCATAGACTAGTATACTTAGGAATGTGACTTTTTCTTTGAATTTGCAATACTTCTTTGTGAATCAATGTTATACAATGACAAATGTAGGCATTATAGCTTTAAGATAGATTTTTGTGTTAATTTTTTAAAACTTTAAATAGTTTAATGTAGTTTGGTGGTTTGGTATTCAATATAAGTTTTTATTTCAGAATTAAAGTCAATTAATATTATTGTTGAGAGTTTTAATACATGTTTTAATGTTATGAAAACGTCGTAATCTAATGACAGTAGTGCTTTTAAAAAAATAGTTTATTCTTCAATAGAAACTCACGATATAAGAGATAATACATATTTATTATTGTTGAATATAAACATTTGTTTTGGATTAAATGCACGCAGTTGCTAAAAGGTCTTTGGTTTACAAAATAATAATGTTATTATTTTACAACCATTTCGTGCGAAAACATTGTAGATCTGTTGGCTACCGATCCTTCTTTTACTTCAGCGTCAGAGGATTAATACCTGAAGGGTATTATATTGTAATAAATATATATTTTGTAAACATGTATATTGTGTATGTATATTTTGTTTTTTATTATATGATAATAAATACATATTTTGTAAACTTTTCATATTTGGATTTTAGATCTACTATGAGTCGACCTTTTTAGACAGTTGACACAATGATCGCTTGCTAACATAACAAATAAATAATGTAGCTAAAAAAACTTATTTTTTTTATATTTTTGTTTTTATGTACCTATATGTAGTTACATATTAAGTTTAATGAAAAATCCTGTTAATTTTCTATAATGTTAATAAATAAAATGTCTTTTTTCCTTCTTATTTTAGTAATATATTATATTTTTTTGATAAAACTGTTTTCATGGTATCGTGATTTGTTTACTACATAAATGTGTTGATATGTACCCTTAAATAAACAGCATTACTCTGACTTCTATTGATTCATAAGTCTAAAAAATATTTATAATCATCCCAACACTAAATCTACATAGAAATGGAATTTTTCAATAAAGTAAATCCAATCTTATCAGAAGAACTAAAGTATCTTTAATAAAATTATTGAGCTTTTACACCAATAAATGGACGTTAAAATTTTGTTCATGAGATTACGACGTTTTTATAACATCAAAACATGTATTAAAACTCTCAACAATAACATAATTGACTTTAATTCTGAAATAAAAACTTATATTGAATACCAAACCACCAAACTACATTAAACTATTATTTTTATGCTTTTTAAAGTTAAAAAAAATTAACAAAAAAAATCTATCTTAAAGCTATAAAACCTACAATCGTTAGTAAACACACAATATTCCTTTGTAATTCATTCCACTTTATTTAATATGTCAGTACCGGTTTCGCTCATTACGAGCATCGTCAACTAATAAGAAATATAATTTAACAATGCTATTTATACAAAAATGAACAGTTATAAACAACAATTGGCATTGAAAAGAAATTACCAATTACATTAAAAGTGATTCTAAAATAACACAAAATTAAAATTTTTAACACATTTAACATATAATTAAAAAGTCATCTCAGATTAAATTTATCAATACATATATTTTTTATTTAATAATTTATTAATTTTTATATAATGCCTTTCCACCAAGTATTGACAGTGAAAACCCTAAAAGTGACCTACATTTGTCATTGTATAACATTAATTCACAAAGAAGTATTGCAAATTAAAAGAAAAAGTCACAGTCCTAAGTATACTAGTCTATGGCCATCAGTTTATCTCAACATAAGTGTTTCAACGAGAACTGCTTGTTACTCAGTTGTCCAACCTCTCTTTTTCCAAAGAGAGTAGGGATAGAAGGATAGGACTAGGACAGGACTTGTGGTAACCTAATCACTCTCGATACGCCCCGTTCATAAGATAGGATGGGTGGGAGGGGGGAATATAATATTAACAGATCTAACAATAACTTCAACTATACTTTCATTTCTTCATTGCAATAAAAAAATTACAAACACATAATATGTTTAAAATTTGATATATACATGTCCAATGACCAATTGTACACATTTTTCCATTTGTCAAGTGAATGTAAAATATGTATACTATGTGTATCAATAAGATAATAAAATTATGTTTAAAGTACTGTTAATATCAATTTGCAATTTTAAATGTTTATATGCATGGTATTTTCTTTCAATATAATCAAAAATATCAGCACAATTATAATAAAACGCAATTTTCAAAATTAATAAGTTAAAATCAAATAAAATTTTAAACTGCTTATATACATGAAAATTAAATACGTTTCTTGTTTTCATTATGAAAAATATTTGGCATAATTGCCATAAAACATTACACGTTACAATAAAACAATGATTTTTCCAGTAAAAATATTTAAATGTTCGGAGTATTCGGTGTGCGAAGTATTCTATATCCGGAAGGTTCTGTGTGCGGAAGATTCCGAGTCCGAAAGAATCGGTGTTCGGTGTATTCTTGGCCGGAGTGTTCGTGTTCGGACTATTCCCGTTCGGAGTGTTCGTGTTCGGAAAAGTAATGTTCGGTAGAATCCGTTCACCTGTTTTTCATATATGGGTCGTTGAATAAGAATACATAATTGTAAATAAAAAAATAATGTTTTATAAAAACATAATAAAAAATAAAATTGATGTTCACTTTCTTCATCATGCTTTCATAAGAACCTCTCAAGAGATTATGTTTCGTCCTCCTTTTCAGGACAATAAGTTAGACCAATTTCATTAAATAGTTACAGTGCACAACATGCTACAATTTTTTCTGGGTGTTTTCTTTCAATAAACTCTGAAAGTCCCTCCTAGATTCTTAGCATTTCCTTCATGACACTGGCAGAGATAACCTCCTTGACATCTGGCTCCTCCATGGTATCTATTTCCTGCAAAAACTGTATGCTGCTGTGGCCATAGATCCTTTAACTCATCCATTGTCAGTTCCTCAGAGTGGTTCTTGATGAGCCTTTTCTCATCTTCACCCACTTCCATGTCCATTCACTTTTCATACAAAACTCACCTGAAAGCCAAATTTTGGCTTTTTGCATACCATTATTCCCTTTTATGACATGCTAGCAATATAATGTGAGCTTTACCCTTCCTAGGAATGCTGAGAAGAGTTTTGCCTCAGTAATTGTCAAAGCTGAAGGATCACTTTTTTGTGTAATGATCATGAACACCTGAACCCTGTCCATTGTTTGAGATATAAGCAGAAGTCGGTCAAGGATAGGCTTTTTAATATATTTTGTTTCATTATTATCCATAATACACGATTAATATATTTTTATTTTATTGCAGACTAGCACAAGGTGTCTATGAAAACTACTTAAACATGAAAATGAAAGACTCGATGCTTCATGGAGTTTGTCAAGCATTAGACTGGTTTACTATGTCTGATACATTCACACAATACATAAATTCTCATCAGAATTATACTCTAATGCCCTATCTGGCCCACAGCTTTGTCTCCTGGCATTTTCTATTTGCTGGTTTGAGCTGGCCTAAATTGAAATTCCCAAGTCAAGGATTTGAGGTAAAATATTTTTTTACAAACTGATTCTCAGGTTCTCAATTATTATACACACATGACAACAGAATGGTGTGTAAACCGATCCATGACGCACTGCTAAAAATCCTCACGGAACCTATCTTTCTACCTTCCCGGTTTTCTCACAATATATTTTAGATTAGGCATGACATAACATGTATTCTTATATTAAATTCATAATCTTAACTTAGCGAAATATTGTCCCAATCAAGTGGTGTAAATTATTGTTGGTTCTTTGATTTTGTATTTGATTATTGAAAATTTACCCAAATAAAAGGTTATCTTAATTAACAGATACAATTCTACCGAACTGTCTGAATATCAATCTTATTCATTTTTATCATTTCGCTGTTAGTTAAATAAGTGTGTTGGACTAATAAAGACAGCTCTTTCTATGCCATTACCTGCCATACTATTTATATTAAATCTTGTTTTATAAAATAATCTTGTTAAAATTTCTGTCTCAAATGTTTTTCAAATATTTTTTTAGCCTTGATTTGAATTTTTTATTAACGCCGAAAAATGTTCTCAGATGTTCCAGAAACAAACGCAACTATCTAGCGTTGTTACTGCAATGGATAGAGGGATGTGTCCACGTATAAAACCTTTTAATTCTAAGAACGTATTAATTTTAGACTCATTACCTATGCTTCCACATATCATAACCCCTGCTCTACGACCTGTGAACATACAGGTAAACTGCAAGATTCTAATTAAACATGTGCTTTATCAATAATCATTCTGTATATTTAACAAATTATTAAATCATAATATTAGGAATATAATGATGTAATAGTTTTGCTCTCTGTATAAGTTATGCTGTTGATATTACCTCTTCTCCACAAATAAATCGGTCTGTAAATAAATAAGTAAGTAAGAAAACTAATAAAGGCTGATGTGTTGTATATTATATATAAAAAAAATCATTTAACCCATCACCATAAACACTTAAATTTAGTCACTCAAATCAACTGAGATGAAAAGATACCAATCTTAAATTAAATTTCAAAAATCAGCATTTTTAATAACCATTTATTTTAGGACACAATCTTGTAATTTTTGGCTGTGGAAGAAAATACATATTTTATTTGTCAGACTACTGATATTATTATTAACTATTTGGTTTGAATGTGATTATTAATTAAACAAAAATGATATTCTTATATTTGTGTATTTCAAGTACCTATAAATGATTTATTGATTTTTTAGCTTTACACGCAAAGAGAAAAAAGAGATTTGGCTACAGTGGTTGGTGTGATGTTAGATTATAATGTTCAATATGTTCAGGAGCGTTCCCAGGATGGAACTTACACATATGTTTTAGATCCTGATATCAATAAAGTCGGAATTTTTGGTGAATATAATATTAAAAACTTAATGCTTTCATATTTGTGTAGACTATTTGCGAATTGCTACCTCTGTAGTGATCACGCCCTTCCGTCTGCTATGATAATAAGGGAATACAACTTTTAAAAACATTAGTGATGAAGAAGACTCGAAGAACTTTGACGCTAATGTGTCCTGGTACTTAGAACTCCATACATTTGATATCCAAAAAATAATTATTTACAAATTACTTTGTAGAAACACTTATGTATGTGCATGTGCCATGTTAGAATTTAAAGTATTCATTGTAAACAAATATTCGAATATCAAATATTAAATTCTTAGTATTCGAATAATATTCAGTATGAATTATATCACGTAAATTCTTTTTTCGTTCATATTAATCGGGACACATATATGTTAGTTAGCACATACTATAGATGTACAGTGGAACCTCGATTCTACGTTTTTCAAGGGACCATAATAAATGAACGTATAATGCGGGAAACCGATAATGCGGGAAATCTTCAAATAACACAACAGAATGTTAAATTTTCAAAAGACTCATTTATTTATTAATTAAAGAACAAATGAATGTATTTTTAACTTGTTTAATACAAACTAAGTAGCCTATTTTTCAGTTTCTAAACTAAAGTTCTAGTTTTCTTCATTTAGGTATTTTAGTTTTGACTTTTGAGTTAGAAAAATTTACGCAACCAGATGAAATGTAAGATTATTTATGAGCGAAAAAATTTTTCTACAAAAATGGTCAATCGGGATAGATTAGTAACTGGGACAGGACGATAATATTTAGATGATAGATCGAAGAAATCGGTAAATCGAGAAATGATTAACATGGAATTACTAAACATTGCTATTACGAGGTGGGGTCTTGGTCGAGTAAAAAATAAACGATCCATGCATAAAGACGAAGATAGTGAGAACGGAAGATCGGGGTTCCACTGAAAAAAACGCAAAACGAAACGCGAGGTAAGATTATTTATGAGAAATATTCTACGAAAACGGTCAATCGGGATAATATTTTTGACGGGACCAAAATATTTGAACGATAGATCGAGGAAAACGGTAAATCGGGGAACGGTTAATGCGGGATTATTTTACATTGTTCTTACGGGTGTTTGACCGGGACTATGAAAAATAAACGAACCATGCGGGAAAACGAACAATGCGAGAACGGTAGATCGGGGTTCCACTGTACCAGCCTTACTTGACTGCCCGTGAGGGCGCCACCATCACATCATTAACGTTGCCATAGTCAACACGTCCTAGGGCGACAATTTTAGTTCTGAGTTCTGCCACAGTCAAGTTAAAATGGTACATCTCTAGTTGCCAGTACGTCTATTAAGTGATTATTATGTTTTATGAATACCATGGTGGAATGAAATACATTATAACAAGATATAATCTTTTAATAATTTATTGGTTTTATATACATTAGGTTCTAATAAAAAATATGAACATACAACTAATTTATCAAATATTTATAGATTAATTAATAACTATGTTTCTTTACAACTAGATGAAAAAACATCATCAGTCCGGAATATAATATATGCAACGAAACAGCTGATTGCCAGGGAAGTGGATTTAGAAAAGATAAATAGACTAGAGTTAAAAGCAACACCGAATAGCAATCCCAAGCAATTCAACGAGAAGGCCAAAGTAAGAGTCGACATGAAGAATACAGAAGACACCGCAACAGCTCGGTTACCAAATCATTTGCAGAGGCTGGAACCCAAGAAAATGAAATCCAATATTCCGCTGGTGAGTTTATTTTTTGTCTTTCCCATATTTGATGCTGGTCTTGTGTCGAATGTGCAATGTTCTTGATTATTCATCCTCTTCGGTTGCTTTGTCCGTGGGTACAAATCCCTATATGAACAATTTATCAAGCTGTTTTGTGGATTTGTGGTCAAAGACATAAACGTTTTTGATCAACCTAATCCTTTAAAAAGGACAAGAGTGATTACTACTAATTGTTTCCTAGCCCTATTCTTCTGTCCTTACTTTCACCGTAAAAGAAGGGGTTGTGCGACAGAATTAGTTCTCATAAAATACAACTTCTGTTGAGGTGCTCCACATTTAGAGTGAATGTGATTTAAAATAATAGAAAAATAAAATCAATTAGTACATACATAATTCGACTGTGGAAAGGAAAAAGAGTGTAACCCACACATAACAAATTTTACAGGAGGCATAAAAAACCCTTTGTTGTTAGTTGAATTAGTCATATGACGTATTTCATACCTTCGGTAATTTTCTACAACCTAGTATCTTATTGGTCTTAGAGAAGGTCACTGACATGCTTAATATTCAACATCGCCCTTCAAAAAGTTATTCGAGTAGTGAATAACTAAACTTATCGGAGTCAATATTTGCAAAGTCTGTGCAGATTCTGGCGTACACAGATAACATTGATATCATCGACCGTTCAAAGAATGATGTTGTAGAAGCTTCTGTAGCCTTTCAACAAACGGCAAGTGACATTGGATTGAAAGTCAATACGAAAAAAAACGAAATTTATGCCAGTTACAAAGCCGAAACTATAAATGAATGACTTCATCCGTGATAATCAAATTATCAAAATGATCGACGGGTTCGTGGATCTTAGATCCCTAGTCAATTTTAGAATATCAAATTCAGAGGAAATCAAAAAGAGAATTGTAAGCAGTAATAAATCCTTTTATAGAAATGCTCAAAAAATTCAAGTCCTTTCGCTTATCACGAAATACAAAAGTCCACCTTTACAAAACATTCATAAGACCAGTTTTGGTGTATGGTGTCGAAGACTACCTGTATTTATAATCTAGGTCAGGCATGTCACACTCTTTCAACGCCAAGGGCCAAATTACGTATTGCCCATCAATCTGTGGACTATATTACAAAAAAACTCAAATTAATATACCTACTTATAAATTAACAACTGTGCAAATATAAGATTGTTGCAAATGAAATATTAGGTACTAAAGCTGTTAAATAAATAAATTGAATACTTTTTACTTTTTTTAAGAAACTTGCCAACGTTTTTCGTTATGAAAAATATGCAGTTGTATCTCAGAAAATATGCCGGCAGGGCGTATGTTTCACGTGCCAAACCTAAGTATAAAATTAATTGAATTCATGATCGATATTAAAAAATATTTTTTTCTTTAAAAATGAATGTTCCAAATTTTTATAATGAGCATACGTTTTTTTCACCTGCAAAAACAACATATGCATATACCTACCTATGTACATATGCCGAGTTGCTTTTTCATTGAAAAATAGTCTACCATAAGAAGGCCAATATTAGTGAAGTACATACGTATCATCCCCATACAGAGAAATGCATGAATAATAAAAATCTGTTAGCGATGTGTGAGGACCAAAATGGAATATTCCAAAGCAAACGTGAGATGTTAATTGAAAAAATGTCTTACAAAACACACGACTGTATGCAATAATTGTTCAGTAGAAATCTAAAGTTGCAATCTTCCCTCGTAAAGACTTTGCTCTCGTCAAAGTGCAAGCCTATTCATATAACGGGTGTTCATGAAGCCATGTTAATCCAAATAGAAATTTTCAGATTTAACCCTAGATTGACTGTTCCAAAGAATATTTCAACAACTTCAAATAAAGTACTAAGAATAATGCCTTAACAATTTCAGATTCCTATATTACATTTTTTCCCCCATTTTCCCATTTAAATGGGGCTTTCTTAAGATAGGGATTAAGCACACAAGAATATTAATTTTGACACCTGAGGAGCTGTGACTAATATACATTGCTCGAAAATGCTCAGACAGAATACCAAAAGAAGTCATCTATAAATAACTTATGATTTTGGTTTATTTTTGATCTTCATTTCCCTTTTTCTATTTTTTATATTTTTTAATTTCTCTTCTGTAATTTTTTTTTACGACGACACGTTTTCTACAAATCCTTTTAATTCCCTTCATCGCCAACCATCAAAATATTATAGACCTATAGATTTGGACGTGATGAAATTATTAAAATCATTGCAATAAAACTGAGGACTTAAAAATAATATCAATAATTACAAGTGAATTTTAAATTAAATTGTATTGGATTTATAAATTAAAATTAAAATACTGATATAATAATCCATGCCATGTATAATGGTTGTAAAATGATGGCATCTAATATTATTATTTCCCACACCTAACATATCTCATACCATCCTGTTCGAAGCCCAGATCATAAGCAGTCAACACAAGACAATTTAGCAGTGGCGGTTCTAGGTACTGGGCTAGGTGGGCTAAGCCCGACCTGCATTTTTCACCCAAAACTTTAGATGGCTGAATAAAAATGAACAGCAATTCGGCCGCTGAACAAAATAAATACATTTATAAGCGTAACTAACCTTTCCCAAATGAATATAATATCTTTGTTTTAATTTTCCTCTGTCAATATAAGACAATGTTACGTCTACCTACAATCATATTCTCGATTGTGTTTTGTATTACAATTTTAAACTGAGCCGGCATAAAAAAAACAATAACCCTATAAATACTTCATAGAGAACAGGCAACGTCACGTCAGTCTGGCAACACCAAAGACTCAAGGGCTAAATCGTTCAAGCCCGTAACCACAGACAATATTTCTTTACACTGGGGCGCAATCAAGCACGATTAGATTTTTTTGTATTTGTATGTACGGAAACGTCATCAAACACAAACGATTGTGTTTCAATCTGTCAAACTTCTGTCGATCGTTGGGGGCTAAACTGAATCTGCCCATTACGCATACTTATGCATTGAAACACAAATACCAATATCGTTGTATTGTATGAAAGTGACAGGTATTGACTCTCACTGACAGTTCTGTATTGCTCTTTGTATTTGTTATTTCACTTTGAAAGAGACGAATTTAAGGGTTCCGTATTCTATTATTTCTTAGTTAAATTAGCATTGATTTTATTATATAATAATTTATGCATTGCAGTAGTGCCGTAGTATTTGTTAATTTGCTTGTAGATTAATGTATAAGGTGAAGTGGAAATATGCTTTTCTCTAGCCCACCCAAGATTTTAGGTCAGGAACCGCCACTGCAATTTAGCTATAGTAGTAACATTAATTATTTTCTTATATTTCTCTAGAAAATTGTTTTGTAATTGGAGTCTTAATAATGGATAAAAGAATAGTCTGCATTTTAGATAGTATCATAAATTATTAAATTTCATTTTTGAAGATAGTATAATAGTTAAAAATCAGCAGATTACATAATGATTTATTATAACTCCATCAAATTTAAGTAATATGAATATTTTTTTCTGTTAAAATTACGTTTCCGAATTTAAAAAAAAAACAATATGAATCATTTTAATGGGGTTAAAAATACCCTCGGAATAATATTTCTAACCTTTTGCGAGCGAGTCTTTCGCGTCATTTGACGGCATGCATTATGCAGGGGTAATTACGACCCATTCTACCAGCACTCGACAGTCATCACGGCCGGCCGCAAAGCCAATGCAATCGCGACAGCCTATACAAACGGAGATCCTTTCACCGCGCATTCTTTCATAGTCTTTTCACCTCATTTCACTGTAATATATTCCATCAGTGGGCCGCTCTATACACCCGCTGTACCAATACAAGTCGAGGGGTATCTCAAAATGCTGTACTGGTTATTTAAGGGTTGTTCAAATTGGTTTAACTTAAAGCTGTTTTTTATTTATGTTGCAATACTGTCCTTTATTTTAATAAAACAAAAATAATAAGTTCGAGGTTCGTGACACAATAAGGCATAAAAATATCTGCAACAGCTATCAAATTTCTCTATTTTTTACGCCAATCAATCAAAAAATCATTATATTATTTATACTTTAGATTTTTGTTAAAACAATATTATCGATAGCAATAATTAATATAATTCTACTTACATTAGCATTTGGCAGTACACAAAAGTGATGTGCTATGATTATTTTTTAACTGTTACTCTGATCCGCCCTAGCAAAGAAGTTATATTTAAAAGTAGGCTGAAATCTAAAAATGTTAATTTTTCGCTTCGGATTTCATTTCGGTTTGTATAACATTTTTACGTGATTGTAGTTCCTTATTCACTTTGCTTGAAATTATAACTGTAATTAATTTCAATTCGGTCGTCATATGAAATACAAGAAAAAGTTGCGAGTTTTCACGGCTACTTATTATGCCGCGGTAAACGAACACCCGCCTCTAATACATCGATAGCCTCATGATAATAATTCTCTATTGGTAATTTATAATTGTATTAGAGTCTACGTACTATAAACTTTTATTATTATTTTATTTTATAGTTTTAGCGTAAGTATTTTCATCGTTAAAAAGGCAATTTTATTTGGAAATATGCTTACCAATGACTCTTATATAAATTATAATTAAACGTGTACACGGTGTAGCTTAAGATTATTATTACTCACTTTAATATAAAATCCAATTGTATTGTTATTGTAAAAAAATCTCATAATTTTCGCATATCTTTCCGCCATTAATCACTCGAGTTACTTTCATGAGTTGGGATAATGATTTACGAACCTTATAAATTTCGCTACTCTCTTCAGCGCGCATTTTCGAACAGAGATGCTGAAATTATTTTTCGTTGAATTTTTGTTCCATTTTTAAAATATCGAGAAGTATTGCAATACAACTTCATCTTGCAAATATAATGCAGTTATAAGAAATCATAGTTCGATGTTTAAATTGTTGACGTTTGAGGTTTGAAGAATTTATCGCTGGGACAGCTTTCCAACGATATTTATACCGCAATCGTGGTTTCATTAAATATTGTTTTTTGAATATGATCATGATAAAATTATCATAACTAAACAATTACATATTAGTCGACCCCCAAATTGGCGAGATTGAAAGGCCCCTCTTTGTGTAGAACTCAAAGAAAAAAGCTATTAATGAGAAGGCATCAGTGGCAGTACCGCGCTAAAGAGCGGGAGGTTTATTGGCTGCTGATGTATTTTTCTCTCAATAGCATTCATTGTTATTTTTATTCGGCATTATCATGTTAATGTGAATTTCGAACGGCACGAATAATAGGGAGAAAGAAGCACCCGATTGGCTAAATTACGATTTTTCATATTAACAATATAATCGAATAGATATGTGAATTTTGCGCCGTTCGTTAATTATTAACAATGATCATTTATAAATGTAACGAACAAACGCGAATTAAAATTATTTCTACGTACTAAAAATACTTTTAAAATCAATCACTAAATGTAATGACCTTATGATTAAACAACAGTCAGAATTTAAATCAATTTTTGGTCGGAATAAAAATATTATACGGTTAGAATATTTTATAACAATTTTATATTTTATATCCGCCGAATCCATCGAAAGTATTAGGTAAGGTTAGTTATTTTTTTAAAATTTCATTTAAATTATGACTATTTATTCTAACCGATATATTATGATCATTTAATATAAATTCTGACCAGAAAAATACGAGCCTTAAACAACCCCGGCACAAACATACAAATTATATGTATTATCAAAAATGAAATTGATATATGGAAAAAATGTGAAAAAAAAATGTTAATAATTAACAGTTTGAGGACAGCTAGCCACCAGTTAAACGTATTGTATGAGTTTGCATTGAAAACAGTGTTTATTTACCCATTTTATAAAGGCTTGTATTTTTCCGGTCAGAATTTATATTACATTGGTCAGAATTCATATTAAATGGTCATAATATATCGGTCAGAATAAATAGTCATAATTTAAATGAAATTAAAAAAAAAACCTAACCTAACCTAACCAAAATGGTTATAAAATATTCTGACCGTATAATATTTTTATTCTGACCAAAAATTGATTTTAATTCTGACCATTTAATTTGTTCATTTTTATAAATATGACACTTCGGTTTATTAACCAATAACATAATCGCAATTCTTTCAATAACATTTAATATTTGTACTATGTATGATAAATGTATATTGTAAAACAATTCTCCCTAGTCCAATTTATTCTGGAGTATACTAAATAAACTCATGAATAGGGAGTTACTGATTTCATACTTCATTTCAATATGATACAATATAAAATGTAACGAATTCAGTCCGCATTACAAGAGATTCCGAAGTCATTTATTAATTGATTGTTTCAAATTTTGATTGTCAAGCCATGTTACAAGAATGAAACAAATTAAGACATTGGAATAAAAACATCGATTGTCACAAAATCGTTTTTTTAGAAGAGTTAAAAATCTGGGTTGTTTAATACGATGGTAAAATATATAAGAACCTTAGTGTACATATGCACTATATTTTTATTTCGATCAAGTAGATATTTTTAAAAAATATGTGAAAAAAACTTTTGAAAGACTATTTTACTGTTTCGACCTTCATTTTTTTAAATGAAAAAGTAGTAATGATTGAACGAATCAAATATAATTTGACAATTCCGACGTCTCCTAGTGATAAAGGGGAAACTAATAAAAAATATTGAGATCTGATTTGAGGGCCTCGTTATTTAAAAAAAATCTTTTCGCAGATAATGAAATCACAGAGAAAATATTTAAAAAATAGGACAGTTGTCGTTTACAGCTCAATTTGAACATAAACAAAAAATTATCTAATAAAAATATCAAAACTTGACTAAATATAATATTATATGTTAAGTCAATTTATCTGCTAGTCTTAAGGTCGTCTTGCGTTATTCAATAATAAAATTATGTACGCATCAGAAAATATGTGAACAACACGTGTGAGACCTCCACGCTTACCACATCATTTGGTCTCCAAGTGATTTACATTTGTAGGTACAGCTTACGCTTACATAATAAAGTCGAGTGGTCAACGTCATTGGTTTCGGTTACGGAGTCCACTAGTTCGAATCCCAAGACGGACAGTTTTTATAAATTGACTTTCAATCGATTTCTGTCCAAAGGCATGGATGTATGTGATGTCTTGAATTCCCTCCCACCGACCGTATCCTAAAAACGGGCGTTGCGATAGCGATTAGCTAATCGCTAGTTCTGTTCTTGTCCTATCCTTATATCCCTACTCTCTTTGAAAAAAGATTGAGCAACTGAGTCACAAGTAGTTCTCGTATAAATACTTATGTTAAGATAAACTCCACTAGGAGTCCATATGCTTCACAATGGTAGCGGTGATGGATAAAAAAGTAGTAAAAGTAGCTCTGGACATAATTCCTATTTTGTTTCAAAATCCGCTTAGCATGTTTAATTTCTGACAAATCCTATATAGAATATAAAAAAAAAAATTAGACAATTTATTAGATCCTTAAAAATCCGTTCCTGGCAAGTTGGCTCTTAAAATTTGCCGTTTTTTTTAATAACGGAAACTTGCATGAAGTGTTGTAGGTTCAACCAAATCAAAATGTACTATTATCCGATTGGTAACAAGATTTTTTTTTATTTTAATCTTTTTCGTCATCTCATCTGTGACGTGCGCCCAGGGGTGTCCAACTGTAGGGGCGCGCCGCTTTTTAAACGCCTCTCAAAGTGAATAATGAATTGACTGGTGGCGCGTAGGGGGGCACGCCTTTGATGGCTTATTCATGAACTATTATATCCCCGATAATGGATTATTATTTTTTTATTGTAGCGGTGTTTTGTATTTTTAATGGCACTTCATGTACCCACTTCCACTTTCGTAGTATTGATACAAATAATATCGTTTAAAAAAAAAAATATTTTGTTACATACATAACAAATTTATTTATTCTCTACAAAAAAGTCGTCAGCATAATAAATTTGAATCTATCTCGGGCGAAGCCGGGTAATAAGCAGCTAGTATTGTTATATTAGTATGTATATATATTTTTATTGATATAATTGCATTCATTTGCTATTGAAATAAATGTGTTTTTATTGAATGAAATACTTGTATATAGGTATTTTAAATAATTGCTGTAAGTCTAACCTTTCACACACTCGCATAACTAGCGTAGCAATTTTCTAATGAACCACCATAACGCACGAGTTGAAACGCATTAGCGATATTACTCCTACGGTTAGGGTTATAATCGTTTATAAGATTTAGTGGTCCGTGTTGGAAGCTAGCACTCGTGGGCCGTATGTCTTGCGGGGGATAACGACTCTTATGCCTTTTTACGAAGCCTTGCGAAAAGGTTAACCCGTAAAAAATCTATCTAGATTAGAATATTACACATGCTGTATTATGTAACACTTCAAAGCGATTATATCAACGCTGCCGCTTTTACAAATACTCGCTAATCATTTTTAACTAATAGTGTTTATTAAATTTATTGTGTGCGTTTTTTAGAGTGGTCATCGTTCCTTCATTTTGATTGCGGTGTCCACTGGTTCGAATCTCCGAACAAAAACTTCCATACATTACAATCGATTTAAAAATTTCAGCAGCATTCATTTCTCGGCAATATGGCTGACTGATTACGTTGAAACATTCTGTCTTGTTTTTTGCGACAAACTTTCGTATAAACAATTATTATAGTGATATAGATTTCACATCAATATAATAATCTTTGTATACATAATTAGATCACAAAAGTATTGTATTGTTAAGTATTGTTAATAATGTGCGTACCGAACCAGTTACCTCATAAAGCATGCATATTAATCTAAACAAACATCAACAATATATTGTGTGTTATTTATATGAGCCCTTAAATATTATTGAGTACTTACTCCCTTTTGTAATTATTAATTGCAGCCCTTTGTTACAGCGTTAATGGCTTCAACACCGTAATTTAAACATACAATAATAAACACATGAGACCGAAACAATTACTTTGAGTATCAAACATACACAGGTACAATACATTAATGTATACTTTTGTTTACATTCGGTTTTAAACAATACTATCATGCTCTTCAGTTTTCTTCGTAAATATGTGAATACGTATAATCATTCTAGATATACCCTATTTATTATAATAACATATTCAACCAATAAAAACATAATATGATTGTCATTTGTAAGTTCTGTCTTTCTTTTTTTGGCGGTTTATTTGTGGAAATTCCGTTTTTGATATAAAATATTGATGACTTTGTTACTCCACATATTAAAATAGCATTATAAATATTCCATCGATTAACACATATGTACATACATATTATCAATAGTCATTTGAATTTAAATTATTTGTGGAAAGACAATAAATTATTTATAAAAAATTGAGTGCTTATTCTACAATATAACAGTATAATCAAGACTGGTTCGCGCGTGAGGGTACTTTTTTAGAATATGTCAGTTTGAAACGCTATCTTGATGTCCAAAACTGATCCTGGTCGTCTTATAAAGTTTTGAAAATTATTACGACATAATATGCATATACATTTCTTTACATAAGTATTTTGAACAAGAATATTGTGAAGTAGTAGTGTCCACTTGTCTAGAATGTGAAGCATATTGTGAGATGTAGCCAAAATATGCGAAGAAATAGAAAGAAAAATATATTCATTAAAGAATATTAGAGACCAGGATACTACGGCAATTTACTGAAATATAAACATTGTATATACTCAACAAAAATATTCCGTAAATAATAATTTGATCTCGGATTTCACGACAATCTACGGAAATATAATTTATTTGGTACAAATTTCTCCCGAGCTTTCTTATTTCTATCAAAAATAAAAATCGACAACATAACAAAAAACAATGGTCTAAAATTTATGATTTAACCCTCCAAGGACGAGCGTGACCATATGATCACAGAAAAAACCGTTGTCTATTGATCCCACTATTCATCCTTTTTCTACCTGCCGTTGCTTTCACTCATATTTGGTTAAGAAGGGTACAGACTTCAATTAGTCATCAGCCGTGGGGACAGAAACGACCACCAAAAGTACATGCGATTTTTTGAATTTCCGTTTTTTTTAATGGACTTTTTGAAACTGTTATTTTTTTTATCTTAACATCAATTTTTTACAGTTCTTTTGCTAATATATTTGTATTGGAATTATGTTGATCTATAAAGGTCAAATTGTAAATATTTAAAAAAAAAACAGGTTTAGCAATATTTCAACCCAGAATGTTTGCGTGCCCGCACGGTCACGCTCGTCCTTACTACTATCCGTACACAATATTACACGGTAATAAAAGGATGAGAATGACCATATAGTCATGCGGGGTTTCTATACTTTGCGTTTTTTGTTTTTTAATTTAAAGGAATAAAAGTTACCCGCGACTTCAATATGGCTTAAAAAATATTCTTTTTATCGAAAAAAAACTCTCGTCTCTGGAAGGTTAAAATCATATCCCTTCCTCAAGAACACCGCTAAAATATTAAATACAATATAAAATAATTATTAAGCGTACCTATCAGTGACCTAGACATCTTATTCCAATTGATTGGTGAGCTTCATTCTTCTTGTTAAAGAAATTTATCAATATCACATAATATCGTATCATTCATTTCTGGCCTAGCAATCGAACATTTGTTGTGGATTCATTTTACATCAATTTCAGCATTGTAAATAACTTTTTACTCATTCCCGTTGCCGTTGGTCCATTCATTGTAACGATGCATACACTACATACATTTATTATTATTTTCATATTAGCTCAGCGTGACAAAAATTGCCTTATAGTTTAAATATATGACATTTACTACATCATCCTAATGAAATATTACCCTCGTCGCGTAAGACAATGTAATTAAGTACATATTCTTCTTTTTTCGTATTGCTTATTTTCTATTGTCAAAATGACGTCATATTAGACATTTAAAAAACTTTGTTTGACTGTTAAATTAAATTCATTAAAAAAATGATGGGAGGCTTCTGATTCTCCGCAATTGTGTGATTTCATTTGACAATAATTCCGTTGCACGTATGTCATATGTATGCTCGACTTGTCACGGAACCCTCCTTGTTTTTATTTATACATATTCTCAAATGGCACTCCATGTGGAAAAGGTTTAATGCAGCGAAATAAACCCGCATTCAATCTTTTGTCAATTGGAAACCCGTTTGCGTATGTTTGTTTGCGCACGCGCTCGCTACACTTCCGCACGCATCCGTAGACGCACACTGCACCCCCTCGTTCGCTTTGTCTCAAATGCCACTTGTCACTTTCGGAGTGTTTTATTTTGCAAATTGGATCGCATTGTTTTTCATCATGTAATCACGCCCGATCGCGCGGGGGATGGCTTTGATAAGTGCTCTTCGTAAAATCTTTTTGTTTCACTTGTATTACAATCAATGGGGCATGTTTACATCATCATGGCGTATGATTTTCTTATTTCAATTTCCAAATAAAATTGAATATTGTTCAGTAATTTCTCTTAAGTAATCAACAATCTAACAATCTATTATGTATTTTTTAAACAACACTTTCAATAATTAATTAATACTTGCACAGTTTTTATTCTCTTCTACCTATCTAATCGCAAAATTTCTTACTTTATTCTTATATCGTAAATTATTTCAAAATAAGAGTCAATATCGTTGGCTCGCGTGACACATCTCACGTGCTCAATTCCTAGTACGAGCAGCAATTTTTTCAATCTTTATTTTTGATATGATTTATCTTCTGTTCAAAAACATGGATGATTGTGATGTCTAAAAACTCTCTCCCTCCCTTCCAATCCCAAAAAACGGGGCGTAGCAAGAGCGATTAGCTAACCACTAGTACTGTCTTAATCTTATTATTGATATTCCTACTCTCTTCGAAAAAATGAGAGTTTGAACAAACGAGTAACAAGCAGTTCTCATAGTAAACAATATGTTTAGAGTGTTTAGACACCTCAATTAGGAGATCATATGCTTTACATTGGGAGCGGATATGGATTTAAAAAAAGCTTGACATCCATAGCAAACATGGCTAAAAAAAAGATTTAACACTTATCTAGTTATTAAAAACTGACTCGGGTAAATTAAAAAAAAACTATTTACAATTAATGAATCGATTTGGAAGCGTAGCTTGTACGTCTGTACTCTATATTGTTAGTAGTAACTATCGGTTTTTCTTCAATAATATCATTGAATATCTTTGATCCACTACTTGATGATGTCATTCCATAATTAATTGAAAGTATCACGTTTTTATCGTTTTTACGTCCAACCGCACTCTCACAAAGGTCAGTGGCGTCAATATTCAAGCGGCATCAATTCTAAATTAATTTACAATGAGTGCAATGGCCCACCACCCCGATTCTAATAATTCATATTATGTTTTGTCGTCCCACCCCACGCAAAGTGATACTTTTCCGGAAGCGGATGCATTTCTCGAAAACGACCATCGCCCCTGCACTCACAACTGCATTTAAGGACAATGTATGACATAACATTACCGACAGCCTTTCGCTTGATGCAATCGACATTAACTTAAGCAATATACTGAACTTTTATCATCCTACCAGTAGGGCGGCATGTTTGCAAATGGGTGACACAGTTCAGTTTTTAATTTCAATAGAATATTTCACGAAGTACTGATTTAATGCACACTTATAAAAACTGTTTGTATTTACCCAGCTATATTTAACTGTGATCGTCACCTTTTTATCATTATTGAATCTTAAAAGTCTGAGACAGAACTACTTTAAATAAGAGACTCTTAAAATTGTATGGTAATAAAATTGTTTTGTAACTTACCTCATGTTGTTATCAACATTTTAAACCTATTTAACCTAAAACTGTCTAGTTGCTTAGAAAAATGTGTGTTTTTCTCTATTCAAGATAAAATGGATCTGGTAATTTTTGAACAAAGCTCCTCATATATATTCAATGAACTGTTTACCAATAATTCACAGTTTACAACCGAATAGTGGCCACAGAAGCTGTTTGATTCTATCATTTATCATCATAAACAATGCAAAAGCGCAAGCGCGCTTATCGAATACATTTTCTTACAATCAAACACAATTTAAATTATGCTTATATGTACATACATTATATGCCATTACAATTATTAGTTATCCCGTCCCATTGCAGTTTCCATCACAGGAACTTTTCATTGTATCTTTTTTTATTCACATCAATTAAATATTCTCATAAAATGCTCATTTCGTTTTTCTCGTATATTATCATTCAAAGGCATAGGGGGATAAGAAGTGATAGGAAGGGACGAAGATATCAAAATATCTCCATAATTATGCAGACTTCCTTCCTTTCATGCATTATTTACCCGGTGTCTATGCGGTCGATTGGACCGTCAAAACGCCTTAAGTACCTAACGTCAGTAATGCTTTATTCATTTGATTTATTAACCCTCACATGTGGCATTTTTATTCTTGATGACATTATTATACAATATATTATGAATCTATTTTCAATACTTGCAACAAATTTTTTTTTTTAACCCATGTCTGCTCCCAATGTGAAGGATATTTTCTCCTAAAAGAGAGATCTCAACAGAAGTTTTTTTTCTATGGAAACTGTTTTGTTCTCTGTTGCTCAACTTCTCTTTTTCGAGTCCGTGGCACAGCGGTCAACGTCGTTAGCTCCCGTGACGGATCTCACGGGCTCGAGCCCCAGTACGAATAACATTTTTAAATTTACACGTAACATTCCCTCTCATGTTTTTTTTTACAATAATCTAAATATTTTCTCATGCGGGTTCGCCATACGTGTATGCTCAAGTTAATCACTGGAAACCAAACGTTTGAATCTTACGACACCTTTGGATACGAACTCAAAAAATCTTGTATTGGTCTTCATACCATCTTCTAGTTCTGACGTAATTGTAAACATATTCAATAGTTAATTAAAATTATTAGAATTAAGATAAATCATCCTTATTTTGATTACAAAAATAGGGGATCTATGGATTTATAAAATTATTTGTTAAAAAATCACTATCAATGGTTTCGCGAAAATTAAATCAATGCTTTCTACGAGTAGACAACGCCATGTTTTTCTTCGCAGCTTTCAAAACATAGTCTGTCTGACCCACTGTTCTGAATCAATAAAAACAATAGTTATTTTTTAAACTATATATTGATCATCTTTATAGATAATACAAGTCATGAAATCTCTTATGAGTGTACTTAAGTACACTTTTGTTGTACCTTTACGAGGTTTAAGGTTTGTGAATTTTTTCTACTCCTGTGGAATATTTGGTATAACTGTAAATGGACTACGGAATTTCTAAAGCACTCATAATTGACAACGTTGTGGCGGGCCTTCGACTATCCGCTTACTTATTCTTCTCATATGCACATCAATAGCAGTATACAAACAACGTGAAACACTTCTAGGTTTTATATGTAGAACTTTAACATTAAACCTATGCTCGTACACTTATTTTTTGTTTTCTATCACTCTCACAACCATCATATAAACTTGTCTTTAATAGAAAATTACGAAAAGAAAACATTAAACAAAATTACAATACTTTTTCAGCCACTCCGTATTGTCGGAGAATTCAATTTCAGAATATACAGTGAGAAAGTTACAACGTTAAAAATATGTACCCATAAATTTATTTTTTGCCTTGATGTAATAATTACGTATTCACGCATATACGGGTATATGTAATAATACATCAATGTACCTTTATATCTTTTTGTATCCCGTATATGTAAAGCAACGCTGCGCGTGAGAAATAGATTTTATTTTTCACTTTGACATGTTTATAGGCGGGTTCCGCGGGCCTTGGGCGGCCTCTTCGACTCGAGCGAAATTCGGGCGGAATTTTTCTGACGTTTATACGCTTTCCGGCGTAATGGCGTTGTTTATCGCCGCCTATAACCCGCCGCGAGTTTGGGCGGTTTTTTAAAATTCAAAACGACTGCGTGTTTCGGTAAATAAGGTTTATTATACTGACATAGCGGTGTAATCGCCCGTCAGACATGATGTAGGCAATTCTTATATTACTGCTAAGTTACTTCGATTTTATGAAAGAATATATTTTCATCTACGTAGTAAACTTAAAACAAGAGCGACTGATAAAGATTGACTACACAGCACCACGAGTAAAACAATAATAAATTATATTTGAGCTTCGTATATTCTTTATTACTTTTGCTTGTGATGTATTTATATTTTCCCTGAACGGTTCTGGCTATGTTACCATTACAATTAGGTTGTTACAATTTATTAAACATTAGCAATTACATTACAAGCGAATCCCATATGGAAGATAATATACGAGAGGTAGTAAAATGCAATATTCATATAAAACCACTGATATCAATGAATAAAAAAAGATTTTTTTACAAATATTGATAAAATGTAGCTAAATATAATTTTGAGCTCCGTAAATGATCCGTAAAACATTCCATATCATACTATTTTACTCATTGTCTACCCTCTACCGTGTAGGCGTCTTACCACCAATGGTGTATTCAAACAGTGGCATATTTTTTTTCCATAAATCAGTTGATCTAAATATCATCTTCATTTTGAAATCTATATAAATTTTCTAGTATTCCATCCATGTTGATGTGGCCAATTGTTCCGGCCGCATGTCTTCGCACATGATGTGACCAATACAAAAAAACATTTAACTGGTCAATCAAGAAGATATTAACAGAGAAACCACTATGCCCTGTTATGCATTGGCTGGTTTGGCAATTTCTAATCAGTATATCTCTATATATGCAACTTGATATCCGAAATAAATATATAAGTCTGCGTGTCTTTTATATATATAAAAAAAGATTCAGATTATCTTGGTCCAAATATTTTTTTGTAACATAGTTGCTATTTTCAGTACGTCAGTAGTCAAATTTCGAGTTAACGTCGATATAAAAAGTTCTAAGAGTCCTGGAATAGTTAAATTAGTTAAAATACCAAATTAAGTGGTGCTTAGTTTGCTGTTTTTATTTTAAATGGAATGATTCAATGTTCCATAATATGATAATAAATTATCATGAAGGTGTTTAACTTGTTCCGTGGGTACACACTAGAGGTCTGCACGGGCCAAAATTTTACAAAACTACCCGGTCCGAGCCCGAAAAACTCACGCCCGACCCGGCCCGGGCCCGAGTCTAATGCCGCACTTGTTACCCGAACCCGACCCGAAGCACCGAGGAATTTGAAATCCTCGATTTGGTATACTTTTTCCCCAGATTATCTCCGAAAGTCCTTTTTTTTTTTTTTTTAGCTCACCGAGGAATTTGAAATCCTCAATTTGGTATATTTTTCCCAACATTATATCCCAAATTCCAAAGCCCGGCCCGACCCGAGCCCGACTCTCGATTGCGCTTACCCGCCCGAGCCCGGCCCACGGGCCGGGTCGGGTAAGAGCCCGTGGGCCAGGCCCGGGCCCGTGCAGACCTCTAGTACACACCCCTACTGCATTGGTTCGTTCAATACTGCCATGCGTTCTTCACACAGTTTTACGATTATTTTAAAATTATTACTGCTTGATTAAAATTTGGTTTTTTCATAATGTTTATAAGACATTGATTGAATTTCAAGTGAATTATCACACATATTAAAAATTATAAGCCGCGTTAATACGCTGTTAAATTGGTGAAAAGTATATTTTCAAAAATAAAGTTTTGTACTAACTGCACATTTTTTATAACGATTCATTACTAATTTCGCACATCGCGGACATTATCAACTGATCTATTAAATATATTAATATAAGACGATAGTTTTTTTTTCGTTTGAAACGTCGCCGTGTACGAATCGTTATCAGTAAATTGAGATAATCGAATAGATCGATCGAAAAATTAGCCCTTTGGGCGAGTGAGGCTCAGTATCGGGTTACGGTTGATTCGCGTTAATTCGGTTAAAGTCGCTCGCATGTGCCTCGGGGACCTCACACGTGCCTTTAATACCCAACATACATCCAAATGAAATTGCTTTGAATTGAAAAAGGTACATAGATATAATATGAAGTTTCACTTTTCCAAAGGACTGCATCTTTTTTTGTTAAAATGAAAATGAAAAGTCAAATAGTCTTAATAATATTTTTCAGCAACCAAAATGTATCATGGTACATACACATTAAAAACCTAAAGAATTGTTTCGCTTTATCTTGCATTTTATTTTATTAATCTATTTTATTTTTCTGAGATATTGAAATTTTGTCACTATAAAAATAGCGCCAGCAGTGGCGGCTGCTCAATGTGGCATTGGATCAATGCACCCCTTGTATATGCAAAGGCGGTTATATTTCATGAAGTAATTATTCAAACATAACATTTATATCATTCACTCATTCTAAACTCATCACGTATTTTATTGTCTATAATAAATATTTAAAAAAATATATATTTTATTTATTTTAAAATTTTATTTTATTTTATTAAATTTAAAATGAGTGAATGGTATAAATGTTATGTTTGAACATTATTTCATGAAATATAACCGCCCCTGCATATATGCATATACAAGGGGTGCATTGATCCAATTCCACATTGACCGGCCGCCGCTGAATGCCAGTATCTTTGGAGGAGCGGAACATAATATGTCGATGCAATTATAAAAAAAAAAATCATCTTCAAGTAAAATGGACACCGATTTTGGCATACTATATTATACTAGAAAATGCAATTACATTTCATTTATTAATATATGTATTACATAAATATTAAATTAGTTAGAGCAATGATCCACAGTCTTTTTGGCTGAAGAGCTAATTGAACCATTTTCCAATTGTTTACGGACCGCATGGATAATATTTATAAAAAAATCGATTTCAGTATAATACATTACCATGTCAATTTTAATATAATTTGTGCCGCAATGAGCGCATCTATGACATTATCTATATCTTTACTTTATTTAACATTATTTTTTAAATGAATCTAATTTTTTATATCTTAAAAATACAATAAAATACTTGAGAAATAAATGAAAATATATTTTCAAAAAACACATTCTTTTAACTAGCAATTTCAATTGATGAAAATGTTCTTGAGCGAAACCGGTCCTGATATCAGTACAAAAATGTTTTATTTCTTTAATATAATGCTTTTCCACCAAGTATTCACAGTGAACACATTAAAAATGAAATTATATGTATTATTACTTGCACAAAAAGTTCTAGGGAAAGGGAATAAAACATTCTATGTAAGTATTTATGACTTTATTTTTTCATTATAATATCTGAATTTTAACTTAGTGAATAACCGTCTCTATTAACCTTTATCGGCTACAATTTTCAAAAGAAGTAATTTGTATTAAAGATATTAATAAACTATTATTTTAATTTCTAAATTGGTATTTGGAATTTATTCTGCTTCGTAGTTTTCTTTCATTGCTTACCTAACACTTGAAATGTTGTTTCGTTTGCTAAAGTTTTATAATGAATACTTCATTCGGTCGAATCCTTTGAATTTCTTTACTCGACTGTGGCGAGCGAACGTTTAATGTGTTAACCTTACCCCTAATACACCCTCATGGGTTGTTTTATCTGGCGAGCGTTCGGACAGGCAAGTCGGCAAATCCTCCACGCTCGCGGAGAAATGCGAAAATTGGCCGAAAATAAATAAAATAAAATAAATGTAATGACGTCACGGGGGGAATAAGACGCTCCAAATGGTCCAAATCGCCGGAAGCTTTTAAACCGAGAGCCTCTCTTCTCTCCCTCTAAAGCTCGTTCAGAGGGTTTCGCAACTTGAGGTTTTAGCAATCTGAGTTGTATTAACATGATCTGCAAAAATTTTGTCGATCATTTTGCTTGCTACGTTTCTTATTCCCTAAGATTTTTTTTATGAAAAACTATATCAACTTTTTTAAAACTAAATATATGTCAAATTCACTAAAAAAGTTTTACAAATATTTGTTTTTTTTTTAATATTGCTGTCCATATATTTTATTACAGTTTCCTTTCTTAAACCTTATATTTAATTATCAATTGAATAATTGATAAACAAAATACATAGTAACAAATAGCATTTATTGACATTAGTTCAAGAATATTTCTAAAACTTAAAATCCATTCTTACAGTTTTAATAACAATTGAATATTAATGCTATTTCGATATTAATTAATTCCAGTTCATTCCTCAGACATCTCTTGAAATTGGAAATAAATATGCTGTTATTAAATATGTAAAATTTTGCGCTCTGTCAATCATATTAACTAGATATAAGAACACAAAAAATGATAATGCCGATGAACTTCTGTAGAATTATTGAATTGTCTGGGTCATCGCCGTACTATTGAACTCGATGTAAGCACCTAATCTGTAAACACATGTTGATAAAATAGGTAAATCTCTTTCACCGATAAATGATACTTGATTTGTAGTGGCATAGCAGTCTTAAGTTTTATGTTAATAGGGGGCATTGGTAGTGGCCCTTTTAATATTGCTGTTACCATTATCTCAAATCAGGTTATTTGGAGCTGTCTGACTGATGAACTGGTCGATATATTTAACCGCAAATCGATTTTTTTAACACGAATTAATGTCTTATTATTAATTTAAGTCGCCAATTTTCAATTAATTTGTTTTTTTAATGTTGTATAATTGTTTCGTACCTCTGTTACGGCCAGTGAACATTAAGCGAGACTTATATAACCTATTAACGCGTGATTTAGTACGGTATATTACCCAGAGTAGCTTTCTTATCTCATTTTATTTGGTCTGCATTTTTATATGGAATTATCTTCATTTTATTTCAATCTACATAATAAATTATTTGTAAGAATACTAATATTTTAAAGACATTAAACAACATTTTCTTCATTGTTCACGTAGTTTTAATCAAAGTATTAAAAATCCAATGTTACGAAATTAAATCACAGTAAATACAGTGTACTAAGAAGGGAATCTTGAGGATACGTAGTAAAACATAAATATTATATATTTTTTTATTTTAACTTTAAATTTGATAATTTTGAAAATTGCTTTCATTAATTACTAAGCATATGTACATTTATGTAAATGAAAAATGAAACAAATTATCTAAATAATTTTATTTTCTGTTTGTTATTAATATACAACTTTTTTTATTAATTTGAAAACAATATTCGATAGTTAAAACTGGATTTGTTCGTCAAACTATCAGAGATAAAATTCTTTTATGGAAATATTTTCCATTTTTTATTAAATTGTTCCTACAGAGAATGGTATGTATATCAATATGATTAAGTCTCGTCTCTGATCTTTTTCTGCATACACACTAAACTTATTAATTAACTTTATTGTTTTAAACCGTATTTATAATATTCATTAAAATGTAATACATATTATTAAATCGAATGTAAGTGTGTTAACTTGGGCTATTGAGTCGTTGAAAAAAGAGAAATACAGTATACACTGTTTTTTATGTCTTCTTTCAAAAGAAGATTCTAACTGACGACAATACGATAGCATTTATATTTTAAATTTCCTTTAGGATACTGAAAATATGCTTGACTGTGACTTATAAATTCAGCACCCTTTTTTCGACACTGTGATGTCATTATGTTTCATTCGCAATGTCAGCCAAGAAAGAATAATTATTATCCGTTATAGTGTATTTAAGTGGCGGTACATTGGATAGAGGGTAAAGTGAATTTATTTGGAGAGCAGCTTAACGGCTTCCGCCTTAGCCCATTTTCCTCTTTACTTAAACTGGCAGCAAGTTTACATGCTTAAGCGAATCTAACTGCTAATTTATTACGGTCGGCAACCATCCTCGGCCAGCGGGCACTGTTTTCGCACATATCCCCTATGGCCCATACCCATCATGTAACTATATAAAATGCACAAAAATAATATGTTCAATTATTGCTCGCATTGGAAAATTTATAATCGCGTTTTTCATGTTAAATTGTTTTGTCATTATTTGTTGGATGTCGTAGCTTAACATTTTGAAATGAATAGTTGTTGCTTTCATTTCAACGTGACGAAGTGGGTAATATTAATCTGATGTAATTTTATGAAAATCAATTTATACTTTTATATATCATTTAAAATAAAAACAAGATTAAAGCTTATATGGTAGTCATCTAGATCAGTGCTTCCCAACCTGGGGTCCTCAGGTTTTTCACGGGGGTCCGCTTATTCATTTTGTTTATTCAAAATTTTCATTTATTCAACATTCTTTGTGGTAAAGTATGAAAACTTTTTTCGGGGGTCCGCGGATTATTGTTTTCAGATTTGGTTCCGTGGCATGAAAAAGATTGGGAAGCACTGATCTAGATGAGCATAATTATTAGTCGATAAATATTTGAATATTAGTGTTTACAACATCTATGTTTCTGTTTTGATAATCTTGATTCAATCACCGCTATTTCAAAAAAATACATTATTTTACGACATTAAATTGAGTTTATCACATTAATTGGACTCGTTAACTTCAATTTTAATACTTTTATTTTTAAAAAATAAAACACTGATTTGTACTAATTCCATTTTTAGTCTGTATGATCAGGACCAGTTACGCTCATGACGAGCATTATCAACTGATAAGAGTACAAAATTACAGCATGAAACAAAATAAATTTATTAGTATATATACATTATAAAAAAAATATTTTATTTTATATAAATCGCACAATAATAGTGTATTCTATTATCTGTTGATAATGTTCCTCATGTGTGAAACCGGTCCTGATTATAAAAATAAAAGTGGAATTATTGCGAATAAGTGTTTTAGTTTTTCAATATAATGCCTTCCCACATTGACAGTAAACACCATAAAAATGATTTTTTATTTTTAATCTATTCAAGTTTTCTCATATCGTGCGTGGCATTGCAACTTTGCGATAATAATCCCAATACATTGCATATTGTTAGTAGTTTTGTGGAAATTGTACTGCTAAAATTTCTTTAATGTAGTCTAGCAAATTTATTTTTACATTATCTTCTAAATGTATCTAGCAAGCAAGATACATTTAGCGATATTCTAAAAGTGGTAATATAGAAGGGAGTGTGAAGTTGAAAAGGTTTGGCAGTGTATTATGGTCATTCCAGCGCAACATTGCGGAAGAAATAAAACATTCAGAACCTTTGAGAGATGTGCATAATATAAATGTCGTCTCGTATATTATGACCCTTTATTCATTATGCGATTTATTTCTAATGCGGAACAAAATAATATTTATTTACATATCTGCACCACTTGAATTTTATTTAAATCATTCTTCGTTGTAATAACAACTTTACACACATAAGTAACAGTAATTAATATTTCAGTTTCAATATTTAAATCATTCAAATATCGATCTCACAATTTGTATGTTTTGTCACTAATGACCCGGGGTTAGCATTTCGTCGCAATTAGGTCATAATAGCATACACGAGTGAACTTAAACTTGTAACGATTTTTTCATATGAATGCTTGAAATTTAAAATGAATATCCTAACACTCTTAATCTATCGTTTTAATCATTAAATAATATATAATTTATTAACATATTATTTCCTTAAAGGTTGTGTTAAAGTTGATTTCAGTTAAATGAAAGGCTGTGATAAAATATTTTTCAAAAAAGTTTTACAGTTTCTAGTTCAGTTCTCAGTTCAAAAAGTTTTAGTTCCTCGTTTATATTGTCATTTTAGGAAATGAAAAATGAATTAAAAACTACCAACAGTGACATTAAAATTATATCAATGGCATATATATTTAAATCAATATATGGACATGTCTCAACTAAGACGCTATCATCATAAAAATGCAGAATTAAGAGAGTTAAGTCTTTGAAAGAAAATCTGTTACATATATATTATAAACAATATAAAAATGAATGACACTAACTTTTTTATCGGCATATTATGCTTAGTATGTAAAACTTTCAAAAACAAAAATAAGCACTACCAAATATATTATAATATATAAATTCAATTTTATCAGAGTACATTGACAAATTTTTAATTATGCCGTAATTTATTTCTTTGATATAATTTTGATATGATGATATTTTCTGCGTGTTTAAATGTTTGACTGTGAACGTTCTTCTTCCGGCATTTATTCTCAAGTCAGTCGAGTGGGACTTTACCGACCATTAAACTGATACGAAATGTTGTAGGAGGATTCTATAGGGATCTGCGAATTGGATGTGTTCGCCGAATCAATGTAGTACTCCAATATAAAAATAACTTGTAAACACTGAATCCAGTTTGATGTCATCATATAGATTATAGAATGTTTTAGATTCTAAAATTTACACGTTTTGATTTCTTGTTCTACATAATATATATTGCTACTCTTAGAATGTAATGCAGTTAACTATTCGAAGGTAATTTTTCAAATTGGTACTTTTTGTACTAAGTGATTTAAAAGAAACTCCGGCTCACATGTAATATTTAAAATGTTTATACTCATTTTATAATGCAGTTCGCATTTTTACACGCTATGCTAGCGATAGCAGATGCTACATCCTACGTCTAAAAATAAAATGGAAAAATTGTCATTAATTTATGATATATCACTTTCTATAAGACCTTCAGTTGAGATTATTTTTGATATGTAACGAAAATCGAAATATCAGTCCGGGTTTTGTTGAATTTTTTAAAAGATTGATCGATGGCTTCTTAAATAAATCATGGTTGATTAAACGTAAGCATCGAATATATTTATGATAATCTAAGCAATATTATCTGGCACGTCTAGTATATTAAAATGTTCTTTGGATCCGCCCAACTTATCGCCTTTTACACAAAATACTATTTTTTAATCAGTAGCAATTTTCCTTGTGTACTTTTGCACTGGATCAAGTATTGTGTATTAATTATAATATTAAGGTGCAATTATGTTTTATCGAGACGTAATAAACGACAATTGAATTTGTCGGTTGGCTTTACTGAACATTTGATAAAGAAAGTCTTTTTTTACCGTTCAAATATAATGCAAAATAAAATGTATGACAATAAATCATATTTTTTTATTAATTCTCAAAAAAATCGTACGAATTTACCTGCTTACCAAAATAGCTTTATTCATTTTATTTAATGCACCGTAGATTAGCTAACGTGCTGTTGTATTTAAATAGCTTATTGCCACCCTATTCACATCAAAAATATTATAAAAAGTCTACGTGCTTCAGGGCTTTTCAATGCATACCATTATGAAAAACCGCACCGTTCCGCAAATTTGACGACGCGACATAAGGCAGGGTGCTCCCTGTTGTTTGCATTCGACATCGGCCTGTTGGTTACATTATTACTTTATTTCATTGTAAAAGAGTTGAAAGCGATCTATCGGAAAGCACCCCTTTGAGGTTAAACAGCCCCGGGTGCGAACACTTCTAAAAAACTAGTCGGCTTTGTGGTCAGGTCAGGTTTGATTCACTCATGAAAGCACTAACCACATTTTTTAAAATGTTTTATTTTATTAGTTTTACTCAAAAATATAGATAATGTTAAAATTTAAGATAACGTCAGTTATTTTTTATCGCATATTATATATGGTCTTAATTTTTGAAATGTTGCGATCAAAATAAATGACAATATTGTGTATACCGCAGTATTCACACACTTATAAATAATACATTTATTGGTACTTAGTATGGTTGTTTTCAAAGTTTTAAATAAACGACTTATTTCCATATAAATCTAATGTATTTTCATTGATATTCGTATACCACATTGGCCCATCTAAATAATTTTGTATATTGCAATTTCAATATAAATATTAGAACAGTAAATCTGGCAGCAACTTTGTAAGTGAAAAATAATTGTCGATATATATTTAAACTACTATTTGTTGAGACAAACTCAGTGACTTTTTGGTGGAAGTTTTTTTTCCATTGATTGTTGAACCATAGGTGCTATATCCAATATTTTACACTGAGCTGTAAACGGGCTAAATACTGACGCATTCACTGTAAATTTATGTTACTTTGTTGTTTGGATTACCCTTATTTATCTCCCGTAAAGCTGTTTTAAAATTAAATATTTATTACGTCATTGAAAATCTGGTCTTGCCTCAAGATAAAAGTACAGTATTTATTAACTTTACTATATATGTTGCCAAAGCGTGATGATTTTGTCATTTCTTTGGCAGCATAAATAAACCTTTACAAATCGCAGCTGTCGTAAATTAACATCAACGATATAAACAGACTTCCGATCGATAAAATAATAAATCGAACACCATACGAAATTGGCCGATACACCGGCAAAGCAAATGCGGACACGTTGGAAAATATCACCGGATGTCTTTAAGAGGCGCCATAATAGCTCACTTCCTTCCGGTCAGGGCGGCCATTGGGCTCCTCTGCAACCTTACCCTCCCACCCCATTCATTTTCTTACACTAGCGACTCGAAGACACCCCCTTCGTGGATAAGATGGGGGCGTGGCACACTAAATTCACCCCTGACTACGTAATGGATGTGCTTCCTTTAAATATGTTCCTTCACTTGATTCAGTTTTTTGTCTTTTGTATTAAGTACTTATTCCGAAAAATTCACTCTTTTCATACACCAATAATAAGCAGATACTAAATATTTCGTTACTCTTAAAATTAAAAGTATCTTAATTTTTGCTGTTGATATATTTAATTTAATAAATATATAAATTATAATTTAATTAAATTCCAAGATCACATTTCTTTTCTCTTCTCTCATTATTTGTACTAAGAGGAACTTAAGGATAGGTAGAAAAGATGTATACATAATGGAATTAATTAAGTACTCACGACAAATACGAGCTTAAAAATATAATTTACTTTATTTATCGAATATAAAAAAGCCATTTTTACGGAGTTTTATTTCACATTTTTGTAGGGGCTAAATGAGTTAATGGTATGAACACCTAAGCGTAGGCTCTACGAGTTAACGGCATAAAGTCTACGCCGTAGAGGCTTCCCTAATGAGCTAACGGCCTGCGATTGTAATAATATGGCGCACTTAGAACAAGCCGAGTGCAGGTAAGCGCTGCTGGATGACTGTGGAAAGTGCGATGTGCTAATTGCAAACGTGACTCTAGTATTACAACCCTTGGACAATAATGACATCTTGAGAAAGGAAAAAAATCCAGTGAAACCTCAATTCTGTGATCACTTTCATACACATGTGTACAAAAATCACACAAAAAATCTGGCAGTAGAAGTGTTCTTAATATTAAAATACAATGTATACATATAAGTAGATTTTATTTGTAGGTTACTCCAGAGTCCTGAGTAGGAAATGCATCTATCAGTCTAAATACATTTCTTAAAAACGTTTATCAAATTAAGTATACTTGTACCAGATTAATTGCCATCTCTCAATGATAATAGGCATTGATTGTCGCACTGTTTCCTATTAGTTGAATTCAATTTATAATGCCAACATATAAGAATACCATCGATATCTTAAAGAATAATGATCTTTTTTAATAAAAAAAATAAAGACGCTCCTCATATTTTCAGTGAGTTCAGCAGCAGCTAGAACTGATAGAATATAAAAAAATCGTTTTTAAAAGTGATTTGTGTTAATTATCTATATATTAATAGCCGATAATGTAGTTTCGTTCGTTGTTGATATGTCCCGGGGTCTTCTTCTTCTTTCGAAATATATTGGCTTGCATACTTGAACATTTGAATTCGTTTTTATTTCACATTTAAAAAATACCGCGGAACTTTCGATTACCAGTCGAACGCCTTACCACAGAGGTACGTCAGATTTGTCCGATATGATAAAAATATATTATATATATTAAACATTTGAAAATGGAATTATTCTAAAATTTCCTCCCGTTGGGGGGCAACGGGCTTACAGCTCGTTATTATAAACACAATTTATAAAATTGTAATCAATTTTATTGATTGAATTGATACTTGATAGATCTTTATTATGATACGGTAGAAATTGATAAGTAATTATTTCCTCAAGAATGTGTATGTGATTTTGTTTATAAATCTTTTTAGTTGTTTTAAATTTGTGGGTTTGGCATCATCAATGTTTATTTATGTTAATACGCAGAGACATTTTTAAATAAAAAAATATTTCCATGCATATGCTGGAAAAGTCGGTAAACATCCCCTCGAAAAGAACACATTTCCATAAGCCGTAGGCAAGCCACATGTAGCTAACAGTAAATAATATCGATGAAAAAGAAATCTCGAATGTTTACATCAATTTGTTATGTAAACAGGTTCTTGACTGAGTGTATAATCTATTTGACAAGTTAACCGAACTATGAGGGATGAAATATTTCATCATCAAATAAAAACAAAGAGCCTCGAGTGCTTGTATTATTAAAAAAAAACACGCACATGTTCAGTTATAATTTGATACAGAAATATTGTTTCAATTACCCAATATTTTAAAATCTCTGATTATTATGTTGTTATTTACACATATCAGGTACAAATGATCCCACAACTTTAATTGTATCTATGATTCTATGTGGTTTTGAATCTATGTTTTCTATTCTTGTTGAAAAAACATAACCGATATGTTATTATAATTTTGAATAAATTGGTAAATGTTTGGTATTAATCCAATAAATGATTTCTTTTGACATGTTTGTAATATTTACTTAAACTTTGCATACTTTCTTTGCCCGGAATTAAGATTCTGAGATAATCGTCCTCCGGTATATTATGGGAAAGAAATACTGTATCGAAATGGAAACAGTTAGATTTATCCGGATTGTTAACGACAGTAAAATAAAAGCTTTTGATTGACAGGTAGATACAGTTTATTATTATTTTCCTAAACGAAAAAACCCTCTAAAATATTTTTTAAGATTGATAACTTAGATATTTTAGTAATAATTGCTATTATTGTTTGTGCTCACCCCTCTCTTTGCTAGTAGAAAGAAAAAAACCCCAACCACCATCGTGTAATATGTAAGTTAGGAATTAGAATCAAAACTTATTTTAGTTGTTTACGACTTTATTATTTATAACCCTTACGATAGTTTGTCTGAAAATGCTTCTGAAAGAGGCGAAGCACGTGTCACCGTTATAAAACTTGTAGAATAACTAAATTATCGATTTTAATTTTATATCAAAAATGAACTTTCACAAACCGAACGAACATTTTCACCGAATCAGCAGTGCAGTGAAGTATTGCAAAATTTCCTTAAAATATGGAAGTAAATATTTCTTGATTTAATGATCACGTGATTAGTAAGTATGAAGTGAGTTATGTACAATTCAATTGTAATCCTTGCGATTTTATATCTAATGATGCTCCTGAAGAAGCAAAACACCTGTCACGTTTTGTAACACAAGTGGAATAACAAAGTTATCAAATATACTTTCATATTAAAAATTAACCTCCACAAAGTTACCGCCGAACCCATTGAAAATATATAGTGAGTGATTGATATTTTAAAACTAATGTACATTATAATTTACCAATCATGTTATTGAAAAAAAAATGGAATTGTCTATATAATTGTGTTTTTATTTTATACTGAAACAATTCAACTCCGCAATCGCATAAACCACTTCACAGTATTTTTTCTCACTTCCGGCCAGCAATTGAGTAGCGAAGGAATAAAAGAAACCGACCACCGTCTATAATATATTATAAGAAAACTCATTCCGTTAGCATTTTAAGAGTGGGAAAAAGAAAACACTTAGCAGGGAAAATGGACATAACAAGATATGTTATCTTAAGCGCTTCCGTTTGCCATTAGAGGAAACCGGCGACGTTCCTTGCATCGATTAATCTTACACCGGAATAATTATTTTCGCTAATTAATTCTGGCTACGAATAATAAAATATCCAAACACACATATTAGCGAAATTCTTCACTTTGTTTTTCTATTCAATATATATACATTTATAATACTTTACGCTGTCTTAGTGGTGTTGATCGTCAACCATTGTTGTTAGAACATGTTTTTTTTTAATAATATAAATATTACCCAACTTTTACAAAAGATACCTATGAGTTAAGTATTATATTTTTGATAGATTCGACGTTCACTTTGTGGAAATTTATTTTTGATAAAAAATTTGATTTGGCAAATTTTTAATTCCACTGATATCAGTGGAGAAACAATAATAAATTGTATTTTATATGACCTATTATTTCGAACTCGCAAATCATTTTTTTAAATTTTAATGTTTTACACACAAAAATATTTTTTGCGGTATATCGACTGCCAAATGTTTTAAATGCAATTATACGTATAATTTATATTACATGAATTAAACCCCGTAAGAATTTTAAATTTCATTCAAGATTTACTTGAGGAGAAAAGACATCAGGAACATCCACAGTAAATACCTAAAATATTAAAAAGCTTGGGTTTATATTGGTCGTGGTACAAGATACAACAACAGTTTATCAGTTAAATGGCTTACAAAATACTGTAAATGTTTAATAAAAATATGTCTAACAATAATATCCATAAATTGTATGGGCAGTGATTTTTTAAACAATATATGTACTTACATATATTTAAAAGGGAATATTAAACAAATATTAAAATTGATATTTACAAATGTAAAAAAAAAAAGTAAATGATGTAAATATTTACAGAATATTTAATTTCTTTTTTTGTCGAGCCCGTGGTGCAGTGGGAAATGTTATTGAATACCATGATAGATCTCTTGGGCTCTAGTCCCAGTACGAATAGCATTTTTTCAGTCAATTTCTGTTTAAAGGCATGAGTTATTGTGATGTTTGAAAATTCCAATCCTTAAAAAACGGCGTAGTACGAGCAATTAATTAACCACTAGTTTTATCGTAACCTAATGCTCTATTCTTACTCTTTCCAAAAAAAAAGAGCGGTTAAACCACGCAGAAATAAGGTTCCCAGAAAAAATATGTGACGACACTTCCAATAATATGAAATATGCTCCACGTTATAAACGTACATAGATTTAAAAAAAAAACCTTTTTATGGTATGGGTTCATTTAAATAAGTCATTTGAAGACAAAAACATAAAAGAGTAATAAAATAATTAAGATTGGCAATTATTTAATCTTTTTCTGAATTTTTATCGTTCGTACAATTCAATTGTAATTTATAATGCTTCCATTGTTTTATTTCACTGAAGGCTGTGTTTTATAAGTAGGCAACCCTACAGCTTCATACTCCTCCTTAGAAATAATCACAGGGTGTATGGACAGGCTAAACCCCGCTAACGAGCGGAATACAAGAGATTTCGGACTGGCTAAATGGAATCTTGCCCGATTTTATGGCTTCTTTATATTATTTCGCCCCCGAACATTGCCTACTCTGACTAGCAGGGCAGAATTAGGATAAAAGATAAAGCTTAGTAATTTAACACTCGATTTTATTAAGTGTTTGTTATTAGAATAAAATACTTAAAAAGGCAATGTACTTATGTAGTTCTGAATACAAAATATTCATTGAAATATATTGCAGCATTAGCCACATTCCGATTGTAAGACTCAGACTTATTTGTACACACCAATAATAGCCGCCTGTGTGGTCGAGTGGTCAGCGTTATTGGCTACGGGTACTGAGGGCACGGGTTCAAATCCCGGTACGGACAGATTTATAAATTGATTTTTCAATCGATCTATGAATTTCTGTTTAAAGGCATGGATTCATGTGATGTCTTGAATTCCCCCCTCTCAACAATCCTATCCTATGAACGGGGCGTTTCGAGAGCGATTCGCTTATCACTAATCCTATCCTAGCCCTATCCTTCTATCCTACTCTCTTTGGAAAAAAAAGGTTGAGCAACTGAGTAACGAGGAGTTCTCGTATAAACACTTCTGTTGAGATAAACTCCATTAGGAGTCCATATGCTCCATATTGGGAGCGGACATGGTTTAAAAAATATATATATATATATCAATATTTTGTCTATTATAAGGCGCAATGTTAGAGATAATCAAATGGGAAAAACATGTGTCTTATATTAGAGGTACATACTTTAATTCAAACTGCGTAAAATAAGCGTATACATGGGAGTGTAATCTTAATTTAAGAAACCGGACCGGGTTCGTATCTACAAATAAAAAAAACTTAAAAGTGATTTTTCTACGCATTTTAGTCGAATTGATTACACTTTGTTACAATAAGGAAATTATTCGCCATTGTCTTCTACTGACCCAGAATTCTTAATCTTATAATTAAACACGAAGTTATTAATTATGACCGATATCGCCGAAGAGTTGGCGTTGCCAATTAGTTAATATTAACTATTTATCGATCATAAACTTGCAATCATATTATTTTTTACCACACATATTTAACCAATCCGACCCGTTAAATTGCTTTTTGTATCTTGTTTTTCCTTTTCCATTCGCCTTTACCAAAAAACGTATAAATAAATTTTCCTTTAACAAACATCCATTATCATCATTGTTCAATCTATTATGGATAAATCCAATACGTCACCCCTCCCGCTCCTCCACCCCACCCCTTACAACGATTCTCATTCGCCTTCTTCCCTAACCACTTTTTCCTCTTTTTCTCGCGGCTTGGCCGAGAATACCCGAAAAGACCACATTTAAACCCTTATGATAAATATTTGGGGTTGAATATACCAATCATTTTTAAGGTTTATTTTAGGAACGTTTTCAATTCAGTTGTTTTTAAGGTAACCTTAAATATTTATTCTTATCAAGTCTAATTAAATAATCAAAACAAATATCATGTAAATTGATTAATTATCAATATTACGATAGAAACGCATCATAACTTTCTTTTAAACATGTTGTTTTATTTTAAAATTAAAACAAAATATTAAACGGAGACGAAAGGAATCATACATTTCGTATGAAAAAAATATAAATTGATAAAATGCTTTATTTAAATCAAATTTAAATTTTCTTTTTAAATATTTGTCAACAGATGTCAAAATATTAGTATTGTTTTAATATTATAACGTGATTATAAGTATTTGCGAATTATATTTAACGATATAATAACAAACTGAATGCTAAGCAATTAATACACAAACTCTTTTACCTAATATAATTTTGACTGTTTTTTTCATTAGTAATATATTTTTGCCTTTATTGATACGTCATTTTTTAATTTTGGCAGCCTATCTCAAAATGATTAACATATCAGATTATGTGGATTTTCAGCGATCATCAATAAATCTTAATAAAAACGATTCAACAGAACCGAACCTATTCTTTGAAAAAAAATAGTTTTAGTACAAAGAATGTGTTTTATGCTAATAATTAATATATGTATTTAAAAAAAATGTTGGTTTGGTTAGGCATTTAAAAAAATGTATTTTTTTCCTTCTTTTGTGATTAAGTGTAAGCAGAAACCAATATGTTTTATTATATAAAACACTGAGTTGGCGCTTTTCCAAATAAATAAACATCGGATTATTTTGTGAATTCGTCCGCATTTAAGGGTTATAAAACCGCCTTCTTTGTGTGTTGGTAAAAACCAACCCCTTCTCGCATTCACGCAACTCCTTTCCGCTCGAAAACCACCCCATTTTGTTAACCTCCCCCACAACTCTGAAATGGTCTTACCACTTTCTTTTTGTCTGGGATCAAATATACCTACCATGAAACGCGTTTTTCTATTCTAAATTCAATTTTTTTGCCTACGTGGATCTGAATCATAGAGATTTATTTTTCTGTTACTCGAGACGTGTTTTCTTACAAATTGTGAAAAAAACTAACCTCTCTTGGCACTGATCAGTATTTAATACCATTGTGCATTGTCTCCTTTTTATGCTGAATATATTCATGATTTACTGTTGATCATTCATCACTAAAAGATTTTCCTCTAGCATTCTAATAAAAAATGTTATACACATCACCAGTGTTTTGCGTGACGTACACTTTTTTGACTGAACATTAGCTTGATTTACTCATCGAAGCTTCGTTTTAAAACAACTCAATAATGTCTCGTCATAATGTACGAAAGGTAAAATAATGCATTAACTTGTAAAGACTGATGCAATATGACTGATTAATTCAGTTCTAGTTGTAACGAATTTCAACCGGTAATAATGTTAAAAAGTCTCGATTTCTTTAGATGGGTTACCCACATGCGCCTTATATCTTACATATATCGTAACACCGATTATATTTTACATCAAATTGAAATATATATATCGAAGGCCTAGTTCAGAGGTGGAAATACTACGGCTCTTCAAACATCAACTCTTGATCATATCACGTTGCTTTTACCCAAAAAATATATTCTATATGTATGGCTCTCTGGTACCGTTGCTTTCCAGTTTTCATAACAACTAAGCTCTTCTCATTTGAATGTATGCCGAACCCTGGCTTAGTTTCATAGAATGATAAGTAAAAAAATTGATGTTTTGAGTTATATTACCTATTATACTTATCCGTCTCCTCTATAACTTCACAAAAGTTCAAATAGAAAAAAATACTAGTTTTCTCTATGTAGGCGAATGTTTGCTTAATGGAAATAAAGAAATATAAACAATCTCTCAGTTCGATATAAGTACATCTCGAAATATTGTTTTAAAGGTTCCAACAACGTTTCAATAAATTTGAATTGAATTGAGATAACATAAATGATTTACTAAAAAGATATGACTTATAATAATTATCACTTTTTTACAGTTCAGTTTAGATGCGTCAAAACTTCGGTCTGCCAAATCTCAAAACTACCAATTTCTAGTTGTAAGAAAGACTATGGAATTAAGCCATCAAGATATAACAAGCAATAAAAACTTTATTAAATTTATAAGTGATTTTTACTTCTCTTCGGCAAGCACATTTATTATATGAAACGGCAAACTTCACAAACACAATCAAACGATGTGTTTCTTATTTTTACAATCAAAATCATGATATTGCCTTTTACATATCGAATATCCAACAAACATAGATTGTTATTTGGCATCCAATAATCCCGCGAAATGCGAAAACAATTTTATTTCGATTTCGACTTTGCCAATATGTGAAAGTTACAGCGGTATGTCAATATCTGTGGCAATTTCCCAAGCGAAAAACTAATTTCGAAGCGATCATAGAAAAATTGGGTAGGAAATCGGCCCTAAGTCCCCACATGCTCAACTGTATATTCACGCGTTTGAAATCTCCTATACTTTTAGTTATTGTTTTATGTTTTTCATGATGATAAATTAAACAAAGTTAAACCTCGATATAACTGAATAATAATTAATGTAGGCAAAATCTGGTCTATAAAATTCGCTACTTGCCGAACGGGGTTTTATAAATGCGTTTGTATTTGTTTAATTTAAATTGTAGAAATAAACGACACGACAATTTAATTTACAATTCCAGTAAAGTTTATAACACTGGATTAAAAATATTACGTGGATTTCAGAAATGATGACTGAAAAATTATGTTTGAATAGAATGTGGCATAGCGCACGTCAAATCATCTGTCTTCACACGTAAAAACTGCCGCACATGCATGCTTTCATTCGCAAAACAATGTTTACGAGCGGTATTTAACAATTTTTATATACGACTGAAAATTTTGTTTGTTATATTAATATTTTCCTATACTGAAAGCTTGCAGAGAAATAGTGAATTCAATTGAACCGTTAATGCATGCATTTTATAAAAAAATCGCGTCCACTCCCAATTTGGAGAATATGGCCTCCCAATGGAGGTATCTCAATGGAAGTTTTACTACTAAAACTGCTTGTCACTCAGTTTCTTAGCCTTTTTTTAAGAGAAAAAGGATATGAGAGGACTTGTGGTAAACTAAACGCTCTCGCTTGGTCCCGTTATTTCAGGAATGGTAGGGTGGGAGGGATTTTTTGACATCACAAATACTCGCACTTTCGAACGGAAATCGATAAATGGATTGAAAAAATGTTATTCGTACTGGTACTTGAAACCGTGAGATCCGTTACGGAAGCTAATGTCGTTGACAACTGCACCAAGAATCCGAAAAAATGTCTGTATAATAAATAATACGTATGATTTTGGATTTTTCGTGTAAAGAAATCCCGCTGGTTCCTAACATCTCTAAGTGCCTTTAATTGTTTCGAGGTGTCCTGTATCATATTTAAAAATTACATGTATAAACAGATAAGCGCGACTTCTAGTTAAACCCAGGTCTTAGTCGTTAAATAATTTATAATCATCCCCAAAAATAGAATCTTAAATTAATAAATATGTTAGCTAAGATATTTGTTTATTGAATATGTCTCTCAGTGACATGATATGTATTTCATAACTGCCGACTATATTCAATACATAATATATATTATACCTTATATAAAATTATATGGTAATTCTTTCGACCATATAATTTATTTTTGTTATTTTGTAACGAAATTATTAATGTGTGCAAAAGTGGCTCATTTTCCTGCTGTTGTATTCCGAGTGTTCTTTATAGTTATTGATAGGATTGCCTTAACTTGTGCGGAAACTCAGGTCGTTACCACTAAAGCCGAACAAGATACCCATTACGGAAGGGTGCAAACATCAATACCCCATATAACGATATTGCTTATTTACCGGAAGTAAATTGATAGAGGATTACGGCCAAGATTGTTTCCAAAACTTATTTCAACCGTTTATTATGTGAAGGAAACAATTAATTATTTATACGCTTTGATACGCTCTCCTTAATAACAATCTCAAACGCTTTTTATATTTAACTCGTTTATATTATACAATATTTATACTGAATTTATTACTATTTATACGTAAAATCATTATATTACTTAGCTTATCATAAAGTAAAAAATAACAAAAATATTAGGTTCCACAAGAACTTTCTTATGTATAATATTATATTATGATACTTGTTTCGGCACCATTCATCATCAGAACTACCACCGCGCTTGCGATTATTTCTGAAGCACTTCTACTAAAACAAGATGAATCATTAATGCTCTCTTATTTCAAAATTTATAGCCACAATTTTACATAATATATTGATTGAACTGCCAGGTAGGTACTTGAAATAATAATTAAAAATAGGAACATATTTAGTTTTGCTATAATTTTCAAATGTTTTTAATAATTATATCGGTATCATGCCATCGTCATAACTAAACTAAATTGATTTATGCTCGCTCAAATTAAATTAAATATGATGAAATCCTCGGGTAAGGTAATGATTTGATGCAATATTGATGTATGTAAGAATATATTACCGAGGAAAAATTGCGCCGAGCTTTAGACAAAAACTGGTTGTTATTCAGTCGACCCTACCTCTCCATTTTCGTCGAGATTTTGGATATTAAGATGGTGCTAAAAAAGGAGTAGGATATTAGCAATCCTTGTAGAACTTTATACATTGAAGTTAAAGCTGATACCTTTACTCATTTTCAATTATAAATATAATTCATCCTTATAATACGCCACAATATATCTGTAGCATCAAAGCCCCCTATAGTCAAAGCCATGCTATTGAGTAGAAAACAGGTACTTTTTTCAGATGAGCGGGCCGGCGTCATAATTTTCAAAGTAATATCACGTCATTATGAAACCATTTATTACTATTATTTTGAAGCAAATACATATATATATTGTAATTATATATCTTTTCAATTAAATCATTTTTTAAATAAGAAAAAATCACATTTTCTAAGGTTTTTTAATAAAAATCTCTGAGAACAAAAGCAAACAAAGATGCCAAATCATTTTATTTAAATTATTTTTTTTACAATATTTCAATACAGAATATGAGGTTGGATAGTTCATTAAAAAAACTAACGTCATTATTGGGATTTTAATCAATTAATATTAATCTCGAAATTTATTTGTGCACACTGGTTCGTCACTCAATCTTTCCATAAAATTTCTCAAGTCATATAAGTAATGAAAAATCAAAATGTCAAACCAGGATAGCACAATTCACTTCATTATTTTTTTTATATTGTTATTGATTAAATCGTCATTTACTTGGTATATTGCCATCATTATATGATAAAAGACGCAGCATGTATTTCATAATATCACAATAGGCGTCAAAATCTTATATAATATTATATGAATTCCGCTTGTTACCGTTGTTTATGTAATTTATAATTTATATTCTATATAATTGTGATACTTAATAGTGGAAAGTTAAATTTTATTGGTTTTTACCATACATCGCATATCTTGCCATTCGCTATATTTCTTACAATCCTTACTTAATTTGCATATATGGCCCTTCCGATGTATCGTAAATTGTAAATTAATAACACCAACGAATCACAGAATATCCATACGAGAAATCTTTCAAACATACATGTTACATTTAACGAAAAATAAGCTCACAAATTGGAATTTAGAGTTGATGTACGTATAACCGCCATACAATTTGTTAGTAAAGGCTGGGATTCAACGGCCAGCTCAGAATTTGCTGCTTTTCTACAGCACTGCTTGGAACTTAAGACTGCTATGGTAGAATACATTTATTATTTTATTGTATATATAATTTCACTGCTTGTCTGAAAGAGTGGACGAAGTCGGAAAGTAATACGGTAGAAGTCAAACTGAACTGCTCGGAGATAAAAGTAAATGATCGCAAAAGGAGAAATGGATTTTATTTGTTATTAAACGAGTGTGGTCCGGTGCACGACAAAGAAAAGCCCCTATGGGAGTTTGGGACGTACACGCCAGGGCTGGATCGAACAAACAAGATTTACCTTTAAAATTCATGCAAAGTATTGTTTATGTGTTATGTATAAAAAAAATGCGAACCCAGGTCACGCTAGTAATGATACAGCTTGTGTGTTAAAACAAATTTCAATTGATTTGATATATCGTTTCAATCATTATTTCTTATCAGTTTATTTAGATTTTTTCAATCAAGTGATTATTGTGAGCTGAAAAATATTTCTTATATAATAAACTTTATTGCTCGTGGAAGTATTTACGACTCGAAAGTTATTTTTAGTAAAACTCATAAGAAAATGCATCAAAGTTATTTATATATTGCATGAATATACACAGAGCAGAGAAGTTCAATAGTTTTCATTTAATTTTATAAGAATCTGCGCTTAAATTATTTTAATATAACACATATATTTCTGTAAATATATATTAGTTATCAAATAAATCAACCTTAATCTTTTTAGTGGTATGTACAAATGAGCATGTTAAAAATTATTTCAAATCAAAAGTTACTTCAGGGTGAGCGTTAAAACGATAGCGTTAGATGAGTACATTATTTCATATTTTTCTTTTGACATTTTAGACTGGAATTAGCCTATGTAATAAATACTATATGTGAAGAAAAATGATTTAGTTTGGTGTCTAAGTTCGTTTAAGTTATATAATCCTGACCCTCTTTTCATCGATGATAACTCCATAATGATGGCAAAATAATTATCGCTGGTTTATTATTTCACAATCTTGATGTAACCAATGCCTTTAAAACGTTCACATTATTCAAATAAGATAAGGAAGGTCTGCATTTATATTATACTCTAATAATTTTTCAAAAAGTCTTCGCGTATTGAATTGTTACTGTTTTATTTAAAGGGGTTGCTTTCGTATAAAATATAAATACTTGCCAGTGCGTTATTTAATATCCATGCCGTCCACTCAGAATCAAATAGAATTCCACCCCCACAGGTCGCAAACAATGGAATCACAGCCAATCTGCTCCGCAAATAGGAAAATACACTGGACCCTGGACGGTTGGTTGCAACTTCTTCAGGGGCGGTACATTATTTGACAAACAGAAAGTGTCATTAAATTTATGGCGATTAAATTATTTTATGATACGATATATTTTGCAATAAAAATTAAATGAGAAAACTCGTACTTGTACCAATATAAGTGACGTATGTCAATAATAGCCCCTTCTCTTTTAAATATTGTCAATAAATCCGAAACATCGGCTCCGAAAGTGAGATTTTAATTCCTGCTTTCTTATGCGATAATAATATTTTACATTATTCAATAAACCACAAATAAAGTTTCCTCCTAAAATCGTATTTTTTATTTAAATTGCAAAATCTTTTTGTTTATTGTTTAAACCTGTGATTTTATTTTTTTAGTAAATTTTCGGTATTATAATGAAAATATCCAATCTTTATATATAGTATTATATATGAACATATTAACCATTGTACGGCTTTAGAACTAATTCCAACAATATTATAATATATATTTCGGTTTCTTGCCGTCTTTGGTTGCTATCTGCAAATCAGACAATATGAGGCTTACGGGTCCGAGTAAAGTTAAAGAGGTGGGTCTTTCAGGTCGATTTTCTTCTCCGGGGTGGGATTTCCCGACCGTCCTCTGTAAAGCCGACCAATTTTCCTGCACTCATTTTTCATCGTTTCCAAGTAATTCTTTGTCTTCCACATTTGCCCTCGCATTACCTACTTTATTATTACCTCTCTTGCGCAAATCTGCTTTGTCGAGGACTTTCGTAAACTTTTACTCTTTATAAGTTTACCAAGAAAAGCTTTTCGCTACATTCTTAATAATAATCACTGCGGTGTTAGTTTATTTGTTGTAACAAGGTCTTACACTCTCATCCTTTATGTTTTTATTTTCTTTTAAACTATTTTTGCTTATTTTTTCGATAAGTGTACAGTACTAACGTATTTTTACATTTACTTATTGACTGATGAAAAATTGTATAAATATCTATAGTTAAACACATACTTAGTGAGTTAAAATAATGCGAATCATTAAATTATAAACGAATTTTTCTCAAACTGAGGTAAAATATGAAATTGTTCTTCGTTTTTCATTCCTCATTATTTTTAATTGCCGTCGTGAATTCGATTAATCGGCGTAATGTTTTAATAAAAAAAAAATATTTCTTTCGTACAAAACACAGCAAAAAAATCTTGTCAGTTCAAGACACTGACTTACGATATGTGTCATCGAGTTGTAATATTCTATTATTTTATAAAGAAATTTTAGGTATTTCAGAAAATATCTTTTAGTATTTTTGAAAACATACATATTACCTTTGAATCGTTCAAATTGTGTACACTCACACAAGTTTTGTCACTAATGACCCGTACAACACGTAACTTAAACAATAATTTACTATAGAGTTCAGTCAATCTTGCTTTACTAGCAGTAGAAGGTGCTTGGTGGCTTGTGTGAATGTAAATAATTTGAACGATTTAAATTTGATAATGAAATTCCACCAAGCACCTTCAGTCTTAATCTTATATTGTGCATATTACTTACCTACTAAAGCAAAATATATTTGCTAACGCGGAATATGGCTAGTAAGGAGTTAGGCGTGTCTGAAATGAAACGAAACTTTGCAATTACCACGTATTACTAATGGAATACGTGTATTTTTATTTATTTTTTCTTGTTTAAAAATGTTTCAAATTACTTCATAATTATTTTTTCTTACAGGTGACAAAAGATTTCTTTGGACGTACTGTGACGACATCTCTTGCGACGGCATCAAAGAAAGGTATTCATGTTCAATGTATAATTTAAACAAAAAACTACCATTACCAATTAGGACGTCCATATTTACAATTACAACTCGCACTACTTTTTTATTTCATTTCCTGAAAACATTTTTTCAATTATTATTTCGATAATTTATATTTTTTATTAAATGAGAACAGAAAAAAGTCTTGAATTTCAGCAATCATTTTTATAATAGATTAATCCGTTCGGTATGAAATCAGTCGCGCTTGTAATTTTCATTAAACTTTCCAAATGAGATTTTCATTCTCATTTAAACGGTTATATAACCCGTAGCAAAGAAGGAAACAAAACGATTTGCTATCCTTCCATTTTCGTCAGTCAGTTTTAACTACTCAAATTATAATTTCATAAGTTTCGTAACATAATAAGTAATAGTATTGAAGTTATCGATATTGCAATTTGTGACACATAAATCCATTTATAGCACGTAAAACTTAATATCTTAATTAGCAAAATGTATTTTAATCGACATTTGTGAATTTTCGAAACATATTGACTCTTCCTAGATAAAGTTATTACTTATTAGGTCTTCAAATATATATGTATTAAAGTATATATGTATTCAAATACTTTAATAATATTGTTAACGAATATGTAGATTTGTTACCGAGACAATTATCCCTTCTATTTACTTAACATTATTACACTTCTAAATTTTTAACTTATTCGCCCATTGAATAAATAAATGTATTTGACTGCGCCATTAACCATTTTTAATCATTGCCAGTCACGAAATATAGAAAATAATATTAATTCTTTCATTCATAGAAATCATTTAATTTTAAGTTAAAATGTATAAAAACATAAAAGGTGTAATGATACACCGAATAATGTAAAGCAATGAGTTTGGGGTTTAATCCCCTCGGCGATATTATCCCACGAAACCAATTATCAAATAGTGTTTTGCTACCACTCCAGCATCGGAGTAACCACAAGAATAAAATATCAAACATTTTAAATTTTTTAGACCTGTTTTAAGGTATGTGCACCGTTTTGCAGAACACATCACTCGCTAATTTTTATTTTTTCCCTTGCAATCAGAATTTAATTTAGCCTGCTACAATTGTAAGATTATTTTTTTTCGTTTTAATGGGCAGGTTTAAAAAAAATGAACGCTGTGTTGGCCGACGGGTTCATTCTTTAATATCAATGTTTTCTTCTTGGCTATGTGGAAATTTCCTGTCGAGAAAATGACATTTTTAAGCCAATATAAATAGATTTTAGATGTAACTAAAATAAGTGCTCTACTTATTCATCTTTTAGATGATGAAAACTTTTAGTTAATTTTATTTCACATTAGTGTGTGTATCTATAAAACAAATCTAATCTCTTGTCATAGTCACCCTAATCGTTGAATGGCAGCAATTGTTCGGCCAATTATGTTGAGCAAATTTGTCTTCAGTTGGAAGCTGAAAAGCGAGGCTAGGAAAGTAGGAGAGGGTGGGAGGTAGAGGATGACTGTTTGTCTTGCTTAAGTATCTGTTAACGCCACTCTTCAGTATTTCGTAGTTAATTAAGACATGAATATTACTCCTTTGTTTAAATTCAACTTAGTTAATAATTGTCTACTAGAGTATCGCGAAATATCATTTGTTATAATAATACGATTGTTCAAAGTATGATACATCATTTCGTATTTGTTTAACGATAGCAATCTAAAATACTAAATTATAAATCCATATTTATGTGTATCGCAATTTACATTACTTTGGCCCTATCAATTGAATCATTCGTGGTTAATTTTTTTTTCATAAAATCCGATGTATATTTCGACTTTTTTGGCAAAAATGACATCTTCCAATAAGTTGTCCGTTTTAATAGCTATCGAGATGTATGTTCCAGTATTTAAAAAAAAATGTCATCGTCAATCGTGTTTGATGTAGTTTGGTTACTGAAAATAAAATTCACAAAATACTTACGACTAACGACCAAATTCCTCCACATCAAGAGTGATAACATGAAAAAAATAACAGATGTCCCACTAAAGTTTTTTTTTTTCAAATTCTCCGTCAATTTAATAGTTTAGTCAATTTACGTGGTATTTTGTAGTAGATTAATCGTATTTCTTAAGCTATATATATTTGAATATACGATTGGTATTTTTTTTTACAGATGCTATAATTAACGACATCGTCAAAAGTCCGATTTGGTATCATTACAAAGAAGGCTTCAACAATGCTGTACGAAGAGATGTCAAGATAAGCGACTTGTTATAAGCAATACAGTGTTTATTTATATGTTTAAAATATTTGTCTACTGTTTCCTTGATTTTATAATAAAAAATAATAATTTCACTTTATGTGTTTTCGGTACAGTTTTTTTTAAATTTATTACACTAATTATATTTCAGCAATGTCGTTTATTTGTTCGCTATATGCAATTCAACTCAACTAATAAATACACATTTTTTAAAATTATTATTGATGTACTTCCGTGCAAAAAAAATATCTTTAATTTTCTGCATTGAATATGTAAAATTCAAGAAATAATTTTCATATTTTTCTTTATGAATAATGTATAATTTAATCATTTTTATCTTAATTTATGTTATAACAATCATGAAAATATTTATTGTAGAAAAAAAAATAAGTTCACGAATTAATATGTATATAAAATAGTTTGATACCACAATTATTGTTTAGCAACATATTTCTCTTGAGAATAAAATATATTTTTTGATGTATTTAAAATATTGAATTATTTTAGTATAATACCTACTAAAGTAAACTAAACTGAAATCACTTGATTTATATTTTACTCTTAGAAAGTAATCAAAACTTTGCAAATAAATTGTATTTGTTTTGTTCTATGAAATTACCTTTTTACATTTATTTAATTAATTCACAGCTGGCATACTTGTCGGTAAGGTTCAAAGAATTCTGGCCTAATGATATTAGAAGTTTTAAAAAACACAATATTCCTTTGTATTTATTTCCACTTTTATTAAGCATGCTCAGGACCGGATTCGCTCATGACGAACATTATCTGAACTGATCGTCACGAAACCGGTTTTGATTTTGCCAGATAAACATGAAAAATAAGTAAAAAGGAATATTGTTTTTTTTTTAAATAATGCCTTTCCACCAATTATTGACATTGAACACCTTAAAAGTGATATTAGAAGTAATATAATTATCAAAGAAAAACAATGTTATTACAGTTTATTTCTATACAATTTTTATAATGGTTTATTAACCATATGATATATCATAAACACAAAAATGTGATTTGTGGTCATCAATCTGACTTACTCTTACATGCTTGAGCCGGAAACTTGTGAACCTCACCAATCAATCACCAACGGGTATGGTAAAACATAGAAAAATATTTTTTTATATCCATTTAAAACATTTTTTATTATGGATAGCGTTGTGGGTTTATTCTTATTTTGTTTTAAGTGTATTTTTTTATAAATTTCCAATCACCTAAGTTCAGTCAGCCTGTAAATCTTCAAAAGTTGCCTAAATTTAACTGGGCATAGAAGTATACAACATATATTTTTTTTAATTATCTCAGGTGAGAAAAAGACAATGGGTTTGAAGTGATATATTAGTTCTTGAAACTTAAAAATACACAAACCTTTCCATAGCATGGAATAATTAATCATCTTTTTAATGTTGAGAGTTTACTGCAATAACTACATAAAAGGATATTACGCGTATTCTTTGACAATAGAAAAAGGTAAGTTTTTTTAAACATTTGTATAACCATTTCCCGGCAATCCATTATTGCGTGAAACCAAGTTTTTTTTGTTGCTTTTTCTTGCTTCCAACTGTGAATCCTTTTTATGAACGGTATCAAAAATGCAATAGGTGATAAATCCCGAAACAAAGTCTTGCTGCTATTCCTAGATGAAGCGTTTGCTCAAAATCAGTTGGTTCTACTTATGATAGATTTGTAAGTTGTGAGTTTATTGTTGACGAGGTGATGTGATTTACGTTCAAACATTTTCATCATGATTGCAAAGTTTTTAAAGTCGTTAGTCTGTCAAACTGTGTGTAATGAATAGGCCGTACTTAAATCAAAAAGTTTTCGAGCCGCTGGTGCGGTATTAAGCCTCCCAAAGTTTGGTAATTTATGGGAGGCAGGTGCGCCACACGGAAATGTTTTAAACAATCGTAATACTTTGCTAAACAAACACGCTTTAAATTATAAAACAATAGGGTTGAAATGAAAAACAAATTCACAGTCGGCAGGGGTTGATTAAACACAACTGAGTGCTGTTTGTTTTCGAACAGAATTTAAGAAACGCATCTTAAATATGATATATATATATCCCATTTCCAATGTTATTTTTTTTCAGTTGGAATGAATGTATATGATGTTATATATCGTCCATGGATCCCCGGGATGAAATACTGACGTTGTCGAGAAAATTCAGTTTTTAAGTTTGTAGTCATTTTCGTAAAATAGTCTCCGATAAATTAATATTCAATAATAGTAATATGTATCTCGGTAGTTTACGAAAATCTCACGAAAAAACTTATTTTCTCCATAATTTCATGTGAGAAACACTATATGTTGACTTGAAAATAAATTTATCAAAGCAACGTTGCTCAAAGTAGATACTTTCACGATAGCAACCATTCTATTGTACAATATAATCAAACAACTATTAAGTTAATCATTGTTTTTATTTTCTATTCAAAGAAGTTTACAATTTATCTTTTAATTTAAAACCAAATTCATTATTTTGTAATTGTTGCAACACATCAAAATCGGTCATCTATTATTATAAAAACGTAGTCATCGGTTAATTTATGTAATCACAAGCAACTCTACAAAGAGTGCTGATCTATGTATAGCTGTCTACGAACGGGATCTACGCCGTAGGGTCGTCAGCGCATCATTTAGATATTTATCAATTGATACATTGTATAATGCTAAAGAGTATGTGAAATAATATTGTCCAGGTATTTTTGATTCGCTCGTTAATTATAAATTTTAGATTTATCTCGTAATTAACAAATGAATCTTTCATGAGTCTGTCTTACTCTTTTTCACATTCAACGTTTGAAATTCACAAACGGAAACTTAAATATTATACATTGACTTATTATTATTTCTAAAGTCTGTGATATTTTCATCTTCTCCCAACTTTCCTATCAAATCCTTCAACGCATAATAAACAGAACGTGTATTCACAACTAGTCCTCTCCTAAAACCAACCTTCATAAACTATTTGAAAATGTAAGTTGAAAGTCTTCTAGTTGAATGTATTTTATAGACAATTTGCTTTTTTAATTATCAGGATGCTCCAGATTGTAAGATGTAGTGTAACTACTTCTTCCATTTTTTATCCGAGCATGTATAAAGTAAGTAAGATTTGATGTAAGTATTTTAATGCACACATTTTACTTAGAAAATTGTTCCCTTAAATCATTTCCAACAGTTGGAATTAAAAAATATGCCTAACTCTCCCCGCTTCTGTTGAAAGTGATTTACGGTGCACAGTTTTCGCAACTCGTTACTCATTTAATGCGCAAACTGTTTCTGTAAACAAAAAACTTTTAACAACTCGAACATTAATTACTTTCAGAATTTCTCGTTGGCTTTGCATATGAACTACATACAATATGCCACACAAAAAGCCACTAGCTTGATTTAAGTTACAACAGAAAGTATAAGTACTATGCATTTTAAAGACCATATTTTCTATGTTCTTGTAAATTTGCGCTTTTCATTTTAGTTATTCAATACTAGCATAAAACAATTTTAACGTTTTTTTGTAAAATTAAATACTCAAAATAAACCTTCTTTTGTTTTGATTCCAAATGCTTAAATAAAAACAGGATCGCTTTCGTTCATCACGAGCAATATCAGCTGATCAGTTGACACATTGATGATTAAATTTTAATACAGTTTCGCCAAGTAAGAGACAACACGATCAACTGATTTCAAATTTATTAAAATAAAAACATAAAAATAATCATGTTTGTATCGAGAAACGTCACGGCATAATTAACATTATTTTTTTCGTTGATATTTATATATTCTCGATATCATAAGTCTACGTCTAAGTTTAAACTAAAACAGAAATGAAATATTTCAATTTACGATCAGATAGGGAAGTGGCTTCTATAAATGTCACTAATATGGCAAGTGAGGTCCACCTAATTTGACGTCAGATATTCTGGTTCTAGATATAATTCACGTTATGTCTGTGACACTTTGCACGATACTGCTTGAACTTAAAGATGAAATTTGATTTACATTTCTTTATAAAATATTCAAACAGTTTTGTCACAATTGTAGAACGTTTTTATAGAACCAAGATTACTTATGAATGAATCACAAATATAAATGTTTTTCGAACGACAAATAAACCTTGCCAAAAAATAAAAGCAAAGACTATGTAGTAATCTATCCATCTTTGTAATTTTATAGTAAAAAGTAATTTTCAAGTTCGCATAATTTTTAAATTCTCAAATAATTTGTCATGATATCTGTTTTCTACGTTATTGTAAAATTTATTTACCATGCCTCAGAAAACGCCCATGCATCCGATGGTCTTGAAATCATAAAAAAATATTTTTATTTCCATCTTAAAAGTCAATTAAAGAAATCTTCTAGAAAACTCCCTGCATCTAACAAATCACTCACTAGAATTTACTTATATGGGTGATAAACACTTACTTACTGTATGTCTTACGTGGAGGAAATCAAACTAAATTGAAAGTGACTCGGTGCGGCACAAAAATATCAAATGGTCTCCGCCGCTATAGTATCGACGTGAGAAAACGCACGCCGCGATCGGTTTGTTTGTTATTTTGACCCGCTTTAAGCCGCGTTTCAATCGCGTTCGCAGTGACTTCACCCAAGTAAGACGTAGCGTTACAGTTAAGCTGGAGTTAGTTAATATGTTGGTTTGTAAAACAAGTATGTATGACAACAAACGTTTAGTATAAAGATATTTAATTGAATATTATTTTTGTATGTACGCATTTTACAATAAAGTAGTTGCGTTATTTATCTGATTGAGTTTCTTAAATGGCACTCATTCAATCTGTGTACCCGGTGGTAACCGTTCTTGTGCCAATTTTAGTCAAATTTCTTGAAATCAATTCTTACTGCTACATCAACTACTACAAAAAAAAAACATTTTCTTTTTTTGATTATATGTTATGTGTAAACTATTCGCATACATAGATATAGAGTCTGACGAAATGAAGCCAAAAAATAGTAAGATTAAATGACATACGATTTGTTTTATTTATCTTATACATACTACTGAAAAAACTACACAATATAGAAAACTTACTGTATCAAACTAAATTAACCTTACGATTCTTTATCCAATAAAATGAATTAGTATACATGTATTAAATTCGAATCGTTTCAAAACGTCTATCCTTGAATTACCAGACATCTTTTCTTAGATCACATTATTTTTTCCATAACTGTATCTACTCTATCTGTAATAAAATTCTAGTTTTCTTTTATTTATATGCATCCCTCTTGTGCTCATTTTTCAAGACGTTTGTGAAGAGTTCCAAACGGGAGTGTTTCGTGTAAAGACTTAACAAAACGGACGTGTTGTTTCTGTCTAGCACCTCTCGCCTTCTCTGTCCCTCCTCAGCCTGAGACTGGCGCCAAATTGAATTGGTCATTACCTCTGATCGTATTCAGAGAGTAAACCTTTCCAAATTCAGTATACGCCCCGAGCCAATGGACGGAGAGAAAAAAACATTTTTCACTATTGAAAATCCATATTTGTATTACTGACCTTTCATTGTATTAAAATTGAAAATTTCAACCGATAAAAGACAAAATTTGAAGATGAAAAAGTACGGTAGAGTGTATGCAATCTTCGATTATCTTTGTGTATCTAGTATATTGAAAGTACATTTTCATTGAATATTTAAGGGTCGTTCGCCATATTAAATTTACAACCACTAAGGATTGAAATACATGTATTACCAAAACCGAGATCTTGGTATCCAAGCCTTTTTCAATACCGAAATTATGGTTTTGAAAATAAAAAATACTTCTGTAATAAAAATGAACCAAAATCGAATTATGGATGAATAGAAACCATAACTTATTTTACTCAAAATTTTTGTGATGAATTGAAATATTTTAAACCTGCAAAGAGTTGGATCACTGTTAACAAGATCCTGAATTGATCGGCCTTTTAATGATGTAATATTATTAAAAGATAGTGATTTACGAAAATCATTCATGAATATTACCCGTGAATATTTATGATATATTTCTTAAGACGGTATTTGATAAGAAATATCGAAATACCGATTTTAATTTACTTACCTGATATTGTGATCTCAATAAGCCGTATGTTTTGCTGTATTTAAACAATTTAGTAATATCGATATTTAATAGAATATTCAGAAATACTGTTTTTGATATATCGTCCGGTATTGCAATCCCTACCTCCATGAATGTGGACACGGAGTCGTAATGTTTTTGTTTTAATTAACCAATACAATTTTTCAAAAAAACATCCGAGCCAACAGCATGTAACGCGTTAAAATAAAATTCATCACGATGCTTTGTCGAATAAAGGCACTGTGTACGTGTAAATAATATTACATATAAGAAAAAAAACATTTTAATTTGTGTTTTAGTTAAATCAAAGTTGATGTCATATGATTTTTAAGCGACTGTTCAGCCTTGATTTGGAAAAAAGCACTGTCCCAATAAAACATTATATCACTCTTTTATCCTTAATTAATTCATAATATAAATAAGCAAGGTATTTCAGATTCCTGAAAGTCATGAAATAAAGATTAGTTTTAACTTTTAACAATATGCTTGTTATTGTTTGAATACGTTGGTTACAGAAGCCATTTTTCTGAATTTCCCTCTATTACATTCATTCGCGCAACGTGGTATTTAATACTATAAATTAAGTGAGCGAACTCTGTGCGCCTTGAATAAGAAGCAATGTTTATTTGTACATAATTTTGAACTAAGCATTTTTTTTCTTATTGTTCTACAATGTCCCGGTAATAACGAAATGGTCAATAGAACTTGTTAAAGAATGCATAAAAAACATGAAATATTAAATTAAAATTGATAACTTTGCTAGTTGAAATTGATAAATATGTATGTCTACAATAAATTGTATTTTATTGAATTATGATATACGAAGTACAGGTTTTATAATAACCAAGAAAATAATTATTAAATACAATTTATTCATTGAAAAAATAGCCATGTTTAATTATCAGATAAAATCAGTTTACTTAAAACGTCAGTATAAACAACTTATCTATGTAATTTATTATGTTTACCTCATACATATGTTGACGCATGTGTTCCGACTTATGATTTTTTTTTTTAATAAATAAATTGGCTTTACAGCTAATGCTAATGGGCTAAATATTTTAATGTTGAAAGATCATACGATGAAAACTCGATGAGAATTTTCTAAATCACTCTGGATTAACTCGAGCACAATTGCTATCATAAGCAACCACATGTAAGGTCTCAAACTTAAATTGAAATAATCTCAATTTGACATTGACCTTACCGGAAATCGAACCCAAAACCACCTGTTTGGTAGAGCAAGCTATAACCAACTACAGCGGGTGACATGATCTTTTATACTTTGTTAATAAGGGCCAACAACATCAGACTTGATGAATTCCTGTCAGATGAAATGTATTTAAACGTGTGAAATTTTTAAAAATTTTATACTGCCATTCATAGTAGAACATCTTCCATTACATATGTATGTTAAATCTTTGCTTTTTTTGTGCCACCCAACCGGCGGCGTTGCAGCTTTGGGAATATCGTCATGTGATAAGTTAGTATGGTGCTCGTGATATATTGTGGGGGCCGCCGTTCGACGCCCCTGGAAGGTACAGCCTGTCAAAAATGAAACATTTCTCACATTACTTTTAGATCCTGTTAAATTCATCCTTATCATTTATATTCGAAATCACCTGAATAAAAAAGGTTAAGTATTAAGTCGTTATTTTAGTTCAATTTACTCTAACGGGTAACATGTCAGTTTTTCTTTTAAATAATTCTTGCACCTACTGTGTAAAGTTTGTTAAATACTTATAAAAACAATTTTTTTAACATCTTTATCGTTCAGTTGTAAAACGCTTTATGCAACCATACTCAATTAATACCGTCTAACACTCTGAAATCAACTTTGAATTTCCTCACGACATACACCTCGATTGTATCAATTTTTAATGCTTTATTCGCTAGCTTAAGTATTATAGTATAGGTCGGATAAGTTTTTGGAAATACTAGTATCAATCAGCAATCCTTGATTAGGTTACATTGTTCACAAACCTTAAAAATAATGTTGAGCAATAAATCTATGGGAACGTATTTCAATTCTTTTAATCTTTTTCACATCTTAGTATAGATATACTTGGGATCAATTCAAGTATATCATAGTTGTATTATATTATATTGTAGCTTGGCATGTGTTTTTACATATAATTTCAATGAAATTGTATTTTTTATGGAAAATGATTTTTTTCTTTGATATTCAAAAAACGACTTTTGTCGAAAGGAAGACAATATAATTATTTATATTATTGTACTTAATTACGGTTTCTGAAATACATTGCAAAATTGTCATGGAAAATGTTTTTTTTGTATATTTCAATTTAAATCGTGAGTACGAGGTACGAACTTGAAGCTATTGAATTAGTGTCGAAAATATAATGTTTTATTTATTTGAATGTAAAAATATACCAAAATATTTGGTTCTAAAAGAATTGCATAATATAGTTGATAGATAGTTTCCGAATATCCAGTCAACAGATCTATAATTGATGAAACTAAATAGTTTTCTTTGTTAACACTTAATATTATTATTTAATATATTACTGAGTTCAACTGAGTAAATGCCAATTCAATTAACTAACTTTTTCTGAGCGAAATACTTAAATACAATAAACTAAATGGTATACACATTACCGCATTTATTTTGTTATATATTTTATCAGCACTCAACAAAACCTCGGCTTTATAAATTGTGATATCAAATGTCAACAAGTCATCTTCAATTCATATAAAAACAGCTGTTCGAAACATCAACCCTTGTAGAAAACGTTTCGATTTTCCCCATCCGCGATTCAAGCCTCTCCTCCCTCGCCACAAAACATTATCGCAAACTTTTCACTGCACTTGTTTTTGAGACGCCCGCCCATTGGCTGCCGTTCGTGGGTAGGGCTAATCCAATTTGGACCAATCATTTTTATATAACACCCCTTGGTCCTCTTATACCCTCACTTCTCCCTCTGTGCACTGCCTCCTCCCTCTTTCCACGTCCTAACGAGCGGACAACCCTCTAGGAAAACTGGCAAACTCCGACACAGGGTGCCTCTAAAATACATCGTCAAACTATGTATTTTTGCGATATCACTTTAAGGGTGTACACTGTTAAAAGTAAAGGTATTATATTAAAAAAAAAATATATTTATTTTTACTAAATCCTAATTTCATGATGAGCATTATAAGTGCTCGTCGTGAGAAAAACTGGTCCTGATCTTATTTAATGAAAGTGGGAATAAGTACAAATGAGTATTTTGTTTTTGGAATATCTTAAGATATCGCCACCGATTTCACCTCAGTACTAAAACTAGGTAACTTGATTTTCAATATTTTCCAAATAAATTTAGAATATGATTTCATATTTCTTTCTTCAAAATTCAATCGAATGACATTTAATTTGTCCCACTCGTGCAACACACCATCGTTATGTTTATTTAAAAAAAATGTTATTCCTTAGATGTTTTTTAATCAAATAAAGTTCAAACAAATAATTCCAGCTTGGATAAATAATAACTATTATTTTCAAAACAATATATTATAAGCCTGGAATAAAATAAAACAACATTTCTTTAGTGAGAATTCACGACATAAGGTTGAAGTTACAATATTTTTAAGAATATTTCATTAAATTCATAACCTTTCGAAAAAAATGCAAAGTATTAACATTTTTTTTCATAAATAATGTCTTACCTTTTCAATCTGAACCTAGAACATATTGCCTTATTATGGTTTTATCGACAAGCTTAGAAAATGCAGATAAATCTATAAAGAATTATTATTAAACGATTGTCTAAAAATGTATCAAAAAACTTCATCATATGAATTCGAACCCATAATGAACCCAACTGACTAAAAAATATATAAAATATAACCGAATATGAATAAATATTTTACCAATTGTAATTTGCAAAACAAATGAGTCGCCCGTTTCAAAAATAATCTTGGCCTGTTTTCAGTGGTGTTGTATATAAAAATACATAAAAGTGTACGAAACTTCTATATTAAAATAATAACGATATTTATTTTTCAATTGTAATCCTTCCATGCACGCTTTTTTGTGAGTATCTCCAAATAAATGAAAACAGAGAAGGTAAATTTTTGTTATAGACAACTCAAACATACAAGCTTCGTTAAGTTTTTTTTTACAATCATATTAACGTCTTACTCCCAAGTGATTAAAGTATTTTTGACCGATTAATATCTTTTATTCTCATCACCTACAAAATATTTCATGCGAGATAAATATATCATTTTTACTAACCTTCCTGTTTGTTGTATACGGTGGTAAGAAAAACTCTTTGATGAAATGGGTGGTAACCGTCCTACAACCCGCCAACTTCGCCTAACCTCGTCTCTCTGGTAGCATTTCACTCTATCAAAGTGCCCAATTCAATTGAGTTTTTCCGCGCAAGAGTTTAAATTTGTTTCGGTACTACGGTGTAAAGTGAATTCTATCCGAAGATTTTTCACCGACATTTTTCTTTGAAGAATTTCTGTCGGCGAACGAAATGAATTCAATAATTATTTAACATTGTGTGTTCTGGTATTCAATAATGCTAATTACTTATCGTTTTTGCTGCTTAAAATATTTTTAGTGTATCGATGAATGAAAATATTTTTAAAAATACAGTTGTATTAAGATTCATTTGATACACCTACTTGTATAAGCAAATAATTTGTTCGTTGAATCGCTGATTTTTTAACTGAATAATCACCATCCAATTACTAAATTAATCCATGTTTGGTCATTCCAAAAAAACCGTTTACTTTTATTACTAATTGTATATTATAATATTCGGGGGATTAGGATTGCAGAGATATATCTACAAAAACATAGTTTTAAGTTCACTTAGGTAAAACAGGTACCTTGTTCTTCTAACATTATAATTTCATTTGTAGATACACCCAACCGTATCTTGTTAACGGCTATATATACGAGATATAGCTTTTTGTCAATAATACATATAATTATGTCATTGCCAAAACTAAGCCTAAATCAAAACAAATATTTTTGTAGTTAGGCCCATGTGATTTTTAGCCCCCAAGTTATGTGATGGTATTTTTTTAATCCATCGCGTTCAAATATATAGTACACATCGTTATTTAAATGTGTAAATAAAATACTCATTGTAAGTGCGTTTTCTGGTTGTTTATTTTAATATCAACACCGTGACTTCTACAAATAATATCCATTATCAATAATTTTAATTATGACTACATCACAAACCTATTTACAAAAACTGTAGCCTGTACAGTAATTTATTGTTTTTCTCTAAATATTTATTTACATTTTAAGAAGAACACTTTGTCTTTTATTTGTTTTACAAAAAAACTTATTGCAACTGGTTGGTATGATAGAATTATCTAATTATAATAAAGTCTTAATTTTGCTGAAGCAACTAAAAATTATCTTTCCTTAATTACATTATTTTTTGTAAATTTCTAACATCTTTCAATTTGAACAACAACATAAATAATAAATACAACATTATTTTTTTCTTTGAATGTAATAATACATTTTAATCACAGGCTATTAAAATTATCCTTGCAGAAAATACGAAATATAATACTGATGACATGGAAATCGATAAACACTACATTAACTTAAAAAATATAAAATTAAAAGTAATAAATGTGTCACTCAAAATTGAAATTTCACAAAGTATCCGTTGAATCCACCGGGAAATAAAAAAAAAACATATATATATTTTGTTTTACGTCAATATGTAGTAATTATTTTTTATATATAGATAAAGATATAATTTAATAAGTGGTCATCGCCAAAATTCAACTTAATGTAATAAACTATTATAGGATACTGAAATTCCGTTAATATTAGTTTTACTTATTGTACAGTTGTAATTTAACTATCAGATTTATCGTTATATTATTACAATAAAGCATTGATTAATATATTGGGTATTGTATGTATGTATAGTATATTTACAGTTTTTCATTTATTTCCGGCCCTTAAACGAGGTCAAAATGAAGTATGCACATTTCTTCAATTTCATAAGGATGACATATATTTTTTAATTTAGTATTTTAGAATAATTGGAAATATTGGCTTTATCCGACAAACATTTTGGAATATTTCATCAAGAAAAAACCAGTGGAAGAAGAAAAAAATGTTATTATTGATTGACAACAAGTATACCCAAAAAATTAGTAGATTTTTTCATTTGACAGTTTGCCTGTTTTATATTTTTTTTGGATTTCGACAAAGAAACAACAGTTTTAGATCAGATAACAAATTACAAATTCTGAAGACATGTACACCATTATTATCCACTCCACTGTTTAAAAAAGAGTTAATGTCACATCAGTATAATATTAAATAAAATACAATTTTTATTTATAATCACTTTTAAAAAGCATGTTCAATATATGTGTATTGAATATGTCCTCACTTATTTGATGACTAAGTATTTTAACACCAAATTTGTAATATAATAAACACTAGAGTTTTATGATTATTTATTTTCAATCGGAATCCTTCGCCACATTTGGACTTCTATCTTCTGTATTGGTCGGCGAATTGGGAGGCCGTTCCTCGTCAACCACGTGCGGCCTGTGTAAGCCATGCAAGGCTCCCAGTGGGGGAAGGGGTAGCCCGAGGGGTAGTCGTAGGGCTTGCAAGCCGTGAAGACCGTGAAGAAGGGCCGCCGAGTGCTCCCTTGCCCGCCTACGCAGCTCTGCCACACTAGATGTACGGTGGTCAGATCCTGGTGGAGGTGATCCAGATAAGGGTGGCAGAAGAGACAGTGGTTTCATAGGGCAGCAAGAACAAAGACCGGGAAAACCTGGAAATTAAATAAAATATAAAATAGCATATCAAACAATTACACATCAAATTGTTAAACTGCTTAAAATATAAATAATACTGTTTGATGTACAAACATATAAAATAATAATACCATTGATTGTAAAAAAATCTTTACCAATTGTATAATTTAATTAGAAATTTTCTTATTGATATTAAAAAAATGAAGTAGTACCATCGCATGATTATAATTTAAATAAAAAAGCATTGGAAAAAAATATTCAGTAGCACTTGGAATACATGGTGTCTACTTAATCTTTTTATTGTTACTGCAATTTTATAAGTTTTGCTGTAAATTATTTAAATGATAGATGATACAATCTAAAAGTCACGAAATTTCCTTTCGAAAAAAAAAGTGTTTTTCTTGTGTTTTTCTACAACCAATTTAACCGACAATTGTTTCTGGATGCTGCATATGATTATCCAGTAACTGGGACAATAAAGAAGTTTGTTGATATTGTTATATTGGTGTTAGACAAATATTCAGTTTTTCAAAAATATTTTACACGATGAAATCGCTTCTTGATAACAATAAGTTTTCTATTTCCATTGTTTTTCATAAAATATCATTATCTTTATGCGTTCTGATATTAAATTTTGCATGAAGCATTTCGCTTTGAATAACACTCCGGTCGGGTGTTATACAATTTGACGAGGAGCGCTCGGGAGCGCTCCTCGTCCTATTTATTGCCACCCCCAGACGGGTGCCTCCGGCGAGATACTTTGCTTTAAGTAGATGAAAATGTACACCCCGTCGAAGTGTGTGGAATTGTTTAACTCATTCAATGTGTTCATGCAGTTTGAACGGGAAAACTAATATTTTCAATTGACGTAATTTTCAGTAAATATTCTGCTGCACTGTCTACGAAATTTCAACACAATATCTATCCATCAATTAAACATTAGTTTAAACAATTTTTATTATTATTTTACGTATTATATTATAAACCAGTTTCGATCATCGCAAGAATTACCAATTTGATTTTGTTAACGTTAAATAAAATTTTCAAAAATAAATAGACCATTGGTAATAAATTTTGGTTGAGAAAAAAGTAGCAGGTCACTGCTTAATCACGCTCTTGTCGTCCTGTTCATTTTTACAGATAAATTTTATTTGAATATAAAAATAAGGAATGTGAAACTGTGATGTTTTGAACATTATATATGCTAGATTATATCATTTACACAAATGTTTGTAAATAAGTCAGTTCATAATTTGTTTCAGTTATAGATTTTTTTAATCAAAAAGGACGAACATAGACTGAAATATATTTTTACATAAAACAATTCTCGTTTTGGATTCGGCTTAAAGATTTGTTCCTAATATTATTTTCAATAAATATTATCCTACGTATCAATAATTACATTTCATGAATTGATACATTTTCCTGAATTCAACTACAGTTATGACTTTTTCGTGAAGTATGATACTGCTTTAGATGCAAATTATTTAATAACAACATATGTAAGTATAAAAAAACCATTCATCAATATTTAAGTAACTAGATGGAACTGAGAATTACATTATTTTTTCCATTCTTTGTCGGCTTAGTTTCTATCAATAACATACATCCCTCTAACAGGGTTGAACTAGCGCCACCTCCTCAAAAGTGAGTGGCCATAAATAAAAACAAACGCTCCATACATCAGGCCGGAGGTTGGCACCTGTCGACTTCAAATATTACGACCGTCCGTCTTGCTAAGGGCGAGATATATTTGCCGCCCCTGTTGGCTTTTCTTGCAAATTCCAATTCGGCTTACGTTTTACCCCTTTTTCCTACCTTAACGCACTTAATAACCATGCTAAAGGGGGACGATTGATACGTTTCGAAGAATCGTCTAACAAATATTAAATATTGATTAGCAATAAAAAGAAATCTTTTCTATTTTATACCAGAGCACGATTAAGTTTGTATTTTAAAATACATTGAATGACAGACAGATGTACAAATAAACCCTTAGCCAAAAACTAACCCAAAATAAGAAAAACAAATGTCGTTTTTGACGTGGCAGAAGCATTTTTAAAAATAGAGTTAACAGTTTAATCTATAAAACTTTAAATACTTAAAAACTTATATAGCATATTATAATAGCGCAATTTTCTTAAAACTCTTCGTAAAGTTTACTTTCTTATACACAATGTGACACATTTTCTGCTTTTATTATAAATAATCCATGAGACCGGCATTGTGTAATATTTTTACTGTTTACTTAACGAACTGTTGATAGCTCGGTGATGTCGGTAAGGTGCGATACACCATCACCGATAATATCGGCCATAAATATCCGTTAAGGGCCGGCAGGATAATGGAATTAGTTTTGAGGGAGGAAAATTTTTGGGCTCAGGTGCTCTTAATCAACGCCGTTTATTCATTATTAATCTTTGTATTTATGCTTAATTCGAATTGTTACCGCCGCTTAGTGTTGCCATATCATATTTAAAATAATAAAAATATTATATGACTTTGTTTAAATTATAAAGTAAATATTTTAAGAAAGTGTCGAAACCTTTCACCTTAAATGAGCATTTTAACAAAATTTCTTTTAAAAACACGTTATGATTATTATCAAATAGGTTATGGAAAGAAGAGTGGGTTAAGAGAATATAACTAGTTTCCTTACTGTCTCTATGCCACGATTTATGACGATGTCTGCTACCAATCTAGGGCATATGTACTTCTAATATAGTTTTTCTCAACAGAAGAGTTTCTACAAGAACCAAGTTATTAAGTTGCTCAATCTCTCTTAAATAGTATGGATAGAAAGATAGGATTAAGATAGAACTAGTGGTTAGCTAATTGCTTTTGCTGTGACCCGTTTAAACATTATATACATATATTACAAACATATATATAGATATTGTCGTGTCCTATAGTGCAGTGATTATCGTTGTTGGCTTCCGTGCCGGACCTCACGGGTTCGAGTTCCAGTACGAGCAGCATTTTTTCGATTTATTTAACGATTTCTGTTCGTAAGCATGGGTGATTGTGATGTCTAAAAAATCCCTCCCACCCTTACGATCCTTCAATAACTGGTCGTTGCGAGAGCGAATAGTTAATCACTGGTCCTGTTCTAACCTTATCCTTCTATTCGTACTACTCTCTTCGGAAAATAGAGATTGAGCAACTGAGAAACAAACAGTTCTTGTAGAAAATATATAGATATTTGTACAAGAAATGATTAGATTTTTAAAATTATAACATATTTTACGACGATTTTATACGAAGGATATTTAACTCTGCGAAATCACAGTACAAATTACTTGAAGTCAGGTTATTATCTAATAGAAACAATCAATTTCCTGTTTCAATTTCAAATAACAATAAAATTATTGCAATGAAACATAAACCAATTTTATACACAATGTATCAAAAAGGCATATTATTGAAAAAAAAAAGTTTGATAGCATGCGTTGTTGTAAGCCGCTTAAAAATTTTGTTGAATGTATCATTAACAACCAGTCATTTTTCATTTCTTTATTGTTTAGTTGACATATAATACAATTTTATAGCAAAAACAGTATTGTTGACATATTTACCTTTAAGTGCTGGAAACAGCGGTTGACTGAAGTGTGTGAGGTGTGATAGATGCGGGGGGAAAAAGAGTGGCGGAGCACCACGTGGAGATCCCCCTTCGAGGGGACGAAATCCGCCGCCACTGGAAAATTTAAAACTAATTGATTTACTTAAAACTGTTACAATCCAACCAATGGTATAAAAATAAACACAACTTATTATCATAAAGAACTGAAAAAACGGAAACAAACAAATGAATATAGAAATCCTTATATTACGTAACATAATATTTAATGAATTGAATAGTATGTGACGTCGCACGTTATAACTTAAAATGATTTAATAGTGTATGATACGTTCCTATTTATACTTGTAAATTCACTTCACTAGTTATAATTGAAATTATTCAAAGGATGTTATTACAAAATTCAGTAAATTTTCATTATAATGACAGTGAGTGCCAACCGTTCCTCTCCCCAAGGTGTACTGCGGAAAGTGGTATAAAACCTTTGAAGAATGTTCTACTCTGTTGATATTTTAAAACTATGTTTCGCTTAAATAAAAAAATACGTTGAATTTTAAATATTTTATTCATTTGTGGTTTTTGAATGTTTGTTTTTTGTCACATTTTATATTAATACTCATTTTATTATGACATAAAAGCAATATTATATGTACGACAAATAATTACCATTTCCATTTAGTATTCTTACGTTATGACGATAATTAATGTTCATAGTATATAATCATTTTACTGCCAATAGACAATCGACAACGATAATTGATTGTCAGTCGGTAATAAAATGAGATCATAATGCAAAATATTATACATAACGCTACTCAAAAGCAACACATAGGTCATTCAAAACTACTAGTTTCGAAATTGTTAAACATTAAGGTTTATTTAATACTTCAAAAAATAATAAAATAAATTGAATAGGACTAGAGAAGAATAGAGGTTCGATTCATTCTTAGGCAAATATTGTGTTTCTTTTTTTGTTAGAAGTTCTCAAATAAAAAAATCATATTATAAAAGTTATGAATTGAATTATTCAAGGTCTGACAAATATTGCTTATAGTTTTATAATGCGTCACGCGATCATCATTTAAAAATGGTCAGAGCACATTAAAAAAGAAAACATTCAGTAAATATTGTAATCTACATACTGATACATATATCACTCTATAATAAAAAAAATATGTTATAAATAGATAATGACAAATGTTTGCATCGGTTTTTATGTTTTACTGAGAAAAATGTTTCGTCTTTTTGTATTTTTATAGTAAATAATAATATTGACACCTTTATATGTTAAGATTGTAAACAGTAAAGCTTGAATAGTTCAACTTTTAAACACTTCTATAAGTTGTGTTACTAAAATTTAATCGTTCAGGCATATGGATGAACATGTAAGCTAGGGACAAAATTTATGGAAGAGTACAAAAATTGAACCATTCAAATTTGATACTGAAGTATCACTTAGCACATTCAGTCGAAATCTTAAATAATATCAAAATTATTACTGTTCCTATTTTTTAAAACAACGCAATTTTGATCCAGCAATAAAAAACCCGTCTTTATTGATTTATTATTTTACAGGAATGAAATCACCGGTTTAGCTTCTCTGTTCGGTTGGTGGGAGACATTCAGCCATCTGGTGCTCTTTATAAATTATGCAGTAACAATTTGTTTTAATAATCTGCTAAGATATGACAGATTAAATATGACAACGGCAAATTCGGTAACGGAGTGAAACCATTAATTATGTGCGGGTACACTTGCGCAAAGTGATTATGAGAAAATGGAAACCTTTAAGGCACGCTGGCTTTACTTAAATCATTCAATCAGAGGTGATGTATTTTTTTCATTATTCAATCTATCTTTAGACAATCGGTAATCTAATATTTTTTATGTTTTTTTTTTCAATTCTGTAAATATTTTTTATGATTATTATTTTATGTCTACACTCTTGAAACTATATTTGTCAAATAAGTTGGGAAATGGCGTTTCTTTTCACTCTAAATATTGGTCTTAAAATTAATAATCATTGTTTACTTTTACTATTTGTTTATAATGTATATAGTGATAAATGAATCTTTTATACAAAAAACTGTTGAATTCACGCCAAAGAGTTGGCCGTTAATTTATTATAAAATATTAATATTCAAAAAAGTAAATATCAAGATATATTTTTAGCTAGAAATGATGATAGTTTATTTTCCTTAATTCAATAAAAAATATTGTATTGAATGTGTTAAGCATAGTTTTGATTTTTTAATTTGTATTTGTGGGTTTTACAGTATCAATAATTTTCCAATGTATTATGATTACTTTTATTGTTTTATATTTGAAGAAGAATATAATATTTTTTTTTTACAATTTAATTTTTAACCTTAAATTACACATTTAGATACACGTGACGTAAGTGAGTTAAAAATGAATGACTATCAAAACATTTATATGCGATTCACTTAGAATTTAGAGTTGCAGCATCTTTTTTACTTATTCAGTGGTGCACGTGAGTAATCTGGCTGTTTTTACGATCATAATTTTGGTGAGATTTATACTATAAACAATATAATGAATAAAGTCTGAATGAAATTGTGCTCATTTTCTTACAGATTTTTTTTTGTTCGGTAAGAAACAATATAGAATATATCGATGACTTAGCCCCATAGAGCAACAACTATAAATTTTTAGTTTTGAGACATGGCTGACCAAAGATTTGACGCACCTAAACTGAATTTTAAAAAGTGATAATTTAGTCATTTGTCTCAATTCAATTAAAAATTATTGCAACGTTGTCAAAACCCTAAAACTATATTTTGAGTTGTATTCACATGAAACTTATAGAAGATTGTTTATATTTCTTTATTTTTATATATTAAAATATCTGTCTACCGAGAGAAAACTAGTGTTTTTTTATCGTTGTACTTTAGTGGAGCTATAAATGAGAGGTATTTGAATATAATGTGTGGTAAATATAACTAAAAAATGTTGACTTATCGTTCTATGAATTTAGGTCATCGATATTATATAAATTAACAAATGTTTTGTTATTTAAAAATATTTTTCATTTGGTAACCCGTTAATAATGCAACTGACCAAAAATAGAAAACGACATAGTAAATACAAACGCATTATTAATAATAATTTTATTTGAAAGGTGTAAATCTCCTTATTAAAATGTGACGCTCATGAGAAGGCAAGATTTTTGTAAAATTACAAACACGAGTAAACATTTTACATAAATATATTTATTCAAAGGAAAGAATGTATATTTTTTACTTTTTAATGTTCATAAAATTAATAGTCATAATTGAGTGTTCAATTACAAACTATAATCTAATATATAAATATATTCCTTTAACAATCGGGCTATTATTTACAATACATGATAAAAGATTTTGTTCACTTTATTTTATTACAATTGTATCCTGGGTCAGCTCGTGGTGTGTGCAGGCGCACAGGCGCCACACTAAGATTTTAATACTGTCCACTTATTTCTTCTAGTTTTGCGAGGCGCTTAGCACACAAGCGGAGAAATCCTCGAGCCGGGTCAGCGTATATCAAAACTATCTACCATTCTGTTTTCTTGCTAAGGTTTTCGAAATCATATATTTTAATTTCCGTGCTATTCTTGGAGTGAATTTTTACTTCTCCGTTGAGTGAAAATTATTCGAGTACAGCACTGACTCAACTTGAAATTCGATTCCCAATAGCGTCAGTATCAGCTATGTTCATGTATACCAAACCTAGACGCGGAATAATCAAATCTTGCGAGCGAATTGAGATTAAGTGAATTAGCCGCCGCGAGATGGTCCTAGTTGCGCACTACAAAATGCTCTTTAAACCGTTGTAACGACCTGAATTATTAAGCCGGACGGTCATAATCTGGGGCTGGACCGCAAGCTTTTGCTGCACCGGACCCTAACGGATAAACCCGCCTTTGAAAATGTCCTTTGGAGGTCTTTGCTAATTCAATTATTACTCTATAAATTTAATACAACAAAGATGTCGTATTTGGAAGATATGTTTTAAAATATAACAGGTGTTTAATGTCATTATTGTCTATGGTTAGTTAAAAAGGGTACTTTAAAGTAAATTTAATTTGCTTAAACGATTTTGTTATCACAACTGTCTTTCAGTTTACATTTCTTCATGTGTGTATGTATATATTTATAAAATTATTTTGGTTTGATATCGCTTCCCATTATTTATTCGATTCATATCCGGTGCTCCAAAAAATGTATTAAACGTCTCGGGAACTACATTAAAAATATTTTTAAATAATTTAAATACTTCCCTCTGAATATCAATAAAAAGATTAATACTAAAAATCCAATTCAAAAATGTTTTTTTTTGTTTTTGTTTATGATAAATTTGGCAACTCAATGATTAATTTATGACTAAAGAGTAATAAGAGGCTAAGAAGTTAAACGGTTTTCGTCAGATTATCAAAATTAAGTTATCCGTAATAGGACGAAAGTTTATAATCCAAAAGTTTGATCTTCCTTACAGACGGGAAAGCAACTTTAATAAACTTACTGTGCGATTGGGACTTTGTCTAGAGATAAAAAATTATTGGTTAAAAGCACAAATAACTGGATAATTTAACTTAAAAACGTAATTGTGCGTCATCACGTCGTTGAATCTTTTACAACTATAGATGGTGCTCTACAACAATTTAACATATTTATTTAATTTGGATAAACAAAAAGATTGTGTCAATTGTAATTTTTTGTTCGAAATGTATTTATATTTACCGATATTCACCGAAGCTATCTTTTTTAAAAGTCTTTTATTTTTACATAAGTTAAAATAAAGCATTGATAAGTGGTAAAAATTATGAGTTTATAAAGTGAAATAAAATGTAATATTAAACACGCTCAAGTAAACGAAAAAATTATAAAATTATTAAATTATATTCTCTTTCGAAGTATGGAAGTCAACGATAGCAAGAAAACAAGCGTGGCGTAGCTATATTCAATCGGCCTTCGTAGAGGATCGTAGAGGTTTGTAGCGTCGCTCGCAGACTCATGGGACGGCGTTCTAATTATTTAAACAGTTTTCGAGTGTCGGGAGTGCGGTTTTCATTTAATAGTCCCACTTGAATAGTCCGCACAATGGAATTAGTGGAACTTGCAGCCACTACGATTTGCCTATGTTCAAGTTTTCATCGGTAAGCATACTTCGTGTGTGAATACATACACCAAGCGAAACCGAAATTGTTTAATACCCATTGTTTGGGTTACTCATTTCTAATTATTACCATAATCGGAACAGTGGTCGGTACAAAATAACCAACTACTGTATGTATGTACACATTTATTAATAATTAATAAATTGTTAATCAACGAATATGGCAAATTTTAATGCTTATTTTCTTTCTATAAATCTATGAAACATTAAATTTTATTTCTTTTTAATTCTAATGAATATGTATTTTAATGTTAACAGTTTTGTTTAATTTAACGCAATAGTTTTATTCAAATAAATCGCATCTTTAAAAAATGTAGTAGTGTAATGTGTTTAATGAGTATTTAATTTTGAGATTAATTAACAAGTACATATATCTTGCTATTTTTTTAACAATCGCCTGCGTGAATAAAATAAAATAAATATAACTATGCCAACCGATAATGATACATTTATTATAAGCGTTTATTTTATACATCAATGTAAATACGTTATTTTTTAGTATGATTAATTTTTAATTTAACTCATACAAATTAAAAATATGTTTGGTTTAAAAAATGCTGTTTAGTTTATTATAAATATTACATGCAATAATTATTATATTTTACATGTCGTAAATATTTACAACCGCAATTAAAATAGCCCGTTAAAAAAACGCTAGGTGAAAACAAATAAGTGCCACAGAAAACTGTTTGCGTAATTTTAAATTTGTTTATCTCATCATGGTTATCTAATAACATTGTTTATAATATTCTGTTTATGCGGATCACCACGCTCTACCTCTGCAATAGGATAATCACATAAATCCGAGTATCAGTTCATATAATAAATTAATTAAATGTAGACAGAATCACGGGATCCTTAAGGCAGAATGGTGAAAACATAATCTTAACCTCCGAAGTCGACGGCTTAATAGCAATACATATTACGATATACACACTTGTACATGTAAAGCATGTATGGAATGTAATGTATACTTCTATGTCTAAGCAAACCTTCATGTGAGCGTTTACATAGGTACACGCGCAGAAGCCACCGCTCTAATTACAGCCTGATTACTATGATAATGAAATTAAGTTGTTGCCCTATCTGCAACCAAGTGTCTGGGATAAAACAGATATAGTCAACGCTGCTCTCATACTTAAAAAAAATAATTTAATATACATTTTTGAGTGTTAAATACCTTACCACGAATTTGTAGTGAGATCGTTTTTTTTTTAAATATTCACTGTTGTAATAAAAAAAAACCAATTTCTTGAATACAAACATAAACAAAATTTGTCATCAAATCAAAATTAAACTCTTTGTTTATTTGATATGTACGACACATTAATATTATTTTTTTTCACTCGTTTTTATATTTACTTTGGTGTATTCAGTTATTGAATTCGATTTTCTCTAGTAGTTTGGTTTTTTTTTCTACATCATTTCCAATCAAGTAATATTTTGTATATAAATATACCAATATCCACCAGTAACCAAGTTACAATTATATGAATGATTTTTATTTCGTGCGTTGCAAAGTTAATGTGTTTATGGTGTTACATATGCACATATAGTGGCATGGCTGCAGCTCTCTTGATTAATACTCCTGCATCAAATAATTCCATCATCTATCGTTAAACAAGGCGCGTGTTTGCTAGATCCGCCGCAAATAACGGCAATAAGCTGCGTAAAACAGCATTACTTGGCTGAGGATGAGACGCGAACATAATCCGCTTGTAAGATTACAACAGCGCGAGGGAAATTCCCGGTGACTTTGTGGGGGGCAAAAATAACACTGCTTCGGTGGCAAAAAAAGAGAAGGCCGTTCTAATAAGTAATGATAGGACAATAAACTATTTAGTTTTTCTTTCAAAGTAGAACCTAAGATAATATGCTTGATTGAAATTATTAATGAGTAATATAAGAATTTTAAATTCAAATTTAAAAAAAAAACCTATATCATTAAAATCAATTTAGACATTCATAATGATCCAACTATTTATCCACTGGAAAACATTATATAGATCGTTTTGATTATGTATTTATATTTGTAGCAATACGTCCATTTTATATCAATTCATCGTAAACCAGTTATTGTTTTTGCGATATTTAAGGAATTTATTATTGAATTATGGTTTATAATTCTTATAAAAAGTTTTTCTGACATTCATTTTTACGTCAGAACGACGATGACATTGTTTACAAAGTTGTATTACTTTAGTAGTAGAATAGCAGTTACAAATACAATAAAATGTGTCTTCATTATTTCAATGCCAATTTCAATATTTAAAAGCCTTTACTGATAGCGGTTTTGTCTGTTTTTTAAAACCAAGAAAAAATTGAATTCAAAATAAATTAGCATTATTTTACTAAATAAAATAGGTTTTAATAATATCCCGTTAAATGATTTTTTCAACAACTTCTTTCACTCGAATCAAGAATGTGAAGTAGTAAAAAAAATACCGACGCCGTCTTATCAACACCTTCCGTCGCCAACAATCGAAAACATTTCGACTGATTTTTTTAAATGTAACACTACGATAAATATAATATGTGTATATGATTACGTTTATCGATTCGTCCAAAATACAACCAATCCAAAACTCCCGTCTCCACAGCCCTAATCTTACCTATAACATATGTAATGAATTAAATATACTTAAAAATATTTAAACACTAACTCTCTGATATATTACAACAAATTACAATTGTATACTTTTATCTAAGCTACATATATTCTAATTATTAATTTAAAAAACTAATAAATCTCAGTTATAAAACCATTTAATTATTGTTTCATGCATTCTCAATGACTTTGTTCGACCACAAATAGGCATTTGAATTTAAAATTAAGTATATAAACAAAACGTAATGGTAAATTTATATACATAAAGATACACCATTAGGGAGTTCCAAAAGTTAATAACAAAAGAATTATCCGTTCATATTCATCGTATAAGTAACATAAATTGTATCAAAGAAGCTTTACTAAGCGTTCACAAAATTATATTTGAAAACGAAAGACTATTGTATTTGTAGCGGTCTATTAAGATTTTTTTCTTTTTAATTGTGGATCTAAATATTTAAAAAAAAAACATCATTGTTATATTTCATGTTCTATATCATTTTTCCAGTAATAAGCAACCAACGTCTTTGAATATTTAAGTATTAAAACTAGGAAATGGAAAAATATGAGACTCTTAAAAATCAAAAAAACACTATTATAAAACTATAATATTCAAATTATGCAAGTTTTTTAATAATTCATTCGAACGTTAATTTTATATTAGTGTTTAAGAGTTTAAAACAAATTTTTACTTTTTTTATTAAGAAAATATTTTCATAAAATAAAATACATATTAGAATATTTATATGTATGCATATATAAAATATATATACGTATATTTTCAAATGTACATATGTGTAAATATAAATAAATTTTATAAAAAAACATACACAAAATATAACATTTTTATTAGTGGCTTCCTTGGTATTGATTTTTTTCTAAGTTTTCCAATATTTAACAAATATATAGTTGGCTTAATTCGATCAATGTTGACCTAAATGCTGATAATAGTTCCTTCAGTTATTTACTTAAATTTAGTGATAAAAAGTCATTATTATTTATTCATCTTAGTTTTTTGATAATATTAATGATTAATGATAATATCATATCTTCTTGGTGGGTGGAAATTTAATTACCCGCAGGTATTAGGTTGACGACCACTGGCTTAGAGTCAGAGATATTCTAAATTAATGACCCAAATAACACACATATTCGAACGGTTACAGATGTTTTTTTAACTATGTTATATTTAATCATGTTTACGACAAATGAGCCATTCATGAAATTAAAAAAAAATATTATTTAAATATTTTTTCTGCATACATATTTGAACGGGCGAAAATATTCATGTATAAGCTAACCAAAAGGGAAACCGCGTCGTACTACATAATGTAATTTAAAAATTTCGGCTGAAACATTTCATAAAAAGAAAACGAGTCTACAACATCTACGCAAAGTTATTTTATTCAAGACGTCATAATAACATTTTTAAAATATCACCTCCCTCTGTGGGCCCGTCCATTTGCGAGATATAAACTGGTTTTCTTGTAAAAAAATTGAATTTCCTCGAGACAAAGTCGCGGACTACAAGATGGCGGTGCCTCATTCACTATTTAGGATAGACATTAGCATTTTTGCCGCCACCGAGCTAAGGAGATTGTTTTTTTTTATTATCATTTCGCATACCTGATGTGACGCGGTAGAGAAGTGGCATAATTTTTAACGTTGTCAAAAAAACAGCGCAAACATTTAAATGACATAAATTTTATTGAATTAATCAAAAAATATTGTTTTCTTCACATACTCACATAAACGACTATTTATTATAATTATACCATTCTCCCAAATAAATAATAAATACATTTTCACGCTAGATTATTGTTTTGTAAAAATTGATAACAAACACTTCTTTTAAATAATAACTCTTATCTAGCAAATAGATCAAATATATAAATAGAACAATAACTTTTTTTAAAATGCATATTACAGTGCAACCATGTCTTATAATATATTCGCAAGCACTGTACATACTATAATATCTCAAGGACTTGTTCTCAAATAATTCAGACAAAATTTTAAAATAAGAATAACGTTGGTACGCTTCGGAATTTGCAGTGAGTGGTTTTTAGTACATCGTTAAATATATAATAATATAGCTTAATAGATTAAATTCCTTAGACATTAGAAACATGTTGGTTCCTAATAGATAGAGCTCATCTCAACACAAGTCATTTTAAGATAACTTCTTGTTACCAGTCGCTTGTCTTTTTTTTTTGAAAGAGAATAATTGGAATATAGAGTTAAAAATGGCCAAATTGTTAGTTAATCGCTTTCACTCTCGGGTTGGGATGAAATTTTATACATCACAAACTCCACACCTTTTGACAAAGATACTTTAATTGTTTGAAACATTCGTTGTAGGATTCGAGCCCATACATTGGTTTATCTTTGACTGCTTACAATACTTCATTTAAAAGACTCTATTTTAAACACAACAATTTAAATATTTTTTACACAACAAATTTTTAAAAAAGCGTGACATGATGAAACGATTTGATACTAATAAACACAGATTTTCGTGATTCTAGTTATTTGTTATTTTTTTCATTTTCTTAAATGACATCCCGATACATTTCCCTACCCATTCTTTCTTACAATTATCCTTCATTTCTTTCACTCACAATACGTCGCTAGATCAAGTCTTTGTCTCTCACCTCAGCTGATCCTCTATGAGTGACGTTGGCCACATTATGTAAAACACATTTACCATTTACGTTCGTTATGACGAGAGCGTTGTCTGTTTTTATTTATTAACTTATTTATTTATGGCTTGCTGTTTTTATTCCTTTATGATTTTTTCGCGTATCTTTTAAGAAATGAGAATATTTTAGACAATTATTACTAATAATTGTATTATATCCTTCGATTAATTATCGAAAGTCAGTTATGTTAAATGTTTAATTACACGGTTCCTGATAATAATTGAAAGCACATAATCAATATTCGTAAGAAGTAAATCTTAATAGTTTTTTTTCTAGTCAAAGCATTCAGCTGACAGAATCTTTATTACTTACACACAGCTAGAGTAAATATGTGAAAGAAATATTAAAACTACGTCTGTACCCACCCTAGAAATAAAAAATAGCACGCAAACTGGAAACGCGCTATGCACGCTCATCATCGTTTCGGTAGTTTAACATATTATGTAGGGTACAAATATCTAATCTACACTTAAAAATCTAAAGAAGGTTAACATTGAATTAGTACAAAATGAAACTACAATCACTATTAAAATGTGACCATTAACTTTTCCAAAAGTGGTGATAAAAAGGGCCCAAGGGGTAAATAACACGAATGAGAGGTTTTCATTTGGCATTTCCGTAGTTATTTTAACTTTGTTATTTACGCATACATTTAAACAATAACATAAGCAATAAAAAAAAAACAATGTAAAAATATAACTATCGGAAAAATATCTCAAATGTGTGAATCAATGTGTATACTACCTCTTAACTATGGAAACGTTTTACCTTTTGTATAATTAAAAATTGAAGTAATGATTTTTAATGTTATCATATTTTTAAAAAATAAAATATATTGTTATGCAAAAAAAATGAGATTTTTTAAAGCAAATTTTAATCATTAATTCAAAATCAAATTGGAGTCAAAAATAACTATGATAATAACATAGTGTAATTATTAATAACATATTATAAGCTACTATAAATACATAAAAATGCATCCGAGAGTTATCCAAATGATACCGTTTCATAAGATTTTTTCATCACCATTAACATAATATGTAAAAATAATATTCAATTTCACGAGTTTTCATTTAAAATCTTCTGTTGAAATGCTATTGTGTTCGGCGCAGCGATCGGAATTGGTTTTAAAAAAGTATTTTATTTACGTTTTTTGGTTTTATAAATAATTTAAAGTGTTTAATGTAAGTGAAAAAATGTTAATTCAAAAATTTCGAAAACGCAGAATTAAAATCAGTACTTCATAAAACCATTAATAAAATAATTGTAGCGAGCGAGCAACTGCCATCTTAAATAATTAACGAGTCAAATTTCCTTTTCAGACAACAGAAAAATAATCCGACTTTGCGAATTAAAAAAGAAAATACGAAAAACAGGTAAAAAGTAATAAGACAAGAGCTGACTCGTAATCTCACGTCCATCAGAAATACTCTTATTACCGGGCGGCCCGAAAATAAAATTTAAAACCAAGATTTTTTTAATATTGTTAAAAAAAACTAAACATATTATTCCATTCATTGTGTGTTGGTGTTTATTGAGTGTTGTCAGCGGAATTCAATTGCTATATAAGACAGATTAGATGACAAAAGCTTGGCTAGCAAGATAGCTCCACGTCTAAAAGAAATATAATTGATTTCAGCTGATTTTAAAACGTTATCATGTTAAGACAAAACAGTAGCATTGTACCGAAATTGTCTATTTTTGTCTACTGCTGTCAGAAAATATGATCAAGAGAGAAACAACAATACAATATGTAAAGAAAAGTATGCATACAAAAATCAGAAAAAATTGCATCGACGAAAACGTTTTGTATGTGTATAGTTCATCGGGTAAATATTAACCGGAGTTAATATATAAAGTACCGGAATACCGATGTTGTTGTTAATAAAATCTTAATATTGGCTAGTTGCTTGGAACCCTGGATAACATACTTTTGATTTCAAAGAACAATTTGTTGTTTCTCTTGTGCAAAATATGTTTGTTTGAACTGGGATATGGACGTTAACTAACAAAACTGGTACCATAAAATTTATTTTTTAATTAAGAAACCTTTTTTTAGAATTGCCATATTTTTCGACACTCCCGGTGAAAATTTTTAAGCCCGTCAATTTGTTTTACCCCCATGTTTAAAAAGGCGCATTTTCTTGAAAAGGGATTAAGTTGAAAAGACGTAAATTATGAACAAAGTAAAAATAAACACATAAAATAATAAATGTGTCAAATTTTCTGACGGGCTAACTTTTATCTGAATTTTAATGGTTTAATTTTTTAAAAGCATTCTTACAGAACGAGTTACAAAATTATATGACTTACCTGAATAAAACCGTCTTGTAAATAAAACGACCTTCTTTAAATAAATATTTTTCTAACTCAAAAAGTGTTTCGAGAGAAACATATTTAAGTTCTCTTTTTCCATTATTCTCCTTTCCTAGAATAGAATTTTCAGACGTTGGAAAATAACCGGCATTCATAAATATTTCATCCACACAAAAATACGCATGTTTTGAATCAGAATTGACAAACAATGAACTCGTTTTGCTATGCTGTCAATTATGAAGTCATTAAAACAAAATTAATTGAATTGGTATTCTGTTTTAATTTACAGTTGCCCTTATAGACCGATTACACAAGGCAATAATGGTTATTTGATGTAGGTTTAGAGAACCCTTCCGAAGGATTTATCTCCTTTAAAATTCTGCTTCTCTCCTTCTGATCAAACCCTCTCGCTCTCAAACACACACACAAACTCACAGCAAAGAGGAATTAGTATATTGACATTTCAAATTTGTACTCCTGAATTGAATATTACATTTAGTGTGATACCATTTGTAGAGCACAGGTACGAATCAAACCTGAATTATAATTTTAAAATGATTTATTAAACATTAGTATACGAATAATACTCTGTTATTATTAGATGTGTTACCATCATCAGAAGGTACAATATCAGGTATCAGAAGCTTTTCAAAATTTGACCAACGCTAAAAAACGATGAGCTTATTTAATATCATTTTTGAACTCAACGGTTGCATTATGCAAATATATTTAAAGATATAAAATTAAAATTGATTATATTAATTCGCATTTTGCTCTTTTGAGAAAAATCAAAACCAAAAGGGGCAACACGTGTGTCAATCCTAGTTAAACACAACGTTCTCAGTTTCAACTTCATGAATTTTTATTCATTCCATCGAAGAGTATTTTATGTTTGTTTCGGCTTGTTAGTAAAATAGGTATCCAAAGAATATTTACATAACAATCTAGCACTTTATTTAATATCTTTTATTATCATTATATATTCACAGAATCCCATTATCTCACGAAATTAATAGGTTAAAATTATGTAGGAACATATTGTTATCAAAGTTTCACATTTTTCCTAGCCCCATAAAAAAAACAATTATATAGATTATATTTCAGGATGACAAAAACAAACCTTTAACACTAAAAAATAAACACTGTTTTTCACTATTTGAACTCGAAATATTTTTGGGAAAAATCACTAAAAAGTGTTTAATTATTTTTTTAATATAATGCATGTCCACCAAGTATTGACAGTAAACAACTTAAAGGTGAAACATTAATAAGTTACGCGATCTATCCGTTTGTTTATTAAAGCCGTGATATCAATAAATAATACATGAGGTTTTATTTCTTGTTATGGATATTATTCTTACTTATATTGGTCTGTATGATATTTTTAAAATTGAATAAATAAGAGTTTCTTTCTTTAAAAAAAATATAATAATATATTTAAGTTCAATATTTAATTTTCACAGGACAAAGTTGCGGTCCTGGTTCGTGCAACACAAATTAAGCCCAACTGTATCAAATTAACAAATTTAGTTGATAGAGGCGTCATATCATTCGTGGATGGGTATAATATATATATTATATTATACATACATTGCTCGGTAATGTATTCCAGGTATCCCTGTTTTGTTTATGCTAATTCAAAAAGGAAGGATCAAATTTAAGCAAATAATCATACACTAATTTAGCGAAAGGATTGATGTTGCTATTGAATTAAATTGCAACCTTTTTAGTTTAGCATTCAAGCTTGTTTTTATAACATAATCGAACTACGATGTAATACTTAAAATATTTTAAGAAAAATAAAACAATACGACGTATACTGACATTGAGAAAGAAATACAAATATGAATTATTAATAAATAATATGAATTCTTTCCGTAAAAATTTTAAGTTTTATATTTGACAGTTAATTAAATTTAAATCTACTCTATGATATAAAGTAGCTTAATATTGTAACAATTCATTCCTGAAACCCACCAATCCGATTAACAAATGAAAACAATATCTCGAATAAGTGGTTAACAGTTTTGTATTTATAGCACTTTCTATTTATGGTTTTATCACTATCATGATGCATAATGTATAATCAATTAGATGTTGACTACATTTAATCCTCATTGAACATTTCTTAACGAATATATAATTACAAATTGACTTTCCACATACTAATTGATAAAAATTTACCAAAAACTCAATTTGAATGTCATTTTTTTTAAAACTAGAAACAATTATAATTATCTACATATAAATAATTTCATTATTTTTCATAATATGTAAACAATTTCGAAATTTAAACAAATTTAAATTGTTAATGAGCATGATTATTGTTCTTTAACGGGTAAAACTTTTAAACTGATATCATTGAAAATATTTTATTATTATTTTGAAAAAATCTTTATTAAATTCATTTGTTATTTCTAAAGGAACATGCCTTCATTATAAAATATAACAAATAACGTTGTTAGAGATTTTGTCAAATAAAATAAAGGCGAAGATTTTTTAAATAATTCCCAAATCATATTATGTTACGTTCCGTTATCAAAGTCATCGAAAACTTCCAAAATTAACATACCATTGAATTAATTGATTCGCTTAAAAGATGTTTCGTGTCAAAATCGCAAAAATTGACTGACTGTTAAGATACAACTTTGAAGGCCTGACTAATCGAGAAAAACATGTTTATTAATTTTCTTTGACACGCCGTAGAGCTGAGTAAATAAAGAATTTATGCCGTAATCTAAAAGGGAAATGAAACTCGATTAAATGTAAAACTTTGACCGGGAGTACGAATGAAGAGTGAGCGGTCCGGGAAGCTTTGAGGAAGAGAGTCAGATGCGGAGATGAAAATTTCATCATTAATACATAAATCGTATTAAGAGAATCGCTTTAATATTTTCATCAAATATTGTGGACATAATTTCAGCTAAAGTCTCAGCGCAGCTAAATCGTTTCAATATATTTTTTTTAAATACTATTTCAGTTTCTTGATAATGTGAAGTTTTAAAGCAAGATAAAAATGTAAATTCTTGCATAAATAAGCCAGTATCATCTTGACAAATATAATTCTGCATATCTTAAAAACGGATTGATTCTTTTGTTTTCATATTAAATCGACAAAAATATGTTAATCATTACAATGAATCAAATTGTTGTAAAACTCGATATAATAATAAAAAAAGACTGAATATATTATATTAAAAATAGTTGATGGGTAAATTGAATAGCTATTTATTCATTATTTATAAAACTAACAATATGATAGGTATCACATGAAAATTTTGAACAAAAAAAATAAGTAAACACTGCACATGTATTTTTGGTAGATTTGGCTTGGCGTTAAATTCTAAAAATGTATTAATCTTGATAATAATACTTAAGTACACCGGTGTCTTGTAAATCCCCAAATTGAATAAATCGTTAAACATTTTGGCCTAATAAAAGTATAACGATACTCTCTTAAGAATATGAATACGTATAATAACACAATTTCAAATATATTTCACTGAGTTCACCACACTGCGAATCAATCAGAAAATATAGTAATCTTACGAAAACCGTCAATTACAAGAATTAAACTAAAATGATAACTACGGCCGTTATTTTGAACAATTTAATTCCCTAAACTTTTTCGAAACGTCTGAATAACAATATTATCAAAAAAAAAGACGTACATTATGTTGTAAGTCTTTTTTATGTTATCGTCTAGATAAAACTAAAAGAATCTTCGTAGAATGCAGTAAAATGTCATTTTTACTAGTATATTTAAATTCTACTCGAATCAAATATATTATTTGATTTAATATAACTATTTCAAATATTATTTTATGGTTTACATTAAAAAAATATAATGGTGCGCACTTCTTGTTCAAACAATGAATCAAGCACACCAACCCGATTACACAATTAGCCCCCTAATTTGGAGAGCCCGAAGGCAAGTTGGTCGACGGGGGTACAAAGTGGGGACATTGGTCGCGTGGGGAAATGATAATTCTATAATTCTGCATAATTTTATTCGACTATCACAGAGAAAAGGGGAGGTGTGGCATAACTGAATGAATTTTTGATATCTTACTTTAAATACGCATAATTTAAATTAATAGAATATTACCCAACAAATATTCTCTATTTCTTTCATATCAATCATAGTTTATTATTTTGTTTGTTTAATCAATCAATGAATTACGATATTTGGATATATGCAAGGTTTACATATTTTTCTTCTTGTTTTTTCACGGAATTTTCTCAGCTTAAATGTATTGACAGAATTTCAGTAGTCATATTATTAAATCTACATGAATATCTAAAATAAAGGCATCAAAAGTGAAGTTTTTATGTATGGAACAGTGAGGAAAAGGATGTACAATACATTGAATTATAAATATTATTTGAAAATTACATTTATTTGAATAAAGCAAAAGTAAATTTAAAAAATTACTTGGTATTTTCTTACATATTTTAATTCTAAATTTTACTAACTATAATTTTTTTCCGTTGTTTCAAGATGCGTAGTATTTTTTTTTCTTTATTATATAAGTTTAAAAAAAACAACATTAGATTAGTAACATACGTTCGCTGTATATTATTTTTATAATGAAAATGTCCATACGTTTTTCAAATTGAACATCATTTTTCGCATTTCCTCGTCAAAATACCCGGCGGAAAGACTCTATAATTACATGCAGCCAAAAACTTTGCATTTTCTGATTCAATTCCGCGCAATTTTCCCTCGTCCGAAGCTCTCTTTGGTCGGGCGGCATAACAAGCCGACATTACAAGCAGTCTGCTAAAGCAATTTTAAAAAGCGCCACTGTACTCGCGAGGGGTGGGGTGGTGGTTCATCGTGCCAGAGCGAGAGGAGACCAACGCCACACCACTCCTTGCTTAAATAATATTTCAAATTCAAAAAGCAAAATTTATATCCGAGCAAAGAAAACCTGAAATTGAATTAATTTACTCTGTAGCTTTGGGGGTAGCTCAAACATATCCTAGCTGGCATCTATCTGGGGTATATAATTTTTCCCATGACATTTCGTCTCACAAATATATTTCTCTACTTACTCTATTTACGTTGTTTCCTATGGCAAGGTTCTAAAATAATGTTTTAAACAACAATCATATCAAAACTATAATAATGAATAGTCTCAACATTAAATAATATTATCATATTGTTAATTATTTGAATAAATATTTGAAAAATTATTGTGTTAACGCAATCAAATCATTTCTAAATAACTTACGCACTGCACAGTGGTGAAAATGGTAATAAAAAATAACCTTATTCATTTAACTAGTGTAAAATAATAATATGAAATTTAATAGAATAACTAAAGAAATGTAAGAATAACCTTCTAAAATTTTATATTACTGAATAGTATATGTAAACTACCGTTATAAGATCTGTTTGTTATGACATGAATATATAATAACCATATTTTTCCCTTGTACTATAAAGTTAACACACCGACGACTTGTTAGCTAGTCACTCACTTTGCAATTCACCACCTCTTAGTCCCGTTGGTCGTATGATTTTTACCCGTTGGATAAGGGAGGTGATATGGAGCTGGCAAATTTGTAGCACGGTGTAAAAGAAAATTACTATCCGTTTCGTAAGCTCAATTTGTCCAACAGCTACGTAGTTCGTTTTAAAATAAACCCCCGCCACCTATCTAATTAATATTTTTTATTCTTAAAAAGATTAAAATACATTAAATGTTTTTAAAGCGACATTACCCAATTAACATTGCGCCAGATATTTACAAATCAGATAAATATCTCAAGAAATCTTACATTCAGGTAACAGAGGTGGAATTATAAATCAATTAGATCACGGAAGAATATTTTTTTAACCAAACGATACCGTCTTCACTGTGCCAACTTAATCCCGAGATTAGATATTTAAAAAATCATAAATGGGATTTTAAAAAATATGGATTAAAAATTTATAGAAAATTGTATAAAATTAATAGCATCGGCATTCACGTCGCCATTTTAACAAGAAAACTTGTCATAGCACTTTTTCAAGCTCTATATATTACCTAAAAAATGCATTTGTTTCCCTTCAGTAAATATGGAGTTTTAAAAAAAACTTTTTATTACAACTGTATTTTTGTTTTAACCATTAAATCAAATATACGAAGAGTATTTCTCAACGTATAAAACCTTATTTCAAAAACTACATTACAATTTTTAAAGTCAATCTTTAACAACCTCAATTTGTAAATTACTTGTTACTATGTTAATATATATTTGATGAATTCGTGAAATAAATATTTAATACATCAAAAAAATATGAAAGTATGAAGTATTCTCCAAAGACTTGATAATATTATTTAAAATCAAACTTGCACAACTTCAATTTGTATATCAATTACCTCGCCAACTTACTGGAATGCATAATTCGCAGCATCGTAGCGTCGTAGACACTCGTAGACAGACACCATAACTGATGCCTTTTGCAAAGTGTTATAACGTCTGCAACATTTTCATAAACGAACACTTCAAAACTTTCAACTCTAAGGAAACATTCATTTCGCATAATTTATGAGCTTCATACAAATACTACATTTTTAACATCTTTAGTTTTAATTGTAACTTATTCTATTGTTTTAGTTTATTCAACATAATTGAAATCAGATATATAATTAAATTCTCGATAATAATAAAAGCTAGTGCGGGATGACAGAATTTTTTAAAAAAATACAAGATGTCATCCGACAGACAGTACATTTGTTATATGTATTTTGAATAATTTAATATTGAATATTTTTTTTTTGACGAAAATAGTATAATGTTGTTTACAAAATATAATAAAATATATGAATTGAATTTGGCCATGAATTATGACCATTAGAATTTACTCAAAATTAGGTTATTCCTGTGGGAATGTATATATTATAGGAATTGTCACACGACATTGGCTGTCCAATAATAACTGTGCAAGATCATCTGAAAAGATTGGGAAAAAAACACAGGCAAGCTCTCTCAAAAACACACACTCTCTCAAACGGCCTTGGAACAAGCGTGACCATCTGTGCTTCTCTATTGTCCAGGCACGAAACGGATCCATTTCTCAGAAAGATAATTACCGGGGACAAAAAATGGGTCCTTTACAGTAATACCAGGGGAAAAAACAATGGCTATCACCAAATCAAGTACCTGTGCCTACTCCTCGGCCAACATTGACGTTAAAAAAGTTTTGTTGTGTGTTTGGTGGGATGTTTCGAAGATAATACATTTTGAATTATTGAAATCTGGTCAAACAGTTACGGCAGAGCTATACTGTGCTCAACTAGAACGATTAAAAGCAGAGTTATTAAAAAAACGATCTTTTTTGGTCAATAACAATAGGCGGATTTTACAACATTACAATGCGAGACCTCATGCGGCAAAAATTACTTAGCAATATATGATATGTAATTAATTAATAAAATGTAAGTTAAGAAATTTTCTCTTGTTCTTAAAAATTTACTAAAAAAAAATAATTATACCCTTAAAAAAAATTAAAAACATCCTTTTAATAAATTTAGTATTTTTTTCAAAAATTCAATATTTCACTTTAATGGATTTGTTTCATTCTGACATAAAACCGACAAATTGATTTGGAATTATTTTATTAGATACGTAATATGGATATTTAATACTTTTTCATTTTAGCAAGGTCTATTTTATCTTTCATAAGTACAAAGATGTATTTTAAATTCGTATGCCTTATTTGTTTTTACGTCAAGATTTAAACCCAATAGGGAGTTGGGTAAGTAAATTGAAATCAACTATAAGCTTTGAGGGTCGAATCAGGCAATTTTATGGATGAAATGGAAAATTATTTATTGCGTTCATCTACTTATTTATTTAATGCAAATAAAAATACTAGCATATTTTATTTATTTCAATATGTATTTACTTCATATTTTTTTTAGAATATTGGTACCAATATCTCATATCAAGACGACATATTAGAATGATCAAAAAAAAATTTTTTTAATTCATTACTATTTCTTGTAACGTTAGTTAGTGCACAAAATATATGTGATTTATAACGTATCGTGGCCGTCTATGAAATTATTTATACAATTTATGTTGCCATACATTTTGTGTCTATTGAAATATTTGTAAGACAGCAATTCTTTTAAAACATTACAAAGAATTACAAAGAATTATCTCAATACCGCGTTACGAAAAATGGATTTTAAACTGTTGTGAAGATTGATAAAGTAAGTATATAGGGTGATCTTACTTTAAAAATACTGGTAAATGAGAGGCAACGGTTATCATACATAATAGCTCAATTGCCATGTTTATTTTTTGGTTTACAAATAAAAAAAGGAATATAATTTAATAACAAAAATGGAAAAAAAATATAGGAAAATAACACAAAAGAAATAAATATAATATATTATTTTTAATACACATATTACTAGTAATAAAAGTCACAACATTCACTTTGTCAACAGACACAATATATTACTAATAAGAACTGTTTAACTTTTAAACAGACATTTTATAGAATACATACTAAATAATACAAAAAAATGTTATTTTAAAAAAATATATAAAATATATTTGAGAACTATTTCACCATCAGAACCATTTTGTGCTTTTCTTTATGGTAGTCTTGTTAAGTAAATGACAATGCAGTCAATAATACTTTTATACTTTGTTTCCTACATTTAAAGAATACATATTTTGTTTAAAATCTCTTAGAAATTGCGGGCCTGTATCATTGTTTGCGAAGGGCGTCCCACGAAAGGGAGTTGGTAATCCGATGCCCACCCATTACACACAGGTACGGCGACTTTATGTGCTCTCGTTCTGATTTAAATTTCTTTTATTATTATTACGTTTACTTGCGAACCGCAAAGCACAAAATTTTATGTCAGCAGCGCCTTAACGCAATTTCAATTTTATTGTAAATGAATGGCTTGTCAGGTATGCAGTATACAGTAAAAAGTACAGTACAGTATAAAGTAATACAGGTCATAAGAAAATTCAGGATCAAGAAACACACAAATAAGAATAATAATAATAATATGAAAACCCAAAAAAATACAATTACTTTTCTCTTGATAGGTAACTTATCGCATACATAAATGAATGGTGTTGCAATCGACACTGTTTGAAAATAATGCCGAGCGATATTTTTGCTTGCCTTTGAACTATTTGTTTTTTTAGTTACTAGTTTTGCTCCTAAGCAAATAGTAATAAGTTGGTGATGTTGGACAGACAATTTGTTATAAAATCATCGTCAGTAAATGTAAAAATAAATCGTGACAGAACCACATGACCTGAAATGGAAGAACAGTTTTCTATATTCATAAATGATTTTTCTTTGTATTATATCTAACTGTGAAAAAAAATACAGTTGTCGCTCGGTCAATATTGCAGATAGTATTTATTTACTTACTACGAGATGGACTTGCAACACTTATATTATTTACGTGTTTTAGTTGGTCTGTAAATATTATTTTTTTGGCAATAATCACAGCCAATATTAATATTATATGTATACAACATCTTTGTTTGTTCGGATGAACACTTAAAAATTTAAGTTTATAAATAAAAACACTATTGAATATTTATACTCGTTCCGGTATACGCGCTCAATACAGGCTCTACGATCAAACAACACAACTTATGAAAAATTGACATAAAATTTTATGTTGACTGACATTTCCTTTTTCCTTAAGGAGCTTTATTTATTTTAGCGTAGTACCTTCGATCTGATTCACTTTTCTCTTCGCCATATTCGATATTCGTACAAGAAAAGTGTATTAAAATGGAAAATTTCATATTTTGACTTGATTCCCAATCCAATGGGAATTCTGGAGGAGTTTATATATTTTATCAAACCTTCTTGGCATTTATTATTCCGAGTATTTTTGCTTTTTGATTCAGACCATTTTTATGACATAAATTTTTACAGAAAGTAAAATATAGTTACTTTGTAATTTAATTCCTTTGTTTGAGAACAATTTACCCGTAATAATATAAAATAAAAGTAACATATTTTGTGAGTTTGTGTTTATTTTCATCTCATAGTCAACATTTATTTTTTAGCATATGAAGGTATTTTAATTGTTGTTTTTTTAGAATTCTAGACTTCTAAGTCTTAAGTTATTCAGGAGAGGCAAAAAGATATTGTTGGTCAGACGTTAACAATTTATAAAAACAAGCAGAAAACAACTATTATTTTTCAGTATTTTACTACTAGTACGTTCATATTGTAATCGTGTTGGATAACTTACTTGTAATTTAATTAGACAACCTACATGTTGGCCAGTCAACCTTTTATTTTATTTGTATTAAAGTAAAAACTATTTTTTTTTTATTTTAATCTTAAATTCAGACCAATATATGCAGGACTAAATAGTCAACGACAACGTTTTTACAATATATTGACTTCTAATAATAATTCAGTTCAAAATATAATAGTCAACTACTTATTCAATAACGAGAAATATTTCATATTTTTAAGAGTTTAAGCCGTAAAACAATTAATTCGAATCTTACAATAATTACTTTTACATACGAGTAGCTTTATAGTTCACGGGCCGGCCATACATCAACCCCAATAAACATCTAATTAATTCATATCCCAAACGGGACAAACTTAATTGTTGGCGTTTTGTTTCGTTTTTAATTTTCAAGCTTACTTTTAATTGACATGGCGTACATATTTTTTAATTGGATGATTGATATCATGATCGCGCCTTTGCAGCTTGGCAGCTTTGCGCAAATATATGAACGAGAACGCTACGGGATTTTAAATGAACTGTGACCTGTTTTGATATGTAATTATTTATTACAATATGTCAATGTTATCCAAAAAATGGTTCAAAGCAAATTTAAAAGTACTTTATATCACATTTACTTATATTTAGAGATTCAAGCAACTACATCTAACCCGATAAAATCTATTTCTGATAGCAAATTCATTGAATAATAAATTTAATTGCAAAAAATCGCCATAAACAATAAAACAAAGGACTGTGAGCTCATACCAACTAATAAGCTAATATTGTAAGAAATCTTTTATCTTCCACATATCACGATTTTCTTGATTTTTTTGCATTCATAAATATTTCATATTTAAATATAACATGGTAATATCACATTCAAAGTTTACAGTGTTCTCATTATTTTTAAAGTATATTGTCAGTTTAATTTTATCATAAAAACAGAGGGATATTTTTGTATTCTATACTGTAACGATAGCAACATATTTACCAAACAAGATTGTATACCAATTGATTTGAAATATTTATAATTGCAATATATTTTTAAATATCATTTCTCTTTGAATTTTCTGAAACACGCTCACATCAAAGCAATTCTCTCTTTATACACAAATGTGGCATTACTATTTTTGGCAGAGTCGGCTCGTGTGGCCTTTTGGCTTAAATTAAATAATTACTTCTTAATTAACAGGTGGTTGGTATAACTTTTCTTGTTATATTTCTACAGAATTTTAAAATTTACGCATATAAAAAAAACTGTAAGTGCCAACTTTATATTTAACCAAAGAAAACTATAAAAAATAACATATTTAAATACCAATCTCACAATAAACTGTGTATGGTTTCAGATAAAATTGGATACAATATTTTGTTTTCAGCCACTGCATCTTGAAATGTTTTATAATAGTAATTCTATTCTAAACGCAATAAAATGTTTTTTTTGCAAGTTTGAGTTTAAATAAAAGCAAATGACTATTTCTTAATTATAATATAATAACGAAAATTTTCGTCTATAAAGCGATGTTGAGATAATTTTCAGTAGTCGATTAATACATCTGAATTACTCACTCATAATAATATGAAATTTCAAAGAAGTTTATTTACTACGTCTATCATATATTGTAATTTTATTGCAATCGACATTATTTGACATATTTATAGATTTATCATTTAATTAAGTTATTAGACATTATTCTCAATAATAGACGTAGTGTTGTAAACTTCTAACATTAGTTGAATAAATGTAAGAATAAAACAAATATTTTTTTCAATTAGTTATTTACGTTCATACGTAACTCATCACAGAAAAAAACTAACAAAAAATTATTGTCAAAAATGGATGGAGGCTAATGATTTATTTGATAAGATAAGCAATACTCAACCTTTTTTTTCGTTCTGGGCCAAATACCTATTTTGGTTTCGTTTCGTGGGCCGCAACATATTGATAGTAATTCGTAAATATACCACACCTATGTATTTATTATATTTTATTTACAAACACACGCATGTGAAAATTACAAATGTGCCCAAAAAAATATTTTTGACGGTGAGAAACTCTTTTAGTAAATGCACGTGCTGGTCACTTTGATTGCTTTAGGCCACGCATAAAAGTGGAACGCACCGCAAGTTGAGTACGGCTGGATTAGAGAGTAATGAAAAAATATGATATCATCGGTGAGATAATTATATATTTGTTAATTTTAGGTTGACTTTCTTGTCTCGAACGCTTTGGAATAAACAATTAAAAATTGACTAAACTCATTAATAACCGGCGAGTAGTTTTGACACATATTTTAATTGTTCCGTGGAAAAGTCCTTAAACTTAATTCCACTTAATGGCGTTTGACGTTGATACAAAATAATGACCCCATAATATGTATAGCTCAGCAACGAAACGTAATAAACACTGCATCAAATTTAATTTTTCTCTCAATGGAATTATGATAAATATTCATTGTACCTTTTTACACCCACACAATAAATACAATTTAAAATATTATTTTAATAATAGATTTTTTATTTTCTTAAAATGTATATAATAAATGATTTAAAATTAAAATGACATAAAATAAAACAATGTTCCTAATTTATATTAAATGTCATTACCATTTTAATTATACATCGTTTTGTATATTATTTTTCTATTCTTTACAACGAAATTAAATTATTCATTCTAAAATATGTTTTGAGTATTTGTTAAAAAAACGTATTTTTAGCAATAAAAAATTATAAAATCCAGATTGTGATATAACGAGTTAATATGAAAAACATAATTTCAACCCAGTAAAAAAACTTTGCGGGAAAAAAAAACTTAGTCCTCGGAGCGAAAACGCGTAACGGAATAAAACGATAAATATAATTTTAAACTTAAAAGGGACGTGAGATACCATCAAAGGGAAATTGTCGGCCATTTTTCCAGGCGGGGCGGGAAAATTCGACATCAACTCGCAAACGACGTTAGAATCTATTACCGGGGCCCTGTTTGAAGGCCCTTGCAAAAAAAGCTCCGCTACGAATTCAATCCAATTTCAAATGAATAATTCTTTTCCGAATATGAAAATTCAAACAAAATAAGGTTCATTGAAATTTTACAGCCAAAATATAAAGGGATTGTTTAAATTTTCTCAAAGATTGCTCATTTGATTATAAGCACTTTGAAGAAAAATATTCTTTTGTTTATTTACTTTTTTAGGCAGAGATTTTTAATCTTAAATGTATGATAGATATATTATATAAAACATGTTTCGCATACTAAAACGCATACACGGAAAGATTTTCAATAATTACAAGTATTTATTTATGAATCATATTTTTATACAATGAAAAAAGGAATATTATAATTAAAGTTGTTAATGTATTTTATAATTTATTTATATCAAATTGAATTGCCATGTTGACTTTTATAATAAAGTTATTCAAAAATATACCAACATTATAAAATTGTTTTTTTTTATCCATGTCCGCTCCCAATGTGGAGCATATGGCCTCTTAATGGATACATCTCAACAGAGTTTTACTACGAGAACTGTTTGTTACTCGGTCGCTCAACCTCTTTTATTCAAAAAGTGTAGTAGTGATAGAAGGATAAGGCAAGGACAGGACTAGTGGTTAGCTAATCGCTGTCGCTACACCCAATTATTCAAGGATCGGAAAAGGTGGGGAGGACATCACAAACACCCATGCTCGAAAAATAATGTTCGTACTGGGATTCGAACCCGTTAAGTCCGGCATGGAAGCCCACAATGCAAAGCGCTGAGCCATAGGACCCGAAAATTATTGTTTTACCTTTTAAAAATGATAAGGGTGTAAGTAAAACTAGTTTTAACTTGTAAATAATACTTTTAAAATTTGCTTTATAATCTTTACATTTCCCAAAGTAACTGGTTTCTGAATGTTCAATATGAAATATATGAACAAAAAAACTGTTTACTTCTAACTCTTTTTACAGTCAAGTCAGTCAAGTAATCCCATATAGCTTTGAACGTTGCTACAGTTACATTGATTAACAGTTTTTATAGACACTATTCGATTAGAAAAGTAAAAAAAATCTACTGTTGAGGAGTATTTTAATTCACGGTACGAAATGCGTTAGGTACGAAACTCAAGCATTTCCAGATTAAATTGATATTGTTTTCAATTTTCCAGGCAGAAATTATTCCATTTTCTTCATTAGTATTATGCAAAATGATACGACGCGGATTCCGCCATTTTATAATTAAAGGATAATTTCATTTCTGTCGCAAATATTCTCAGTCTGCTTGAAAAGCGAGTAAGAAAGAGACAAATAATTCATATATTCTATTTCATCTGTTATGATCAAAAGTCAACGTAATAAAATGAATGTAGTTTCGCAAATGAGTTGTATATTTTCCTGAGCGACAGAATTGTAAAACAATACCAATTTGCATAAATTCATTAAAATCTTATCTCTTGTACGTCTTCCGAAATAAATTGTTATTTAAAAATTATTCAATGAATATCTTACCACTTATAGATTAATTCTACAAGCTTATATAAATTTTCAATATATTGTTTGTTTCCAATGATTGTTTTGTAGTTCAATTAGAGATTAATACTATAAATTTAATTTTATTTGTTCTGTCTTCAAAGTCATGAGATATTACTGCAAAAGATATGTATCATTAAAAAGTAATGCTGAAGCATGTCAACAAAAATACATAGTAACTGAAAACGAAAGACAAAAATTGTCAATTATCTTAATCATGTAAAACGTCAATACAATAATAAATAATTGTATTTGATTCAATTCAAAGTCACACAATCGACAAACTTTTTTACATTGTAACTGTATAAACGTTACTTTAACGATGATTACTATTGAAAATGAAATATACGTTTTTCGTTAACCTTTCTTCAAATACCATTTAATTGATCCAAATTATTTAATTATATTTCTACGGATCCTGAGAAGTACAACGACTGTCTGATAACAAACAAATGAATTCGTACACTCAATTATTCAAAACTATTCATGGTTACGAATTCGGATCGACGTTCTAAGCTACATGTGTTTAATTCAAACTAATTTCTGCGTTAATTTAACAGTAATTACTACCGAAGAGCCCTTAATTCGTTTGACTGCGAGAACTACTCGAGCTGGTTGTGACTGGACAAACATGAAAGCACTCGGTAGTAAACCGCACAAACATACCGAACTATTTTCGCTACTAAACATAAATTAAATATGAAATAGGGTATATATGATTGATCTTATTAAAACAAATTATAACCGATATAAAAAATCGATGAAACAAATCAAAAGATTACTATTTTTATAAAAATAAAAATCATCGTAGATATTTTCAACTGATCGGTTGAAAGAACACGCGATAATTGAAACTTATCCCATTCACTTCATAATTTTTTCAATTAACAAGTTTTCAAATTGTATAAATTAAAATCATGCTATTTAGAGAGCTTTTATATTCACTATTAGTAATATGGCATACACACATTTCATTTGAATAAATATGCATATTCAAAAACGTTTTACTCATATTAAAGCAGTACTTACAACAATTTAAGCATACAGCAGTACATTTTCAGTTATTAATATGACAGTATATTGTGTATTGTTTCATAATATACGTTTATTTAATTAACACTTGATTACTTAAATAATTATTGCATAAAATTGTATCAGTTATTTAAAAAATCTTTCCCTTCCCCAGAAAACCACGAAGAGTTTTGAGACTAAGCAAGATGTCGTCGAAGATTTGACAAAAATATTGAATGTTGCATATTATTTTAAATCGTTTAGTTGTTAAGACAATCTTGCTTCAAATGCCAATACGATTCAAATGTTTCTTTAGCGTTATCCATCTATATTTTTACAAAACTGTTTTTTTATAATTGTTATTATTACGATTTATGTTTTTTTTAATGAAAAAAAAACTATTGGAATAAAATGTAATCAAAATATTTGACATTCCATAAAACCGATTGACTTTCGAATAACCTGCTATAGATCTCAAATGTGACAGACAGATTATTATAATTATGTATATTTGTCTGTCCAATTAAATTCAATTGACAATATTGTTAGCAAACATTGTCTTGATATTAAATTAGAGTGAATAATATTCGTGTAGCGATGCAGCACTCAACCTTTTTGGGATCGTCAAAACAAAATAAAGCATACATACATTCATAACTTTATATTTTAACGTATTAGAATTGACACTGAGAAACGTTTTCCCGTTTTAGTTAAATTACGAAAGTAAGAATTATTTTTAATTCTTTTTTGTTATGCTTATATACTAAATATCTATTTGTTTGTTTTATAGTAAATTTTTCACAATGTGCAAATTCGCAGGCATTTGAAATAAATTTTTGTCATGAAAATCTCATTGAATATTCATTACTGCGACTAATTTTTGAAAAATTTACCAATATAAAATTAATTAACCCTTAAAAGCCTTTTAAGGTGTGGTAGAGTTATCGCACCAAGGTTTAAGGTGATAAGTATGCTTGAAAAATACCAATAATTTTCGCATATACTATAGGAATTCTAGATTTCGATATTTACTTTATCAAATACTTAAATTAGTTTTTTTGTTAAATTTGAAGTATTGATTTTTCTTTCGATGACTTTGTATCCATTCGGATGGATAAAACGATACAGTTTTGATATTTTTTCTATCTTCAGAGAAAAGTATTTAATACTAATGTATCAATATAACATATACATATATCTTTGATACCTTCAATAGTAGTAATGTATATATATTTTTATATTAAGTATTCGTTAATTGAAATATTACAAATACAAATGAATCAAAAGCTAAAAAATAAATAAAGAAGTGTGTGAGAATCGTCTACAAATAATACTACCACACACAAAGACACAGACAGATCTTCACTTATTCCAAAATACATAGTTGTAAGTACGGTAACTGCACTCAACGAGAAAGCATTCGCTTTTTTAAATATTCCAATCATAAACTTTATATCAAAGACTGACTACCTTGCTCGCATACCATAATCTGAGGGCGAATGCAGCTGTAAGAGAAGAAAATTCATATCTCGCTCCAACCCAACGAATTCTGATATCATTATTTGACTAACGTGTTACTAACACGATTCATAAACAATTCTCGCCTCGAATTTAACTTTGGTGATGTCATATTTATAGCACACGGCATTACATACATAATATTATATTCACAATAATTATCATGAATTCGCTAGTGAAACTAAATAAGAGCTTAATAACGGGGTTAATCTTTATATTAAAATAGTCGCGGTAAATATTTTTTCACACAAGAAATTTGTGCTAAATCAATACAATATTTGAAAGATTTTTGATTACTAATCAACAATAAAATACTCATATAATTTTATTTATTCAATACATACATGGGTAACGATTAAAAGGTAGAAGAAACTTAATTAAAGGGATTTTTGTTATTAAAGTAAGTAGCTTAGTAAATAAATTAATTTACTGTGAAAAGTGGAAACTTATGAGTAAATAATATTTGGCGAAAACGATGATTCGTTAATTTATCAGAATAAAAGGATAAATAGTTTGAAAACCATTCGTTCACCTTTAATTGATTCGATAAATTTGAGCTCAAATTTAAGTTTAGTTCTGCAAATTTACAATAGAAGAAAACAACGCTTAACTATGTCGTAGCTGAAGTTACCTGCGGTGCTATTCCCTCGTGCATACACATATTTTGGACAGTCTGAAATACTCAACACGTGATTGTGTTGGACGGCGTTCATAATAAGTGTTATGCATTCGAGAATAGCACCGCTGGGCTACGTTTTGTATTAAGTCAACAAAATGAAGTAAAACATTTTAGCATGTTGCGTACTATTAATTATTGTTCCACATTTTAGTAATATGATCAGAACCAATTTAAATCAGCATTTTACAATGTTGTAAATACTTACTTTCAAAATTTGTCCTAACCATGTACTTACCTAACATGCAAAATAAGTACTAAATATTGTGTTTTAACTTGTTACATATTAAACATAATAGCAAAACAGAGCGTAGTGGCAGTAACAGTGCTGTTCAATTGAAATATGTTGTTTTATGTAATAAATATTTATTACTTGTAAATGAAAGTTCTTTGCAGTGATGTGCAAAAAACGTAAAAACATTTTTCAAAGCACTCAACTTAATAATCCTTTACGCTATAGCGCCTGATTTGAGTTTTCTAAAACGTCTATCGGTCGTCCTAGTTCTGCCGCGATCCAAGTCGTAAGCTGTATGACATGTCTGTTGAAGACAGTTATTAAATTACTTCAGGATGCTTTACGATTAACTCTTCTCGGAATCGTAATCTAGGCGAGTTTTAATTGCATACAATTGTCATTAATGCTAGACGATTCGGTTGGACTTAATATTTCAAATTAAATAAAAGCGCTACGCAACGATATCACATTCCATGAGGTGAAGAGAATACTAGTGTGGCTATTTTAGGCAGTGAAATTTTAATTTATGAATTTATGACACTAATATAGCAATAATAATATTTCACACTCTATACTACTGTGGTATTTTAGATTATGTGTTGTAGTAAAGCATAATTTTTCAACGAGTCTATTTCAATTGAATAAGTAAATTGTTTCACATTTTGCGAACAGTGACATCTTTTCATAGATTTTTGAAATGATTTTCTTTACAATCATTTGTTTTTGATAACATCTAGTCGTCTAGAATTTTAAGAACTTCTAAATTTATTAAGTTTTCTTTATACTACACTTCCGTAAATTTTTTCATCCCAACTCAAACTCTCTTGATAATTCAAAATCTATTTTAAATATTAACGATAGGATAAATTTGTAACTAGTCACTTTTTGGATTTTTTTATGCTTTCGTTAAATATGTATATCTTATTGAGTTTGAAAATTAAACACAGAAAAAAATATTCGGTAATATCTAGCTCATCTTTTTCCAATGTTTAATATTGTTTTCAAAATTAAATAGGACGTTTTAGAATTTCACCATATGATTAAAAACATGCATCGTGTCACAGATCGTAAATCAAAACTTTCCATTGTTGTCAGGAGTTTTGCTGTAAAAGTATTTCGCGACAAAAGATGGGACAAGCAATCCAACAAGTCAATTGAGAGGGATGAAAATAAACAATAAATTATTGTTGGGTCACGTGCGGCAAGTCACTCGCCACGTGTCACGTGGTACGACGCATGCGCAACATAAACGCCTTTAATTCCACTGTTCCAGTCATTTATTTGCAAATGTCAGCATATGCATGCATGCTTTTTTTCATTGCAAAATATAATTAATGTAGACCGTTTTTTGAAGGGATTCAACATACGCAAATAAATTTCATCAAAAAATATAAACATCTATTGTCTCACTATAGATATTAAAAAAAATTATCTGCAGATAAATTATTGCCATATTCAGATTTTAAAATTTCAGATAATCGTGGAATAGAAACAATCAAATAATATTATACAATTAGTCAGTATTTAAACGATCAAGTGTTATATGATTTTCATTTGATAGAAATAACATCGTTCGAATCAATATATTTTAACAATATGAAAAAAATTAGCTCACTTTACTATTATTGTCTAATGAAACGTAATCGTTTCAATATAAATATTTATTCAAATTAATGCCTGAGAAAATAATTTAATCAAAAATAATAATAATAATAAAAACATTTTATTTACTGAAGTACGTACATAATTGATTTATAAAAATTATAATATTGCACAAAGGATCTTAATAGGTGGAATCAAATACAATGTATTGAAATCATAAACCCTTTATCGCCCGCATAAACATTATTAACCCTTACGCCAAGTAACAATTACGAGTAATGGATCATTTTCACGTTTTTTTGTATAGTAATGTAAACTTTTACATCAAAGTTTCATAAATTATTTTTCATTGAATATGATGTTTTTTGTCCATATCCATCCCAAAACAGAATTCGATTGATATTGAGATATTTTCTAAATATTTTTAATGGGGTTGGCAGTTTTCAAGGAGGAATAATTATTTTTTTCCTAATTATTAAGTGAAAACTAATTTTGAAAGCTCCAGATACTTTTTTAATTGCTTTAGATAATTGATTTAAGATCAAATTGATTAGAAACAAATTAGAACAGCTTTGTCACATCAAAATCGGCAAAATCAAGCTGAGATATTTATTGAAGATATATATTTATTTATTGAGCTAAAAATTAAACATGAGACCCTATCTAGAAAAGAAGAGCTTTTGCCGGTAATTTTAATAGTTTAAGTGTTTTCATTAAATAGCCAATTGATATCTTTAATTCAAGTTATGACATTCTACTAGGAAGATATTTTTTTTGAATAAAGAAAATATCTATATATGAAGATTGATTTATTATTACAGGCCACCGTCTGTAAAAAATGTTATAAAATTACCTAGAATAGTAAGGGAAGTTATATGCTATTTTCAATTGAGTAATGTTGTATGTATTGTTATTTTATAAAAGTCCAAAATTATTTTCAAAACAAATTATGAAGGTTCATGGCGTCGCGTCACAAGTATAAATCTACTGTATAATTATTTTTTGATAAACATAAACATTAAAAATCTTAAAACAGGTAGTACTTTGGCATTTACATAAATAGCAAAGCGTTTTTTTTTATTTATTATTAGCCTATGAATTTTTCCTTTTGTAATTGCTAAATTTTTCTGACATAATATAAGAAGAAAATCTTTTATATCTAAATTAAATAATGCTTATAGTTCCCCTACTGTGAAATCGTTATACTTCAAAAATTATTCAGCATAATCATTTCCAAAAATTCAATTTCGTACGATTAATTTAACCCTTTGAAAAACGCCACGCGACAAAAACTACATAAAAATTCCCATGCTTTTTTACTTTACCAATTGAACGAGCACAACACTCCAACCCTTTTACTGTCACAATTATTTGATTGGTTTTATTCAAGTTTTATTGGTTATTAATTGGCTTATTGGAGTTTTTCTTATATTATGCAGGTGTATCGAATTTCTCGGATTGATTTACAGCATTTTTACGATCTAGTTGTTATCTAACCCTTTCGTTTGGACAGTTCATTTCGTTTGCAAGATATTACGACGACACTAAGATAACGATCGTAAATCATTTGATTAAACTTTCAACTTTTACATACATGCAATGAGTCTGGAATGTATTCAGTCATATTTTTACTGTTTCATATACGTCATATATGTACATATTAAATAAATTTCTAACAATCAATTAATGTTTCAATTGTTATACTGTCGAAAAAGTCAACATGCGATTATATATGAAATATAAAATGTTTTTAAAATTTTACGTATGGCAAAATCAGCTTCATATTTGTCACAATTTGAAGACAATATATATATACATATATATATATATATATATATATCGACTGTGGCAAGGATAAAGGATGTAACCTTAAGTTTTTCCAAAACAGCTTTTTTTCGATAATCACAATGTATACAACTTGATACACGTTCTATCAAAAGGATGCAAGCTGCAAATGCCGAATTAGTAACTAAATTTAGCTTTTAAGTTTGAAAAAGATGACCTTGTAAAAAATTAGAACCAAGAAAAAAGACTGAAATAATTAATATTAGATTATGTCAATTAAACACCAGTTTAGAAGTCTCCGTGCACTTCAAGGTTGTGTTTAATTCATAATTTGCGGATGGCCCAAAATCATCAAAACACGTTTTTTGCGCCTCCTGTAAAATTTGGTATGTGTGGGTTACGTCCTTTTTCCTTTCCACAGTTGATATGTATATGTATATTAAATGATAAAAAAATCATTTAAACAAATATGCTTGTTAAATAATTCAATGTATCACATGAAAACATGAAATAAATCATGTCGATAATATTTATATAATAAATGACTTAAATGTACTTTGATTCATTTAATATAAAAACTGGATCACCGAAGCTTACTTATTTAAAGTGCACTAAACAGGGTTGAGTGATTAAAGTTAATATTTTCTTTTTAGTGACTAAAAATTTACAATCCGTATCGTATCCAAAATTGGTATAGTAAAGATAAAATTTGTTGAAAATATCAATGCACAAAAAAGACATTTACATCATAGCTTCCACGACTAATCAAATAACATTCTTCACAACCTTCTACGTCTACATAAAATTACGAAAATGATAGTTGCTTCTTATGTAAAAGTGTGTCGGAAGTGGCGCCACGTGTTTAGGGAGTGCTGAATCAAATTTACCCGCCTCCCAGCTTAATGCCTTGTCCATAATGTCAATCTCACACATTATGGTGTACTTTATTTTGAGTAACAATTATTGTATTATTTACATAAAAAAATTAACAATATAAATTTCATATAAAATTAATCTTGATAACTGTTATTCCACTTGCTTTGTTACAGAATGTGACACGTGTTTCGCTCATTTGAGGAAGCATCAAAAGACAATCGCAACGTTAACGAATAAACTTAAAATTCATTATAATTCTTGTGATATAAATTACAAAATAAAATTGGAGGTGTGTCCTTTTCTATTTTACGCAGAGTAAGAGAAGATACAGATAGAGTAAAGATACATTTTTTTAAATATTAAAGTAAAAAAAATAAATCTTAGTTTCATCAGTCTTAGCTAATAATTTGAATGTTGAAAGGTTAACAAGCTTACAATTATATTATTAAGTCTTGGCATTTATTTATAAATTTAATACTTTTTCTCAGTGGAAAGAAAATAAAGCACGTCTTGCTAGAATGCTGGATGAACAAAACGGTGGACTCTGTATCATACAACGTTTTAAATAATATCATATATTAAAATTTCATAAGCAAACAAGCTCAATCAATCTGTCATATTTTAAAATAATGTTGTAGGTCTCAAAACAATATCGCATCATGGCGGAACAATACACAGTCAATTTTTCAATTAAGTGACACTTAGCATTCCCATCAGCCATCATGATAATCGTAGTCATTGTTTAATTCGCAAAAATGAATTGTGTCACTCGAAATTAATACCACTCTTCTGCTGAGAAAGAAGTCATGAACGGGATGACTCGGTGATATTAATTTTAACTCAATTGAGAAAATTAAACTTTGTTCACTTTAACTGTTTTAAAATAATTAGCGTTATTTAAAATCAATGATCTAACCTATTGCTAAATAATCTTTGGCCACATCCAAATATATACTAATAAAGCATATTTTAAGAAATCATAATTAAAAAAAGAAAATGTTGTAAGTATTAAATTTGAAATATTTGGTTTTGTGATATTGATTATTTTCACGTAAAATAAATAAATAATAGTTCTACATTTACACTGCTAGTGGAAATGTTATCACCGATATAAATGCATTGTAGACAAATGCCGGAACTACTTTAATTGATTCATTTAATGGCAATGAGGAGATGCGTTCTACAATGCAATTTACATGTACTTGCATTGTAGAACGAGTATTAATTGCAATATATTGCACTATGATGTTTTCCTTGTATTATACTTACAAATGTTCAGGGTATAGCTTTCAAGCCACACTGCAGTCCAAACAACAAATATATACACTGAATTAAAAATGTATAGATTATATTTTACAATATTCTAGAATTCTGTAGAGGAAAATAATGAACTAGTATTTATAAAATGTGTCAATAATAAGTACATATATCGTAACATATCTAGTAGTACGCATTCCGAGTACTTATGAGATCAATTGTCTTGTTTTGATAAAAAAAACTAATGTGCATGACAAACCAATCCATAGGTTTATATGGCACCAATTGACTGTTTGTTAAACTGGTCAAACTACGAATATTTTTCGTATATATCATTAAGAAATTGGATTTGTTTTTCTCTTTTAGAAAACAGAAATGTTGATACATAAATGCTACATCTTTTTAAAAAGAAAAGGAATAATGATTGTTGATGTAAAACAAACATGAAGAATTAGTGGTAAGAAATCATTGATTTGCCGAGTCTGTGGGCTAGTGGTGTTGGTTAAGTTGCAATATTCACGAGCTCGAATCTCAGTAACAACGATTTCATTTGTCAATCCATCATTGGATTTCTATTCGAAAGCATAGATGTTTGTGATGTCTAAATTTCTCTCCATCTCATCCGATCCAACAAAAAAAAACGGTATTAGTGATACTTTGATAAGTGTTCGCAGTAATTAGATATCACTTCTGAAAAGGTTTCCATTCAGTGTATTATAATATTCCTTCACAGATATTTGATAAATTCCCACTTTCGACACCTAGTCATTTCTATAACATAGCTTTCTGTAACTTTATTTTGAGTATAAAATTAAAATAGAAACATGTTTCTACTATTTAAGATGTGTGAGTACGGGAAACCCGTGTTTCGCGTCGTTGATAATCTTCTTCAGACTAACTATTTTGTAAGATTTTGCACATGACGTATTATTCAATTGTTATTCAGTCATCATTTTACACATATCGAATAAGTAAAGGATTGTGGATTTGTTTATCAATCATTGACAATTAATAAAAACACAATATTCCTTTGTAATTTATTCCACTCTATTTAAAAGGTCAGGATTGGTTTCGCTCATTGCGATCATTTTCAACTGAATCAGTTATAAGTTGACAATGCTCGCAATGAGCGAAACCGGTCGTGACCTTTTAAATAAAGTGGAATAAAGTACAAGTATAAAGTACAAGGAATATTGTGTTTTATAAATATAATGCCTTTCCACCAAGTATTGACAGTGAACTCCATAAAAGTAATCATTGATAAAATAATTTTAAATAATATCAGCTGAATAGGACGTCAATATATCGAATGTTGTCAAATACCGTAAGAAAACTCTGTTAAACATGGTAGTAGAAACATAATACGATAAAATATTGTCTTGTTCGGATAGGTGCAAATATTATAGAGAGATCGAACGTGATACAATCGAAAAATAGCCATGCATTTCATTGCGCAACTGGCGTTATTATTAACTCAATCATTCGCAGCGTCATCTCATCAATAAAATTGTTTTATTCAATATTATTAATATCAATTACGATTATATTGTTTTGACCCGTCCGCCATTGGCCGTGACGTCACTGCGAATTCAAACCTCTAGAAACGACTGGAAAAAAACAAATCAGGTTAATTCGATCAGTGGCGGAGTCAATCGCCAATAATTCCAATGTTGGATCGGCAAAAGCGCATTGGCAATTGTTTTGAATTGACCCCTTCACCTTTTGAATACCGACATCGAGGCGAGCGACCATGCACCATTCCATCTTCAGCTTGTTTCATCCTTGGTGAACCCATATTCGTAATCGTGATCGATCTTTTATATACGCAAATGTTCCCATATAATATAGCCAATTTCGTATTTTTCTTCTATATTTATTTTAAAATCTTCACTAAACGTCATAGTATTACATATTTTGACCGTAAATTATTATTTACATTTAAAATTTAAAAAGAATATTTAAAATTGTCATACAACTAATCCTACTAACCTAAATAAATTGGCTAAAAACATTGTAATAAAATAAATCAGTTTATATATCAGACACTTATTTATGTTATTTTGATTGAACGAAACCAACATAATCGTACCAACATTAATGGCAAAAATGTTTTTTTTTATTTGAACCTGTATTTTAATAATGTGTTTTGTTCTCTATTATATTTTAATATATGTTTATACACAATTTGTGTTATAATATTATTAACTGACTTTATATTTGTCAATTTCAGGGTGAATTGGCGTCAACAATAATGCCAAGCTTTGTACTTTTCACTTTTACAATATATAATATCTTTTCACGAAGAATTTACACTTTAAATTTAACGAATTTAGCCTGCAATGGTCTTCAAACGAACGATGACAACCAATTTACACCCCACTTTTATAAAAACTAATATTAGTTTTATCATAAGGAGATAAATAAAAATTTACCATTCAAAAACTGTTGTAAAATTACATTGATTTCATTTGAACATCGTCTACGGCGATTTATCAATTCTTTGATTTATTATACTCTACAATTAAGTAAATATAAAAATATGTAGGGATTCGACTCACCTATCAGCAAATCCTGAAAACATGTGAGCTGGGAAAGGCGGCAGTGAAGGCCGAGGAGGTAAAGGCATCGCTCCTGGTGACGGAGGACGACTACCACTTCCCAACGTCCTGAAAAACCGCAATTCTTTCAAGAATACGTTTTTGGTTTTACAAAAATTATATTACTTGCAATTAAATAAAAAAAGTCACATACATGAATTATCTTAAAATTAAAAGAAATCTCTTCAATTATCACAATAATATCTATCATTATTTGTAGTAAAATAAATAAATATTTGTTTAATTTTTTACCAATACCCATTTAAATTTCACTCAGGTACCAACTCACGAAAATATTTTTTATTGTTTTAAATGAAAATTATGGTGATTTAGGAGTTATTCGATTTTTAATGTATTTATAGTGTCGATAGTTTATCAACTCTGCTTCTGTGGCTCTAGTTTGTAAAAAAGATAAAATTTATATTTTGTAATAATATCGCCTTTAATATCTGGCGCCGTGGCTTAGTTGGTTAAAGCGCCTGTCTAGTAAACAGGAGATCACGAGTTCGAATCTCGTCGGGGCCTGCGCTGAAAAAGCGTCTTAAAGAGAGACATTTTTTTTACATAAATTCGGTTCCGTAGAAACAATGCAAGAAATTGAAATAGCAAAGAAACGTTAATTATGTACGATTTGAGGTTGAGTCAAGGCTCATATCAATAAAATTAAGGTTCTACGAAAAAAGAACACTGTATATTTATTGTAGAGTATAAGTAATGACCAGACGTCCCGTTTTCATGTGGCGTGAAAAAAAATGGTCAGTAAAAACAAGTGTTTAGTATTCTTTTGTAACATATTATTATTGAGAATGAATATTGTGCACCATGTTTTTTAGTTTTACACATTTGTGATACGACTTCGACACTTTTTGTTGTTGTACATATTTTACATTGTTTTCATTATTTCAACTGACGGTGTGGATTCGAACTCATCGTTAAACCATGCAAAATAATTCTTTTAGGTTAATAAATATATCATCACGGTATTGCCAGAAGTTGGTACGTAAAAAATTAGGTAAACAGTATTCACAGTGTAAATAAACATTTTTTCTGAAATAACTCAGTCGGTGCATTTATTGTATCAGCTGAAGATAATTATATATTTTTTTAATGTATTATTTATTAATCAACAATTATTTAAAAGGAGCCAACTGTCCTGTATAGTAATGTTTACTCCGAACTTTTTGTTTTTTACCGACTCCTGCCAGTATCTTTTTACTTTAATAATTCCACTAAACTTTTTTCTAGCAGTAGATAAAATTTGACGGTACAACTTGTGAGGGGAAAATCACCAAAAAACTTCCAAAGTAGAAATACCTCGATACGGGCGACGGAGTATCTCCATGCTCGCTTCCATGTGCAGACAGTGTTTGCGTTTGTGGTCCTGCGGTGCCAGGACGGCCTTGAGGGCTTGGTGGTCCACGGCCCGTACTCTCACTCCCACCACGCTCTTCCCTATCCTCTTGCATATCTTGGTCGTCATCTATAGCTGATACTTCAGGCGAAGAAGTCAGTCTACTGTCTTCTGTCTATAATGGAGAAAAGATAATTTAAAATGCTCTTCTTCTGCAACGCTTTCTCTATACTATAAAGAGTACATATACTAAATTATGAATAACATTTATACCCTTTATGATGTTGACTTATTTATTCGAAGGAGAATTTACCAGATTGGCCAACGAGTGGTCTTCGTAAAAACTTACGCCAGTCGTGCATACTTCTGTGACAATGAAATGATATTTTCATTCATCATCAGTCAGATCAGTTTGATCGAACTTTGTATAGTTCAAATTATTTTGTATATCTTTATGGACGAAATATGTATAAATTGTTTGTAAAATAATGATGTGTCCGGGAGTTTCGAAATAATTATTTCATTCATTGATTTTAAAGGATAAAAATGTTTAAAAGAACACTAATATGAAATATAAAGTCTTTCGATGGATTCGGCGGTAACTTTGTGGAAGTTCATTTTAATATAAAATTAAAACAACTTTCGCAAATGTTTGCTTAAGTAGTTGTCTGAAGATGCCTCTGAAAGAGGCGAAACACGTGTCACATTTTGTAACACAATACGTGGAATAATCAAAGTTATTTTTATTTTATATTAAATATAAAGTCATTTAAAAACAAAATTGACGCTAATCATTTCAACTCAACTATCACTCTCTTTTTACAAAAAATGCCTAATATTGTTGTAAAATTGATTTACTTTGTCCTCTTTAATGTCATCTCTTTTTCCCATCACTTCATGGCCATCTCTTTTCCTCTGCTCCTCTTTAAGTCTCTCTGCCTTCCTCCATTTTGCTCGCCTGTTTTGAAACCATACCTGTAATAATCAAATAATAACGAATACTGAATAACCTTAAACTATTAAGACAAGAGATAATAAAAACGTATAAATCATGTTGAACCTAACTTTTTTACTATTCATAAAGCAAACTTAAGCCATTTGTGAATGTATCTCCACCACACTAAAGTATTTCTGAACACCTTCCAAAAAGAAGACCAATTATAAAATGACATTACATTTTGAGTTTTACTTTTTGTAAAACGTGTTTAAGTGGAGATTTTTATAAGTCCCTTTATTTTTCGGTGGTGTTTCCGTACATTTAAGGAATCTACGTTAAGTTATAATAACATAAAGTTAATCTAATGTATAACATTTATCAAACATATTCATAACTTAACAGTCGACATTCAACTTATCTTCACTACAAACTCGATAATAAAGTCATTTTATAAAATACAATTATATTTCTATCGTTGTTTGTATATTACAAAAATATTTTTTGTTTGTTCCTTTCAGTGGTGGATTTTAATAATATAGCGTTTGAATTTCACAATGAATATTAATTGTTTTTTTTTTCATATTTCTGACGAACTTTATTAATTTTTAGCACTTACTAGTTGCCACCACTTGATTGATAGTGGCTCGAGTGAGTATCATGGTGTTCAAATAAACAAAAATATATTAAATTAAGATATAATGCAACTCTGAATTCAATTGTTTGTTAACACCGTGTTTACATGAATACTATGTACAAATAGTATTCGAATAATTAATAAAATATTCGAATATCAGAAACGAGTCGAATATATGTTTGGCTCGTTTTATTTTATTTCTTACGAGCCAACTATAAAAAACACTTAAATATAACAATCGCTACGAGCAGATTGTGTTTACTGAATAAAAAAAATCAAACCGCCCTTCAGATTGATACATGTTCATTGTTGTAAACGTCCCCTTTATGTTAATTTTCACAAAGTCCGATAGAAGAGGAAAAAAAAACTAAATCGCAAAGTGCTTAACAAACACAAAATACCCTCTCGTGCCCAAGTGGCTGGTTTCAATTGTAACACTGTGACTATTATAGCTTAATTGTTCGGCAGGTTTGAGTTTGTATTTAGTATAGGAAAGCTTGTTGGGATTAGAGGGCGACCTGTTTGTTTAAATATTTTATAAAAAAACACAAGTCTTCTCTTATTATATTTTAAATTCACAGCATGACCAAAAATGAAATGAAATATATATTCTCGTTTTCAAAACTATATCATCCGGTCATCAGCGCTTAATATTCACTGAACACATGTGCTTGTTAGTTTTCCAATGAAATGCAATTTATTTTTTTACTGAGTTTGATTTTTAATGTTGTTTAAAGAAAATATAGACCTGTAAACTAATATTTTATCTTTTTTAATCGAAAAAAAACTCACAACATAAAACTCTGTGGGTAATTACATAATACGAATTAAATATATGAACCATGGACTGCAAAATTCACAGAATATTTCAAATAATTTAAGTATATATTTACAGACCACGGTTTTAACATCTTGCTTGCAAAATTATTCGGTAGTAAGTAAGGGTACATGAAAATATACAAGTAAAGGGATGTTAATTATTCATACGCGTTCAAACACGAGGGTTCTCGGTGATTATAAAATAGATCGTTGCAGTTTTGTTATGTAAGGTCATTGAATTTTAAATAAGAATGTTAATTTACATGCTTAAAATTTCCTTTTGCATAAAATTGCTGTCATCTATTTAATTGAATTCCTATCAATCATTTTGAAGGTGCTATTTATTATCTATGAATACTAGCTAGAAAGACTTTATATTTTTTTTAAAAAATCAAAATATTTTTTTATGCCAATTTCAATTTTTATTACTATCAAGACAGGTTTCGCTCATCGCAAACACTATCAAGTACACGATTACTGTAAAAAAATAAAAGTAGCAAAGTGAATATATGATTTAAAAAATATTGTTTTATTCCCTCATTTTCCCTCACAACAATACGTAACAATATTCAGAAACCTTAAAAAATATCCAATAGCAATGGATATCATTTAATTCTACTCTATTCTCGCCAGTTTCCCAAATGTACCTATACCTAACTAGAAGCGGCAGGTTTGAATCCGCGGGGAGCACGTCAATTTTTAACCCCATATCCCCGGGCTAATGGCGGTTTAACGAGGCACCCTCCCCTCGCCGGCACTGTCCCCACAGGGCCTCGTCCCGACCCTACCAAATCCACCCCTATGATTTTTCAACATTCAATACCATGTGCGCAAAAAAGAGTAACAACCATAATCAAAACATGATTTTATCTTATAGAAGAAAAACCATACATGAAGGTGAAATATATTTTTCTTGTAACCGTGCCATACTTACTTCAATATATCGCTTCTACTGTAGAACAACAACGCAAGTGCAAAATTTGAAATTTTTGAGTAACAATGACAAATATACTGAAATAGGTTCAATTACCCGATGCAATTAAAAAATATATATATATCGTATATATAAATTTTTGAGTTACACTGAATTAGTTGATTTGAATTCGATCAGTTATAACTACGAGAAAAAATTAAATTTACATATTTGAAAATGTTACGATTTTTAGAAGAAAGCGATGAATACTTTAACAAAACTAGCAACGAAAAAACGACCTGACAAAAAGCTATTTCATACATTACAATTGTTATATCTATGAAAAAAACATTACTTATACATTCGTCAATTGCATTACTGTTCTTCTGGTGAAAGAATATGTTGTTCTACAATACGTTTGCTTCACAGACGCTAAACATCATTTTTTCGGATATGGGAGGTACAAATAATTATTTAGATAAACTTTATTATTTCGTTGTATTTCATATGTGTATTTTTAATGTTATTTAAGCAGTATAAAGACCAACCAATGTATATACAAACATATTAAAATATGTGCATCCACATAAATATAGTTAAGGAACCAAACAACTTTTTCAGTATCTGATTGTTAGTTTTTGCTATTTTCTTATCCTCGATATAAAACATACACAAATGACATTAACAACTCATTAAGATTTCAAATGCGTCATTTTCCAATTAGATAATTGTTTTTGAAAAACCATGCCATGCATATTATAAAAACGACAAACAAAACTTCTTGACCACTCTACACTTAACAAAACAAAGAAGAGCATGCTACAATGAAAAATATTATAGGGTACATAAAAATATTAGTAACGATACCAGACGTCCATGAATTTTTGATGAGTGCATTTTTAAAGCAGTTTTAAAAGAAGGAAATGGGGGTCGGGGGAATTTTCTTCCTCTAATGTAAATTCCTTAATGTGTATTCTCTTTTGTAGCTTATAATAAGATTACCGAATTTTATACATTGATAGAATGTATACAATCGTGAACTATTTTTTTTTAAACTATTTTTTTATTTAACAAATTAATCATAAAGTTATATGTAAGTTTTTGGGCAATAGTTTTTTTATTATAATGACTATTTTCTTTTGGCGCTCAAAAATGATCAGCGCTGCTTTTATTAATTCTTTGTTTCATAAATAGAATCAGTATTTACGAATACGCGTAATATTTTTTGTGATACAATCTGATGCATTTGGATAATGCACAAAAAACATAAAAGCAAACCATTTTCCCATTACCTTTTTTCCATTACTTATAGATGGATCTTTCCGATTTGCGAGTGTTTTACAATTCTGTTTGTCTCTAAAACTATGCACCTCCTCTGCAAGGTATGTTTTCATTTTAAATTATGACAATACTTTATTTTTTATATATATAATATATTATACAAGTAAATATTTTTTATGAAATCCACCATGAGTGGCCAGAGCCAACAGGGTGGAAAATTTAATATGATATGTTCTCGTTAAACTAAACCGCAATGCATTCCCCACACAGATGCCAAAATCTTAAGAAGGGTAGTTTTTTAATGGATTATGGAATAAATAAGGGGAGTTTAATTCGCTAAATAAAGTTACTTTTCAGCTCTAAAAAAAATATTAATATTTTTACTTTGTCAATAAAACATCGTAAATCTTCAAGAATATGTGAATTTTAAAATTTACTAACCAAATCAATTTGAATATCTTTTAATTAATTTTATAATAATATTTATAAAGTATAGTTTTTTTGATGATAAAAGATAGAAACTAGAAAATATTTGTCATAAATTCAGTACTTCTCACAATACATATTTTAATGATGCTATTTACCAAATACCAAAATATAGTATATCAAGTCGGTTCTTTCTAATTTTATTATTTCATAATATTTACTTTTCATTCTTGACAAATTGAAATTAATTTTCCACTACTCGTTTATCTGGCCCATTAGCTCAGTTGGTTAGAGCGTCGTGCTAATAACGCGAAGGTCGCGGGTTCGATCCCCTCATGGGCCATTTTTTTTTCAATCTTACAAAGTTGTCTTAATAATACTTGATGGTATTAACACCTTTCAAGAGATTATTTTATCTTATATAAATATGACTAATGCATAATATTAGTATTTTTTTAATGTTAATGTTTTAATTATGTTAATATTATTTGTCGTATTTAATTTACAAACATGTATTTTTTCAATGTTCTTCTTTATAAACGAAGCCAAACAATAGATTTTGTTGTTTTTTTTTCTGGGCTGCGCCAGAATCCTGACATCCTCATATGAATTGAGTGCATCTTGTGTGAAGTGTCAACTCTAATAAAGCAGAGCTTTAAAAACACAAAGGGAAATGCAATTTACAAACGATATCGGTCATGTAAAGTGCAAGGAGACCGCTTGAAACGTGTAGTGAAGTGAATTGCATACGCTACTATTTTATATTTAGTGAAAAATAGTTCAGAACCGCTATTTTTACACCAATATAATTATTTTCTTTTTTTTGTCTGTGGATCGATTTTTCTTAACTCACTATCTCGTGTCACTTTTCCAAAACACTTACGTAAGACAAGACTTAAAGTAAGACATGTTTTATATAAATCAATTCTATATTAACGGTTATATTTATGAATTCAATTTCAAAGTAGTATGTAATCAAACACAATGTTTTTTATTACTGTTCGGTATAGTGTATGTGAAGTATAAGTCTCTAATACATATCATTACAGATGAAATCCGTTATTTCATATCCGTTTGACAGTTATTAAATTATAATTATATGTGCCATAAATATAGATTTAAATAAGATTTTCAATATCATTATCATTGTTTGTTTCTATTTAGAATTGATACAGAATTGTCATTGTGCCAGTCTAGTTGGTAATTGTTTATCATGCAATTATCTATGTAATTATTTATATGTACTTTATTACATATTCCACAATTTAGCCTTTCAAAATATATAATTATATATATAATCACATACAGACATACGCCTTATAGTGTAATGTTTAATTGTATTATTATGTTTATCATAATAATAAAGTGTTTTTTAGTTTACGTTGAATTAAATTGAAATGAATTATTTGTATTAAAATGAACTTCCACAAATTTACTTCCGAATTCGTCGAAAATGTACGTACTTTTTTGTATGATATTGATAATTCAACATTATTTAATCGTACTTTACCCGCAGACAGAAACATTTCCTAACATACACATACAATACTCATGAGCAGTTCACTTCATTTATGTAAATGTAAAGTTTTAAGAAAATTCAAACATAATTTTGTTTCTCAAACCGAAAAGTAATCAATTATCATCATCTTGTAGACGGTATTAAAAACATATCTCTCCATCTATGTCAGCAAAAGTTACGCGTGATCACGAAAATTGAAAAACTTTAACATCATAAAAATATAAGAAATTCTCTGAAAGCATGTTACGCCACACGTTTATGTAACATTAGGAACTGTAATCTCTTCGCTTCAACTTACTAGAAGCTCTCTCTTCCATAAACCATTAACTTCTTACCAAACTTTCTTAGCTGTAAACGAATTTGATACATCATAACATTCATAACTCTGTCATGTGTTTGCACAGCGGAAAAATAAATAACGATATCGCGTCAATGGGAAATAAAACATCGCGATAGATCTCATCTTGGCTTTTTTCAATATTATTTCAAACATAGACAAATTGTATTTCAACGTTACCGTGAACTCATTATAAATCGATTATTTCACCCATCTTTGACCCGTTATAACATAATTATAACGGATATTAATGCAGAAATCAGAATACGATCAAAAATATTGCATAAGACGTTAATCAAAACTCTGCCAAAAATTGCAAGAAATTAGAAGACAGAAAACACTATGCTATGTTAATAGTTACAGTCAATATACTGAAAACCCACATACAAATATAGCGAATCAAAAATAATTTTAAGAACCATTTTGTTTACTTTATTGAGCTTGTAATGATTAACTTCAAAAGTTATTCACGAAAACGTTTGGTCGAAGAAGGCCATTAAAATCCAAATTGTGTGGCTTTAATGGGCGCAAATATTCAGCATCTCAAACAATAGAGAAGAGAGATTAGAATAACGTTGACAACTAGTTTCTGAAAGACGAATATCACAAGACGTGAGAGACTGGATTAATTTTAACACTACATTCGTTTTCGGGTACGACGAAGACAAAAAACGTTTGCCAACAATAACAATGCAAAAATAATATTTGTTGTCACGTCCATTTTGGGATTTTCTTTATGACCCATTTAGCGACTTAAACAAAACTATTTAAAGAACAGATTATTTATTTCAATTTTATGGCTACAGTATGTTGTACTCTATTCATTAACTTATAAGTAAAGTATCATTTAAAGCTTAGCCAAAATATGCAAACAACTTAAATGTGTATGCCTGAAATTCGTATAAATTGTATAAGTTTATTTATAATATAGGAGTAGCGATACATCTAGTGAGTGGAAAAATAATCTATTTTCCCGTCGATCGCCATGTTCGTCTAATACATTAAAATGTTTAGCAAACTTTTCTCGGATTTTCCCGTCACATATTACATTAGCGAGGAACGCCGAGCGATTATGTGGGAGGAAAACATATGAACACACGCGCATACACACGCACACAATGAAACATGAACATTACTCTATACTTTATTTATTTGCAGGGTCGTCTCAAAATAGCTGAGAAACAATTTAGTTCTTCGACAGTAATAAATACTTATTCATATATCATGCATGAATTCGAAAATTAATATTGATCTGTTTAGACTTCTACTTTGCTGCCTTAAAATATAGTATTAACATTTGTATTTGCAAATAAACTCCTATGACTATGTTGTGCCTCAACGAACCATAATAGACACATTTTTTACTGTACTATAATGTAAATTATTGAATATTCCGACTGCGTATTTAGAAGTGTTAATAATTTATACCAATGGTCGTGATTGTAGCTATCAATGTTATTATTTTTATTCAAAATCTATAAATATCTTCAATTACCACATACCGTAACTTTGATAAACAGGGTCATGTACTCCAATAAAATATATTATCTAACATATCATTATAAAATATAACTGGTCTCATTTAGAATTCATTTAAAAATATTTAAAATCAAAACAATCTAATTTGCGTTGTTTAAAATCGAAAAGCTTTCCGTTTTATGGTGTCTTGAGATTTTCCAGTAATTGATCATTAAACCATCGTTAAATGACAAAAAATAGTTATGCAGCATCTTTTGGAAGTGTTTTCTATGTTGAAAAATACTAAAGTAATTCGTTTAGATTGTTTAAAACCTTAATGTGAATTATACAAAAGAAATCTTATCGATTTCATTATGAAATACAAATGGAAAATTTTGCATGATTTCAAATATAAATCTTTCATATATGTGTGTATTTTATTTAATTTTTAAACAATTATTTCTTTTACTTTAATTATATATCGTTTTGGGTTTTAGTCAAACGTAATCTTTACTAGGTGAATGTGATGGGAAAACACGTACAGTACGATACACAGATTTCGATGTGAGTGCTTTCGCGAGAGGCTTCACTTATAAAACCAAACAACTTTTGCGGCAAAAGCTTGCGGGAGCTTATTTTGGTAATAATGCAATCTCAACTGGGTATGTCAGAAATTTTAAAATGTAAACTTTGTTTTGTAAATGTGCAATTACTTTAAAATGCGTAAAGTTGAGCGTATCATTATAAACAAGTTTATTTTAAATTATATTTATTTTAAAGTAGACATGTTTTTTAAAAAATAAGTTTAAAATTCAACTCTTTTTTTTCAGAATGTATTTTTTTGTGACCATATAAGTAACCACAACAGTTAAATGAAAAATTCTCAAACAAGACAAGTAAATTATTCAGAAAAAAAGTTTTCTATAATATCAACAAATTGTGCTCTTATTGTAAAAAAATACTACTGATACCTACTAAGATGTATGAAAATGAACACTAAACTTAATATATTATTCCACTTGCTGTGTTACAATATGGGACACGTGTTTCGCCCCATTGCTCATCATAATATCGCAAGGTCTACGAATAAAAAATTTCAACACAGGTGGAATAACAGAAGTATAAAATTTTATTTTATATTCAAAATGAACTTCCACAAAGTTACCCACAAATCCATCGAAGATATTGATGTAAATTATTTAAATGATTATATGTGTCAGATCAATACATTTAAATTTATTTGTAATATTATTTCAATCTTCGATATTAAATAAATTTATTCAAAATTTATCACCCGCATTATTTGTCATAGTTAAAGATAAAATAGATGATGTCACTGATTGAACACATCACACATTCAAATATTAATTTTATTTATCAATTGAGTGCAGTTCAGAATCATTGTCAACTTTCACAAAAATGCTTTCGTAATGTAATAAATATGAATACATTAACGAAAAATAACTTCTTTTTTTTCATTTATCCGCTAATTTTTAGTAATAAATATTTTTTACTTCTTTTATGTTCAGATATATCGTGATTAAAAGCGAATGTAATATTTTGTTCACATTACAATAATCCATTTACAAAGATAAATTAAAATAAATTTAGTGTGTGATTATTGATCACTCTAATATGAAGTATTAATCAAACATGTTTGTAATTGTACGAGTGCTATCTTTTTTCTTGTCTTTTTATTAACTTATACGCTAGTTAGTATTAGATAAGAAAACATTATCTCACAAAAAATTCTACTTTCTAGAATTCAATTTTTCCTAATCCATAGATATCACCTGTCAAAGTCGTTTGTTATTTTTCTCTTTACGGACAAGGATACCAACTGCCAACTGCCAATCAAAATGGCCAACATGTAATTCGATCAAATGCCGCACGTTGCGTTGGGAGCGCTGTCAAAAAATAAAATGCTATAAATTCGATGTGGCTTATTGCATTTGCGTTTAGAATCAATTTCATTGTGCTTTTCAGATCAGGCATACATAGTGGCGGAAAATAATAATAAAAAAGAATCATCGATTTATTAAATAAAAGGCCAACTAAATTTATAAATCTTAAAATGTTATTATTTTGTTTTTATAATAATATAGCTAAAAACATATATTTTTTAATCACGCGCACACGTACCTCCAAAACTTTTTTAGAATACTGCACTTTTGGGCAGAGTTATGGTATCGGAAACTTGAAGGAATTTTTATTATCTTATCAATTAAAGTTGTATATATATAGTATTGTTGTTATTAACTAGGAAAACAGTTAAAAAAAGCATTGGCAACGAAATGAGTAACTCCTATGACTTATCACAACTATCTCCAATTTTTTATGTTTTCATATCGACTATGGAAAGGAAAAAGGACGTAACCCACACATAACAAATTGTACAGGAGACACGAAAAACGTTTTATGCTGATTTTGGGTCAAAGGCAAATTTTGAAATATACACAGCCTTTAAGTGCACGAAGACTAATAAACTGGTTCTAAATTGATTTTATCTAATATTAATTTAATTAATTTTTCAAAAAAACCTTTTTTTTGTATTTTTTTCATAATCGAAATTTTCTCAGGCCCTTATTTTTCAAACATAAAAGCTAAATTAAGATACTTATTCGGTATTTTCAGCTTGCATCCTTTTGATAGAACGTGTATCAAGTAGTATACAATGTGATTATCGAATAAAATCTGTTTTGAAATTAGTGTGGGTTACGTCCTTTTTTCTTTCCACAGTCGATATGTATACGGATAATATTTAAACTAGTAATATAATATATATAATAATTTCAAGATAGCGTTTCCAGTGATTTTCGTGCACAAAAGTATGTTTATTAATATTTTGCATTTGCTTTTTTTTAAACGGCAACTGTGTTCAACACGTTTGATAATCAGATTAACTTTGTTTCGTGTTATACAATCAAAAGTTCAAATATATACATATACTCTTCAGATGTATTATAATTTAATCAAATACTTATATATTATATATTTTTTTATGTAACTTGTCTAACCATTGTGGTGTAATGATCAATTGAAATCGTGATATCCGCAAAATTTTAACAATTATTTGTTTTTTCATCTACATTCTTATTTTATTAAAGTAAACTAAAAACTCTTCCCCGTCACGAGTTGCCCCATCAGAAAGATTTTTTTTTCCTAAAAGATATCCTTAGAATGGAAACAGAAAGTAGCGATAATCATTCTTAACATTTCGTGAAAATGGATTGTAATTCGACACCGGTCGGGGTGCGTCGCGACATCTCCGTTACATGAAAGCTATGAAATAAGATTATTAAAAAAAAACATTCTTTTAGATTCTTCAAATTATATACCGGATAACCAACTTTCTCATAAATTGACGCGTCTGTTTTATACAAATTATTAAAATTATTTATTTCACGCATTTTTTTTCTTTCAGATAATTCATATTATAATTTTAAAACAATTGTTTTAATAAAGATGCCTCAACTTTTCCCATCAGTGAATCTTTCTAAAGGTTTTAATTATCAAGTGTAGAAGAGTAATCGACATTTATTAATAGAATAAGCGCTCGTTTTTTCTGTGTTTTCTGAAAAATATAATGAATCTTTTTAATAAGGTATTTCAAAAAGTTTATTAAGCTTGTAAACCAAACTTCCATAACCTCTAAATTGCATAATTATTATAAAGTAAACAATCAACATCAGGAAAATATTCAGCATCCGTTTATTACAAATTTTATCACAACGGCGATGAAAATTGAATTTAAAAAAATATTTCAAAGTAATGACTAATTTATATTAAATATTTTTTTAGCAAAACAATCGCAGCATAAATAAAAAATAATTCGATTACCTCTCTATATGTTAAACACAAACTGATCTGAAGCTTTCCCTCTGGGATATAAAAACCCCCTAAATATTCACTCTTGGGTTTTGTTGTCTCGTATTCTTACCCTATATCAGCACTCAAAATTTACCCTTTCTTACCGTCAAAATACCTCAGAGTATACTCTATGGTTTGAAAGAATCTGTTATAAACTGGGATTATTTTAATGAATAAAATGTTTCGCAAAAGAAAATCAAATAGATTCTTAGAGGACTTCGTTATGATTTAGATCATATAACCGTCTTGTTTTCAATTGTTACATATTTATCAGTTTCATAATATATTTCTTTTTATACTTTCGTTGTAAAATTCTTATCAAAAATAAGTAAAAGAAAATATATTTTATGACGTTCAATCTAATTGAAATTGACATTTATAAACGCTTGTAGCGACATCTGTTGATATAAGTGCTCCTCTTTCTACGTCTACGGTTGCCTTTTCCTCCGTATGCCAGGCATCAAGACAAACAAGCCTTAACGTGAAATATTAACAAGTGTCCAAAAGAAACGACCGAGACGCTCGTAAAACAGAATGTGTCTTTACGCCAATCGTATCTTGTATCATATCGTATCCAGGGGTGGCCGACGGTCCTCGAATATTTCTTTTTATCTCCGATTTCTTTCAATAAATATAGAAAACAGAACGGTTATAACCTATAATTTAGATATTCTTTCTTTTTAAATAAGGTTACAATTTGCATTCAACGATTTTGCTATATTTACTTTTTATTTTATCATAATTTATGAAAATCTTTTTAAGTGTTATCGTTTATAATAATTCAATAAAAAAATCATACATTTTTTTGGTATGATAAGATTATCAAATAGTATTAAATCAAATTATGTATTCATTACAAGATTACAGAAACATGGGATAGTACTCGGTACTCAGCATATACCTTTCCAAAGTTGTGTTTTGTTGTGCTTAGAGTGACTATTATCTTAAATTTCGTCAAAGCAGCTTAGTTATACCAGACATAAATTTGAAATTTAAATTAGATTGTTAATATTCAACCATATGATTCAGGTGACATAACCAAACCAGTCTCGCTACCTTAATCGAACTGCAATAGCATCGTAGCACAACCCGAGGATGTCAGCGTTTTTTCGTTTTCTCATTGTACAACTATATTGTATGAGCACATGAATAAATTTTCCACGTTTATTTTGTTGAGCAAATATTCAAGTTTCCAGTTTGTGAGTAAACAGTAGTTTTACAAATGTATTAAAATATAAGCATTTGTCTTTTTAAAATAATTGATTACATATAATAGGCAAAATTGTATTGACAATACAACTCAAATAAGATCTTATTCGTATATTTAAGCAAGAATCAAGAGCAATTTATAAGCTTTAAAATTGACTGACAAATGCTTGTCCTAAAAACTGTTATTAGTAAAAAACATTACACTAAGCAAATGCAAATCATATAAGACGAAACCGTCATACATAGTTTAACAGGAGCATATTTCTGCACCAATGTTTGAACGCGAAGGGGGACCGCAGTCGAGAGTTACATGTGAACTTACATCTTCCAAGTGTTGCGAGGGTATGAAAACATCCCGTCAAAATACTTTGTCACAATCATCCCTCGGCTTTACGCTTTATGGCCGCCTTTATTGCTTCTGAAGTGACGTCGCGCTGTGTGAGTATGCGTCGCGACGCCTCTTCGTTCGGAAGACTTCGCGTATCTTCGGATCATCAAGTGAAAATGCGGTAAAGCCAAAACATAACATCTTTTGGTGGCTTAAAGTTACGTACTGTATAAATGTTTTTTTCTAGGAAATACAATACGAAATAATATTCATGCAAACAGTCAAAACGATGAATATTTTTTTAATTTTTAAATCACATGAGAATTGTTTTTAAAGTCTCTCGAGATCAAATTGAAAAGAAGCAACATCACAATCACCCGTGCTTAAAATCTCAAATTGAAATAATCTATATCTGATACTGAACTTACTAGGACGTGAACCCAAACCATCCTGATACCTAAGGATAAGGCAAGGGAGGTAAGGAAGGCTCTTACCCCTCGATCACAAAGGGCAGCATCAATATTTGTCCTTATTCATTTTGTTCGACTATTACATACGTCCTTTCGAATTCATGAAAAACTGCCATATGCATAATCAAAATCATTACTCACTTGTACTCTAGCCTCTGTCAGGTTAATCTTCATTGCTAAATCTTCTCTGGTGAAAACATCTGGATAGTGCGTCTGGGCAAACGCTGTTTCTAACTCTTCTAGCTAAAAGAACAATGTACAGTAAGTTTTATGAATTTTTTCAAACAATATTTTTCGTGAAAAATAACATTTAAAGTATTAGTTTCTTACACGGACAATGTATGACACGTTATATTTTCAGTTGTAAAATAGAATTTGTACTTTCGAAGCACACTTTGTAAGAGTTCGGTTACTTTCGCATTTGATTATAAATAATTTCAATGATCTCATTGTTTTAACATGCAAATAAAAAACTCAAACAATTCCTTATTTTGACACATGTATTGACAGAGATTTAATATCACTAACGCGTTGGAGCAAATATAATATTTCGGAGAGCTACTAATTTATTGATTAAATCAAATCTATCATAAATTGAGTTTCATTTATTAAATACATATACTCCAAAACTCTTTAACTGAAACATATCAACAAAGCATAATCGCGTGATGATAGGTTCTTCATAGTTATATATATTAAATAATTTACAGAGATTGTTATCGACTTACTTGCTGGAGTGTAAATGTTGTCCGGTTTCGCCTCTGCTTCCGTCTCACAAAAGTATCATCATGTATCGCAGGGTGATAGGAGTATGACGTATCTGCAAAATTAATCCCAAAATATTATAACCTATGACAAGAGATTGCAATACCGATATTACCGAACCCGGGATCCTGATATGCTGGCTGTGTTTTCAATACTGAAATACCGTTTTTGAACATGATAAATACCATTATATATAATATGTTATGTTATTATTATTTAATGACTCTCCTTCCAAGAACCGTGTAATTTGAGAGGGTGTTTTTCTACGTTCATTTTTTGAAGATTCAATCAAGGTTGTTTGATTTGATCATTGATGAATTAGCATGCTTAAGTTCAAACACTCTTCAAACACAAATCTACATATGTACCGATCTTGATATATGCAACTGTTAATTCGGAAATCAAAACCGTTGATAAATTGGTAAATCCTAGTGCATTACCACTCGGTTATAAAGTATGTATTATATTTATAAGAAAAATGTAATCAATAATTTACATTTTAGCCCTGAATAGTAACAACATATATTGAATATTACAAGCCCGTGCCGATATATGTTTAAAATACACCCCCTGGAATCTTTAAAAGGTAGTAAATCACGATAAGCCGAGCGGGGGTGAACTCGCGGTGTATTAACTGACCCCTTGCTACATCACGAATGCCACCTATACGCATCAATTTTTCCTTTTTTGTTATCGTGATGGTAATCTTCTTCCTGACAGCCCTTAATAAACACAAACCCAATAGGGATTCGCTTCAATTTGGTATTAAAGAATAACGCTCTTTCGTGAGGGCATCGATAATTCAATTGGACCTTAATGGGTCTACCCTTTTGATCTGTAATAACAGTGTAACTAAATAAATACTTAATAAGATTTTCCTTCAAAGCGAATGCGGACAAGGTACCCTTTTGTTATTAGTTTATCTTTTAGCCAGCTCGAACCTTTAAAGAGATAACGCGGTAATGACATAAAATATTTTATACCTATTAGTTACTACTAATGACATAGCCAGATTAGAATCCATTTACATAACTCACTTAGTATACGACATATCAAACTTTACAGTTGTTTTTCAAATAATCTTTTTTGACCTTTTTCAGAATCTACGGCTACAAAACAGCTTCTCTAGAACTCCGCGTCAACTGTCAATCGTTGTTCTTTCTCATGTGACATGTCAGCATCTTTTAGGTCCGCTGATTACGATCGGAAGAAATTTTGAATAATTTCAACGTATTTATGACCTTATAATTATTGTTTATTATTATATTTCCATCACTGCATTTTTATAACACTTATACCTCGCTTAGGAGGTTTGAGTCACCAGTTCCTAGGGCCGTTCGATTGATCAACTCATTGCCTAGTGAAGTGGACATTTTTGGTGATAGTATTTGTGAACTGTTTGTGAAATTTTACTATTTTATTTCTTGATTTTTTGTGTTGATTTTTATGTATTATGTAATTTTATTTTATATTCTGTGTCTTTTATTTGTCAAGTACATGGCGAATTGGCGTAAGCTGTTATGTCATGTACCATATTTTTAATTTTAAACAATAAATAAATAACACAAATTATATATTCAAAACTGCGAAATAAGATGGAGATGCTTTAATAAAAGTTAATGACAGTCTGGGTACAGAATAATATTTTTTATATGAGCCATAATATTTTCATTAATAAATTAATAAAGACAAATAGAATTTCATGAAACTCGTCTCAAGAGCATTCCCGATAATGAAGATTCTTTAGATTCTAAGTTGATCGATTTCACTCGAACTGATCTACATTAAATCGTTATGATATTCTTTGCATGATTATTTAAGAATGGATTAAATATCACATTATTTGATATATCTAAAGTCGGTGCTTTTGATTCGAACATGTTCAAAAGATTTGATCGCAAATGACACAAAAGTCAGTCACACCTTCTGCCCGTACTTGGTTATTAGAGTATTGAATGCTACGATCATTCGATGCAGTCAATTACTCTGCATTATGCACCGATAGTAATGCATTGTCTCAGCTTGGAAATTGTTTACATGCACTCGCAAATTGCACACCACGACTTTATTGCAATTCATTTTTTTATTATCCAATAATGAATCGTAATCATTTCGAATGATGTAAGGTTTTATTAAAACACATTTCGTAAATATTGTTCCAAGATATCTTTCTAGAATGAATTTCAATATAGCATATATCCGGACATCGTTTCATTACAATTTATAATAAATATTCAACTAATTTCGTGAATGAGTGATTAACTGCGTTTTTATTTTTATTCAATTTCCATTCGTTTTTTGATCTGTCAATTCAATTACAACGTATAAATGTACTTACATATTGTGTTTTAAAAACATGACAAATATAAAGTCAAACATATTTTAACGACAAATTTTAGATACCTGATGATTTAATAATAAAATTAATATATGGTATACACCGGTTTCTCTCACGATCTTGCTGTGATAATTTCTTTTTAACGCTAACGATTACACTATCATCACAATTCTTTGAGTATAAACCAGAGCTGTGGAGTCGTGTAAAAAAAGACGACTCCGACTCTAGCCTTAAAATAATTAACGACTCCGACTCCGACTCTGGGGAAATTTTAAAAATGTTCATTTTGACTTATATATATGTATACCATCAGATCATCTGTAGTCAGCCAAGAATTGAATGGCAACACTTTGTACTATTTTGTTTGAATACACTTCATTAAAAATATTTTACAAAATTCGAGCCGCTCATTTTTCACGACTCCGACTCCACCTCTGGTCAAAATACTGCGACTCCGCGACTCCAACTCCGACACCACAGCCCTGGTATAAACATTTCAAGATGTTCAATATGAAGTTAGTTTAAAATTCATAGTTTACAATCATCAATTTTTACTGAAAATAATATTAGTTTTTTTGAAACACTTTCATTTAATTATTAAACTTTTTTACATATTTAAATATACACTTTATTCTTATTATATATATTTTTATTATATCTCTGTAACTAAACAAACTATGCGTTCAAATAATAGGGGATATCTCTAAAAAAATACTGCTTTTGATTTACCTGTCTAAGAAGACATTCTTACTGTGCTATTCTTTGCAATATCCATGTTATGTTATTATTCTAAGTACTTGTAATTGTTTCAGCATTCACTTCTAATTCATTTCTTAGAAGTAATTGTCATTACAATAAACAATGCGTAGATAGATGAAGATCGAAGCCGACTTTGAGTCATTAAATCAGATGTGTGTTTAGATATTTGATGTTTTCTATCTCGGCTCAGATATTATCATATAATCCAGTGCATATCAATATCGAATCATTTAAAATGCATTCTTCATCTTGCGTGCACTTATTTTAGATGCATTTACTGGCTAATAACAGTCGCAATAGTTGAGTTGTCGGTGCGGTATCTATCAATTACATCAGTACAAAGTCTCTTATCAAAAGCATAGCGCTTGGTAATTATATTTTCATACTGTCACATTGGTCACAATCGAAAGCTTAAAATGGTAACCATTTTTTTTTAAATAAAGAACGAGCAATACTTGTCTTCATATACTAAAACTTTAAAAAGATAACGGTATATCCGTTGCATACTATGTAATTTACAAAAATAACCATTTTACATTTTACCAGAATATTTTGATCTGGTGGGTCCCAAGCCCAAAGTTTCTTCCAAAATATTCCTGCTGCAGACTTCAGCGTCATTATGAGATTGACACTCATGAAAAAATACATCGATAAAATGCAACGTTATCAATTATTTAAAGCTTACATTTTAAATAACATAAACATTTTCAACTCATATTATTATGTTGTATGTATAATATACGTTTGAAAAAAAATCAAACAATTGATTAGATTTCTGTTAACCAGCAGTCCTGTCCTAATCCTATCTGTTTATCCCCATTCTTTTCATAAAATAGAGGTTGAACAACTGAGTATCGAACAGTCCTCGTAGAAAAACTTTTGTTGAGATTCACATTCACTTCACATTGGGAGCGGACATGAAATAATGTACAAATATATACATATTCACCTGTGGAAATGCAAAAAGATATAACCAACAGTTTTTTCAAGACAGCTTGTTTTCTATAATCAAAACGATACACATTCTAAAAAAAATGAAAGTTGAAAATGCCGAATTAGGATTTAAATTTAGCTTTTATATTTAAAAGAAGAAGTTTTTTATATTAGATAATAGATATTAGATTTAGTCAATTAAACACTAGTTTAAAAGTCACTGTTCACTTCAAGGTTGTATATATTCCTTAATTTACCTTTTTGCCCAAAATCATAAAAAAAGTGTGAGGATTACCACTTTTTTCCTTTCCACGGTCGATGTATATATACGTTATACAATAAAACAAATTGTATACGAAATTGTAAAAATAAATTCGATTGGACATATACAATAACAAAGAAACAGCAAAAGTTTTAATCAACTATTGTAGATGTCTGCAACATTTGGTATAGAAAGTTTATTCATCGTCATTTCATAATAGTTAATAACACATTAAAACAATCAAAACATTAATATTTATTAATTACGATTGTAATAAAACTATAACCTCAATATGTTATTCATATAATTTCTCAATAAGTTTGAAACATTTATTATTAGTAAATAATACCAGTGTTGTTAAGTTTTTGAATACTAAGAATTATTCTGCATGGGTGGGACTTTATTTCAACCGGTGCAATTATCATCATTAAATCTTCAACTAGGAAGAGAATGTTTTGCTTCAAGATAGAACATTTACAAGTGCATCTTACTGTCATTAAAAATGATTTCTACACTAGTGTTTCGAATATCTATCAAAATTATATTTCGTATTTAAAATCTACGTTGAATTAATACTATTTGAACAACTATGCTCGTATATATATATTTTTAATTTAAAACTGTGGTATGAGATGATTTATTTTTTTAAATAAAAAATCATTTTAAAAAACAACGGAACCTCTCTAAATCTGCATATTTTTTCTTATTCTTCGATCATATCCGCTTCGAAATTGGAGCATATCGCGACCACATTGCTCCTCCAATATTGTCTTTCCCCGTGATTTGACCGTACTCAGTATCCTTAAATTCCGCATCATTTTGGAATCCCACCAGTTGTAAGAATTGGCAATTAGGTTGTTTAGTTATTGTAATAAAATAATTTACTTTTAAATATATTCATTACGCTTCAGTTGCTAGTAAAAACAATTTACATCATTAAATGTAAATGAAATTCTAAAATAAATTTTCGTAACAAAAAAATATCATGAATACTAATTGAACACTCTGATTGGATTATAGTCAACACTTACAAAGCTTTCGTTTCTGGAAAATTAAAGAGCACACAAGCTTTTTAATTGAAACCCCACCATTACATAGATTTGTCTGGCTTTGTAAAATAAAATGTTATTAAACGTTTTTAATCTTTTTCCCGCCCTCCGTTTACGTTTTGCGTCCGCGTTTGTCCGCCCATCGAGCGCAGGTATAAATTTTTCACTGTTCCATTAAATTTATGTTCTTAATCCTTTTTAAATATTCACACAATCGTTAGCGCGTGGGCGGAAATTAAAAACGTTTAACAATCGTTTGGACACCATGTAAAAGAGGACGTGAGCTTATACAAACCCGAAATAATCGATTAAATTTAACTTAAATATCTTGCGAAAAAATGCAGTTTGATTAAGACTAATACTTTCACTTCTAATTTTTTTAAATTTTGATGCCAATGTGCCAAATATTTTTAAAATATAAAATCATACGAGATAAGCTCAATAACAAGACAAATTACAAATACACATGGCTAAAATCACAATCCTAAAAAAAAGATATTGACCTTATAACATGAACCTACAGCTATAACCCAAACTAGCCTATCGCTATGAAAAAGCTTTAACCAACTAGACCATTGCTACTCAAAATATTTCGGTGCGAGGACTAGTATATGCATTTCAGTATTATCTAGGGGCCGGGCCGACTTAATTTTGTAAACAAATATAATATATATGCATAGGTTACTATATATTTACATTGCTGAGCACGGACCGGCTTTCGCTGACCTGTGGACCAGAACTAGTCCATGGACCAGCATTTGAGAAGCATTGAATAGATCACGGATGGCAACTTATCAGCAAACAATATCCATTTAAATACATGTAACATTGTTATTACTTGTGCAAATTGTAATATAGGAAAGAGATTAATGAAATTTGTTTAGCATAACAATAAAAATCAAAAAATCAAATATTATTAAAGATTACTTACACCAATCTTAGGTTTCAAAGAAACATGAGAGATTTTAATTTTACATAAAGATGTTTATAGATTTGACAATACTAACAATACTGACAACAACATGTTTATACATTCATATATTGAGGCGTCCGGTATAAAACACGGCTAAGTCAGCTTATTACAGAGAGCCGACAGTTTTTTTGACTATCTTTAAAAAAAATGCGAATTAACTTAAATCACAACGGATAACCTACACACAAAATTTCAACCTTGAACACGTTAAGCGCGTACATTTCATACACAATATCATTAGGTCATTAGATTCAAATCCTGCCATCTAATTGGCTCTCGATGCCTTTGCCGGAATGATAACAAGATGGCTTTGAATCGTCCATTTTTGATAGTAAAATCATTATTTAAGTTCGATTTTCGTACACTAGTTGTACAATCTTAAAACTGTAACATACGTACGTTGAATAGAATATTAGCTATTAAAATTATCCTTCAGAATGAATAAAAAAGTGTTCGTCGGCAAAACATTACCGTATTTGATACTGGACGCCTCATTTACACAGGAAAGGAGATGGGACGTCTATAGGACTTGATTTTTTTAGAGATAGGTAAAGATCTAATATTTTATTGACATAAACTTAACTCTTTTTTACTCGGTAGATACGTTCCGCTTTGAGCCTTGTATAAAAAAGGGGATATAATTTATAGAAAAATGGAATATTGGTTCCCTAAATTTAAAAAATCGTGTTATTCGAAAAAACAGCAAAAATATAGTAAATAAAATCGTGAAAAAAAGGTCAAAATAAAGAACCGATAAGTAAATAACATAACATATTATTCATAATATGTATTTTAATTAAGAAATTGAATACTGTTCATCACCACTTAATTACATACGGGGACTTTTATGAGTCTGGACAAAAATAGCTTTCATCACTAGAACTGTTTTGCTACGTATAATGTGTAAGGATCGAATGAAGTTTTTATTTGTTATTACTTTCTTGTTTTGTTAAATTTTTTTTATTAGGAAATTCGTTATCCGTTTCTGTGCTTTTTTAATCTGGGAATCGTGTAAGAACAAATAATTCGTGCAAAAATACGGTATTTGTTATTTTTTGTGGACCATATTATTTCAAAACGGTGTGTATTCAAATTATGAATGTGTACATGTATGTGCTTCATTTCAGTTCATCTGTTAAAAATAGAATCACAATAATATTTAAACAAATATATAATATATATGTGGTCATTATTTATGAAATTTTCGTCAACCCTTTTAAGCGCAGTGGATGCATTAGTGAACTGAGCGTACGTTTGGTATATGTTACGCATAACCAATTACGTTTAATTAATAATTATTATACGCAAACATCATTACTCTATTCGTGTGGTGACGCCGCGCATCGACTGCCGCACGGACCGCATGTAAATAGCGGTAATTGGTTATTAACGGGTTAACTGTTTTAGCGGGATACAAAGTTCGTTTAAAATAATACATTCCATCGAAGATTTTTTCCTGAAGCTCACAAATTTGGCGTCTTGTAATAAAATCATTGTTATTTTACTGACAAATGCTATTCAAACTAGAAATGTTAGATATATTGAATAGAAAAAAGGTGAGTATGACAACAAGACGTTGTCATTTTTAGGCTATGTGCAATTCTAGATTACAGTAGAACAATAGTTGCGTAATTGCGTGCACACAGCACTAGAGAGTGATTATTTTTAAATATTTAAACAATGTATCTACGACTGTGTAGTTAATGTAAACATTGGCTGACTAAAGGATTCATTTATCCTCTCATGTACGCTGTAATTTTATTAAATATCCAATAGGCATTGACTAGTTGATTTATATTGAATAAGTGTATACTTTAACGCAGTGATGCCACTAGTGGCACTCGAGGCATTTATTAGTGGCACTTAGAGCTTTTTAAGATTTTATATATATATTCTGCTATTGTAAATTTGATTAGAATCATAGGGAATTCATAATTTTTTCTAGTTGATAGAAACAAAAATATTTCATTTTGCCACGTACATATTCTAAACACAGTAAAACCCCCATTTACACTCAAGTCGGGACAGTGTAATTTGGGGTAGTGTAATTAGGGGTGTGAATCTCATACAAAATTGAGCATTTGGTTTTATCCGAAATAAATACAAAACTAAGATTTCCCTGCAGTTTTGCAAAAAAATAAATATTGATGAAATATTTAGTTATCATGTGATAAAATGTAAAGGGCGTCAAAACCCCACACATAGACAGTCGCCCGCTATACGTGTATAGCCTGATACGTGTTTAACACACAGACGCTAGCCAACATTTGACTGTATGCGTGGCACAGCGACCGTCTCGTAGTAACGACAATGAAATGCGACCGTGCAATTGGGTTATTTACGGCGAATATTTCAAGGCAGCGCGTAATTCGGGGTATTATAATTGAGGGTTCCACTATAGTTGAGTTTTTTTTATTATATTTAAGTATTGTGATTAAATTTTACTAATACTGTTGGACTTGTTTATACAATACATAAGAGCAAACAAGTAAGAAATTGTTGGAAAATGTACTTTCCTATTAAGTGGCACAAATTTATCATTGAAAAAGTGCCACTTGGCTTAAAATGATGCGCAACACTGGTTTAACACATTGTGGCTGATAATCTATTAATATTTTTTTCTATATACAAAACATGCTATTCACTTTGGCTGATTGGCATACTGACAGAATTGTTAACCTCGTTTTTAATTTCTGCCTCAATACTAGCCCGACAAAAAAAAATGACAGAAATAATAATAAGAGTGAACGGTGATTGAATGAATTAAAAAAATAATTTTATTATGATGCGCAATGCAAGTGACACATCTACTGACTATTATTTTACAATTCAATTTGATAGGGGCTGGAAAATAAACACTGTTGAATCGCACTAACCTTAACGATGTGTTAATGTTATAATTGCTCTTATTTTCAATTGGCATAATTAATCTAACTTCGTACTACTAAATGGAATGAGCGGCCATATCGCAGTTTTGCGTTTCAATTAATTATAATTTGTTATGCCACCAGGCGGACTATTTTTTTATTTGAAGTAATCATTTTATGACATTTAATTAGTCTTCAATTTGAATTTGCAAATATGTAAAACTTTTCGGTGTCATTTAAGAAGCTTGTGATTAAACAAACCCAAATCTAATTAGTAAAAAAAAAAATTATCGCTTTAATATTGGAGTACTGACTGATTTAAAAGAACGGAATTCAATTTTCCTCGTAAAAACTTCGTAGTTCCCATGTAATAAAGAGTCAAATATGACCTTACAATCAAAACTGTTTTTATAACAAAAGTTTGTTTTTCTCCATTCAGGAAAAGTGAATTCGATCATTTTGATGACAAGATTCTCATTTGTCATCATTTAAAGACGTGTTATGTGAAATTTATTTACTACAATTGTATATAGATCATCATTATGAACATACAAATGAAGTTGATTACGATTGATTAGCAAAATACTACTGACAATAAGTATAACATACAAATACTAAAACGATTAATATTATTACGTTGTAATTTTTAAAGTCTTTTAGTTTAATACACAAAAGTACTTTCACCATAAATGTCTTAAAAATTAACGTTTTTTGAATAAGGGTAGGTTTATCTATTTTCAATGGCGGAAACATGAAGTACTATTTAATGTTTTAGTAAATATGAATGTATTCTGAAAGGTGCAACTTTTCTTCAAGACGGTTTTTGGTAAATAATAAAAAAAACAGTAACAAACTAGCAGTTATTGTAAAAGGCCTCGTAGCAAATAAATTGATTTCTTTCTTTTTTTAAGATTATGTATTTATTGATGTTTATTAAAATATACGAATACAAAAAACTCTTCCCATTTGAAAAACATGGTGCGTGCGCCATGAGCACATGTGCGCATTTAACCACCCCCTCGTTTTGTTAATAGTAATTGCGTTAGCGCATTAAACATGGAGCCGCGCAGGTGTCCGGCCGGCGCCGACCTACTCCTTTGGGAATGCTGGCTTGCTGAAACAGAGCTTTGGAGCCATGCGCCGATACAACTTTTTGGGTCAATCACATATTGAGTGTTTTCGATTTGCTTTCTAGTCACTAGTACAATGCTGTTGTTATAATTACATATATATATATATATATTATGCAGTTTTACGATTAAACATCGCTTACACCATTGAAATTAGTTAAAAATTTAAAAAATAACGAAAATATTGGAATATTTTGAACTTATAAGTTCTTAATTGATTAAATTATACAATTCATTCGTATTTTCTACTGCAATATTTATATTCCGTGATATCTTTAAGACTCCAATTCTCACATAAAGTGATGTAAATTTTAAGTTAATAATACGTTCTGCTTTTAAAACTTGTATGAATTGAAAAATAAAGTGTACAAATTTAACGATGGATATAAAAATATAATAATTAAATGGATCTTAACCCTTAGTGACAGCGTTAAAATAATAACCTCGAATGAATTATTTTTCAATACGCCGCGGATTTGAAATTATTTTATCACCCTTCAGATGGGATTTAGTTCATTATTATGAGGATTATGTGGGTAAGAGGGGAATACTCCACAGTTTATCAACAAGATTCATGTATAAATACAGTGTTTTTTTATTTTTAAATAAGGTGCTGGAACTCATTTCTTATCAAGCTTTTTGTCTAATCTAATCCATGTCCGTTACCAATGTTGAGCATATGGATTGCTAATAGAGGTATTTAAACAGAAGTTTTTTTACGAGAACTGCTTGTAACTTAGTCGCTCAACCTTTCTTTTTTTCGAATAGTAAGGATAGAAGGATAAGGAAAAGACAAGACTAATGGTTAACTAATCACTCTCGCTTTGTGCCGTAATTTAAGAATAGTGCGGGAAATATTTTAGATATCACAAACACCCATGCCTTCGAACAGATATCGATTAACGGTAATGGTCACTGAGACAGTCTATGGACCTGGTTTTGTATTACGACATTATTGTATTAGTGATACGATACCCGGTACATTACATTCATAATGGATCTGAGTTACGGACAAACTGCAAATGGTGTCCAACGAAAAAAATAAAAGTTTTCAAAGCAAAATAAAAATTAAATTTTACGAATATTGATTTGAAACATTAAAAATACCAAGAAAAAGGGCGCGATAGCATTACTAAATTTATCCCAGTGGTAGCCAACCAATGGTATACGGAAGGTTTTGTAGTGGTACAGCTAGTGGTACTAAAATATTATTGCTTAGATTAATTTTACTTGTTTGATTTCGGGGATATCAGACAAATCAAGTCTGATACTAAAAAATATGTGGCACATTAATGCATGTAAGTTGCTGACCAATTTTCATGATACTTATGCGTTATGATAGAAACTTAAAAATATATAAAAATGTAATACATACTTCAAAATTTGCGTTTGCAAGCAATACGTTTAATAAGTAGGTAAAGTCTACCCTAAAAGTTGTCTAGTTATATTTATATTATTGGCTCGTATTTTTCTGGTCAGAATTTAAATAACACTGGTCAGAATTTTTATTAAATGGTCAGAGAACATCGTTCAGAAAAAAATATCATAATTTAAATGAAATTTTAAAAAAAACCTAAACTAACCTAACCTAACCTACTAACCAAAATTGTTATTAAATATTCTGACCGCTTAATATTTTTATTCTGACCAAAATTTGATTTAAATTCTGACCATTTAATTTGTTTCCTATATTATTTTATACAATCAGTAAATGAAAATGTAAAAAAAATGGCCCATGAGGGGATCGAACCCGCGACCTTCGCGTTATTAGCACGACGCTCTAACCAACTGAGCTAATGGGCCGCTGAAATCTAGCGTATGAAAACACATGAATAATTTTCACGTTCATTCGTTTGCCTGCCGTAGTATTTGATTTATCTTATTTCATATTGGATTGTCGATTTGCGAGATTACCGCTTATCTTGGTTTACCGTATTTTCAATTTACTTGAAACAGTAATATTGATATGCGTTCCCACCAGCACACTTATTCTAAACAATGTTATCATAAACACAAATGCCACAAAAAATAACAATTTGAAGGAATCTTCATAACAACTAAAACTATAACGTTTGAAACATGCAGCTAATTGCATGATTCAAACGTTATACTAAAACCGTTGTAAATATTTTATTTGACAAAAACATTAAGCCACTGCGTTCTTAAATTTGATTATAATACGTATTTATACATTATATAACGCATAAATCTGAAAGTTGGCTCGCCAGCCCACCTCTCATTGTATGTACATAAAATTTCTGAGATAAAAATGAGGTTCGTATGAAAAATATATTTAAAAATATTGTTTTTTTTTGCAATTTTACGTCGATTAATTTTCAAATCTTGGATTGATATGAACCATCATAAAAACAAATCAAGCTATTAAAGATAATATTACTCCCACCAACTTTGCTCATTTCAATCAACTCATTTTTTTTCTATTGAAGCACATTTTATATAAACTGTATTATTGGAAAAAAGAATCAATGAGACCTGTGAATAAAAAATAATTCAAATCTAATATGGTATTCAACTAGCTAATGAAATATACATCAGGATTGATATATTATGTACTTAAAATAGAATATGGTTTTTTTTTTAATAAAAATGAAAAACGCAAATTTATCAATAGTTATTTCGCTGTTGTCATTATGTTATATTATAAAAAGCTATATCATGAAGCATTCCAAAAATAAGCTCTTTGTCATTTATATTTTAAGCTTTCCGCGCGCACGATGTTTCAGCACAGCGAGCTTTTCATATCCGGTATGGTCTAGTGGCTAGGATACCTGGCTCTCACCCAGGAGGCTCGGGTTCGATTCCCGGTACCGGAATATATTTTTGTCAAAACACAAGCTCAATTTTTTAATAAAAATAAAATTTGCATTATTTTTTACTCGTAGGAATAAAAGTAATTTCCGGTACCGGGAATCGAACCCGAGCCTCCTGGGTGAGAGCCAGGTATCCTAGCCACTAGACCATACCGGATATTAAGAATAATTTATTAAATTGCCTAATAAGCCGATACAATTTTCTATTTCGAGATTATTATTAACATAAACTCATTTCAGCGTAAATTAAAAAAAATAAAGTCTTTGTGCCCTTTATGTGGGTTATTGAAGACAATGTATCAATAGATTCAGGTATACTTAAGCTAATATGTCTAGTATTAATAGTTGGATTTGTTTTGGACAAGGTTTTGAAAATGTATAATCAGATGTGACCTATATTTTGACATCATTATCCATAAGAACTAGCATAAAGAAGACAAACCCAGTTATTAAACAGGAAATACGAACTAATAATTATCAATATTTAACAAACATATTCATATTTTTTTTAGAAAAAAATGATTTTGCAAAATAGAGCTCTGATTCAGTTGATCATTCTACCTCAGTTCATTAAATTTAACGACCAATCATCCCGCTGCATCAAAATGGAAACCTTATTTACATCCCAAACATTATATTGTAGAGTCGGACACACAATCTACCATTAGGGTGCATTCTGAATTCAGATGTTCATCAAACAGCCAGTAACGTCATACGGCGACCCTCATGTTATAATATATTTTCAATAGTTACTAAAAAATACTTATTCTGATTGTTTTAAGCACTACACAATACTGTACTCATAACTATGAAGAATTTCTGTTTTTTTTCATGTAACGTGGTAGAACAGCGTTTCGACACCTTTTTTCTTGGAATCAGTGGCGGATTATTCTTAAATCATAAGGGTATGAGGCGTGCGCTTAGGGCCTCAATATATTATATTATATGACCCCCATACTTTTTGTCCAGATTTTATATGTTTTATATTATTCTAAATGGATTTTTTGACATTTTTATGTTATCCAAAAAACAAGGCCTCCAAATTGAATTGCGCCCGGACCTTCCCATGTGCTTAATCCACCACTACTTGGAATTGTTAATGTTACAAATCAATATTCGCAAAAATTTACTATACTTCACCACTAGCTTTGCAATTTTGATAATGCGCGTTTCAAACTCTCACTGTGGCTGCCCCACGTTGTAATAAATTTACTATTTGTAATACATGATAAAAAAAAAACTTATACGTGTAAATTATTAAGTACGCCACTTTAACAATGTCACCCCACGACATTCACACAAATAAATGGTAAAGAAAACAATGATTTTATTTGCGCCGGGTGAAATTTGTCATACGGCCAATTAGGAATCGCGCTGTCGAACCAAAAGCCTGTTAGCACCAGACGGGTTAGCAAATTGAACGGAAAATTGATTTCAATCCCAACCACCACATATTGACGGCGGAGTACCGCATCACACCGCATTTCGTTCATAGCGTATACAGCGATTTGAAACCGTTATTCAGATTGATTATGAATAATCTAAGTCAAAAAATTCACTTTAAAAATGAAATCTCAATAGAGGTAAAGAAATGCAACAAGTCCATCTCTATTTTAACATCTGTCATACAAAAATACTGAATTTATGTTTCTGTACATTGGCCACGTGGGTAACCAGGAGTGGCTTTGGAGCGTAAGCTTCTTTCTAAAACAAATATTCATTATTTCAAATGATATAATTGATATAAAATATTGATTATCGAGATTGTGGACCTAAAATGTATAAGGTATACACATACATTATCAGTAAAAAACCTTTCTCCTAGTTGCATCTGAAATGAAAATGCCGATCTTATCCGCGACATATAATATTTTATATTATATATTAGCCACGCTTAAGGTAAATTTCTGGTTTTGCGCTGAAGCTAATAAACAAGAAATCAAATCACTCATTGATCTAGCAACACTCAAATTTGTACTCACTGTTTTCATTCTTACTTGATGCTAGAAATTATTTTCCATATTTTTATGTAGTAAGATTTGTTATAGAACACAATATAATTTAAACCGAGAAATGACATTCCATATGGTATCCAGGATTTTTAAATGAATACAAAAACAATGTCTTACAAAAATAAAATTAATTAATCAATGTTGTTAATATTTGAAAGCCACTGTCAGTCGGTGGCATTATTTGCGATGGATTATTCCTTGTTTGGATTGATTTTGTGTTTGAATTCGCATTTTAGTTGGATGTTAGGACTCGATGATGGGTTTTATTGGATTATTATTGGCGCTCTATTCCATAGACGAGAGATTATACAGTGGCTGTACGATTTGTTCCAATATTGATGCCCATAATTGAACCATTACTTATAAAGACTTGCGCTAAATTGATTTTCTGTTATAGTAAATTGCCTATTTCACATGACAAATATCGTATAATTACTTAAATCATGCAATATAACATGTATACAACATTTTCTGATATACCGTAATTATTTCGAGCTTCTCAATACTCCGGTATGATTCTTGAGTAAACAATGAGTGTTTGATACTGATAACACTGTAATAAACTGATCAATTCGACCTTCTTCCTTTGGCGGTCATAACTGCAAAGTCCTAATCGTACCTAATTGATGATGGATCCAGAAAAAGTCAAGGAGTTAGCCATTATTGTATCACGCTCCAACAGCCTAAAGTGAAAAGATGCTATTTTACAGTAAACAACATAATTTTACAATCAGAAATCGATCGATGAAATGAGCCCGTGAGAAATTAAGTAAGCCTCGCGGTATTTTATAAATACATGTATTGGATTGGTTATAATATTCTACATATCTTAAGGTATCGTAAAAGTGAAGTGGGCTTAGTAAATATACACTGCAATAGTGTTATCTTCCCAAAATAAAAATATTAAATCTACAAAACATCATGTAATGACTTGATTTTACTTAAAATTCAAATCAAAAGGTGTTACCATTTTCCTCCGTAACGTAGATTTTTGTCGGATTAGCTATAAAGCAAAAATAGCAATGTCTTCCGGTTTTATAGTGGAAAGTAGGATAGTTATTCCACCGTTTACACTATTAGAAATTCAATGGTTTAAGAAATATGTGTAATTTAGAAAGAATTAAATTGTCAACTAAATAATATTATATATATGTATATGATAATATCCCTCACAACAAAGGGAAAGTGTCATCATCTTCGAAATGGTGAAGTAATATAAATATGGAATACTCTTCTTTTTCATACATTTGTTATAATATTATAAGTAACACGTTTACACGTTGAGTTGTTTCAATTTAAATCGATATTTTATTTAGCTAAACGAAAGAGTTTACCACATTTATTGGATACAAAAACAATTATTGTGGAGATATGGTAGTTTTATAAATATGTATCAATGCAATAACAATCAATTACTCACATGGATGAGTTGGTGTAAATGGGTACTCAATCTGTGGGAGACGATGTTGATGGGGTGGCAATGAGGGTGGGCAGTGGTAACAAAACATACCGCGACCCGCCGTCCCCGAAACCTGCGAAAACAATCAACAAATTATTTAAATAAATACAACAAAATAAATCAATGTACATTTTAAATAATTTATAAGTTTTATAATAATCTAAGATTTGATTGTTTTCCACGATTTTATTGTCAGAGAATTCGTAGATCGGAATTTCGGATAAAATCTGATTATTATTATTTTGGTTTATTTCTCAATGTATAATATAATATACTTAATGCAAAGTTCGTGTAATTTAAATGTAAAACTTTAACATTAAATTAACAATAAGATACAAAAAAATAGAAAGGATTTTTTAATTTAAAATATGAATTTACAAGTTTGATACTTATTATTGTAATTATATGGCTTTAATTGTAGGTCCGGTAGTGCTGATATGATGTAATGATTCAATCATATCACCGTTTGGATTAAATCAGGATGAAGCCATTATGTAGATGAAACAACTCATCCATCCTTGAAGCGACCTGATGCTTTTTTTTATTTATAGCTACTGGATAAATAGTGCGCGCGAACTAGTTTTAAAACATGGATAAAGATTACCATTTTAAAAAAATTTAATGTGCAAAAACTTTGTAATAAAATTATTATAATCAAAGAAAGTTTTCTAAGAAAAATTTAATTGAAAAAAACATGCAGTTATTTCTTCACTTTCTACACAATTGATAACTTTTAAATACTGTAATATTATTTACTTTTTCCCTATATTCAAAATAACAAATATTCATAAAGTATGTATATGAAAATATTTTCACCGATCCTACGAACTTTGCTTTAACGGAATTTGATTCGCAATACTTAATATTAAAGCACTCAAGCGTTTTAATTGGTAAAAAAAAATGTACTCTGACATGTCACTATACAAACGTTTCCAAATAATCACCAATTACCACCCACTTCTCATAACAGATTTAATGGCGTTATTTTACACATTTAATTTTTGTGATATTTCAATTAAGTGACGGGATCAGCCTCAAATGAAAACTATTATTGAAATGATTCTTTTACACCTATTTTTCTCTAAAATAAAAATATGCGTATAAACTTTTTATTATTACATGTTTACCCATTCTAAAACGAAAGTTATGCTACTGGATAACAGTCAGCTCTCGTAAAATATGCAATATTTAAATGTCCCAATATGAACCCATTTGCATATTTAAAACAGGCATCGTAAAAAAATATAATTTAAAAAAATATTGCAAAAATATAATTAAAAAGATAATTACTATGAGTATATACTTTTTATGTGTTTATTTTCAATACAATAAAACAATGTTTCGTGAGTAAACGAGTAATAAATTAGCGTCGAATTGGCATTTTCATTACAAATGTCGTCCTCTTCTAGGCTGACGATATGTCACTGGAAAACTGCTATAGTTCACAGTCAAAAGATTTTTTTAACTATCCGATCAGAAAAATTGTGGCTCGTCTATTGAATTTCAATAATAAAATCAAACTTGGTCATTGAAAAAAGCATCGTGAAGTTTAAAAATATCGTGTTACTGCCGCTACTTGATATAATATTTGTGATGAGTTTTTTTTCTTTGTTAGTTTCCTCATCCCTATTGTTCGTGATATTGAAAAGCTTTTTAAATATAGATTCAACTTTTGTTCCGTAAAAGAAATTATTTATTTTGTTTATTTGAACGTGAACGTGAACTTGAAGACGTCGAAACATTTGATGAAAGTATTAAAGCGCAAAACGATGTTTAGCATGTCTTAAATTTTCGCGACTGCAATGATATGTACGAAATTAATCAGGCAGGATACACATGTAAATTTGGTTATTTAATTTGATCACACTGGCAACAAATTGCCTCCGCTAATTTTATTATTTGATTTATTTTTATTGCTATCTGTTTCCCCTTCATTTGTTTAGCGGAGAGTATGCAAATGGCCGGACGCATGCGCACAACCATTTCAAAAACGTGACATGCCAGTATGTCCGTCACCTAATAAATATTAATCAATTTATATTATACGCCAAAGTATCACTTGCGACTCTCTTACCGTTTGAAATAATATTAACCCGAGATAATGTATACCTACGTACATAAACATGTCACCATGATCCCTAAATTGGGTTCTCAAAATTCATATAAAAAGACGTCTAAAGATATTTTGTAAGAAATGGAATGTGTACTGTCACATTCATAATATATTTCATAAAAAAATAATTACATGATCTCTTGATCAAATCCATCAACAAGACTTTTCAAAATGAAGTTGATGTAGTTAAAATTACTGTTTAAATATCATTAGTGCTCGACGAAAACAATCGACAGTTTAATATGCAGAAATTTATTGATATAACTAACATCTCACATGTTTGTATATTTTTTAAATGCTTATACCCACCCCACGTCAATTGTTTCTGAATTATGGTAGATATGATCAGGGCCGGCGCCACCATACAGGCGAAATAGGCAACCGCCTAGGGCGCAAACCATTAGGGGGCACATAAGTAGAGTATTAAAAAAAAATTATATACTCTAATAATAATAAATAATAGTATATTTAATTTAATCTTAATTTTTGTATTTGTTTGTTGTAATTATGTATCTTTTTCTATATGATTCGAAAAAGAGAGGTTGGGCGACTGAGTGACAAACAGTTCACGTAGAAAAACTTCTTTCGAGATACTTTCATTAGGAGGTCATATGCTCCACGTTAGGAGTGGACATAGATGTATATAAAAAAAAATAATGATTCCGAATTGTATTTTCTTCATTATTTCGAATAAATGGGACTATTTGTTTTAAAAATGGGGCGCGCCATTAACCGTTGCCTAGGGCGCCAAATAACCTCGCGCCGGCACTGGATATGATGGGAATACAAAGTCACTCGAAATTAACTTGAGTAGAATAGACGTAATAAAAGCACATGCCCAAGATATTGGTATTGCCAGTATTTGAACCCTTGAGCTTTTTATATACACAACGCGAATCATTTACCACTAGATTTCAGTAGTTCGCAAGTTATCTGTTTACTTGTTTTATGATAAACTATCTACATAGGTATCGAGAGCCAAAGACATCAACAGTGGACAAGAAAGGTCATATTATTTCAATGGCTATTATTATATATTAAATACATACAAATCTTGTTTATTGAAAGAGTAAGTACATGTTCTAGACATATAAATCGTATTATAAAGACCCTAATCACTCAAATGCCCTATGCAATATCATTCGGATGACATGTATGCAACATCAGGGCTGTTGGCGTGGCATTAAATGAATCATGTAAAAAATAGTTTTTAATTTAACGTATTTTTATAAAATTTGCGTCATGGTTATTTTTATATCTATTACAACTAGGGTGACTAGACTTTACGCATTTATGTGACATGTTCCGTTTTCTATCATTTTTGTCCTATGTCCCGTTAAAGTTTATCTGAATAGTTACGTGTTACGTATTCGAATAATTGTCGGCAGGCAATTCTACAAACAATATAAGACAACCAAGCAAAGTGAATAAAAACACCATACGATCATGATAAGTGGACCAATTTTTTCTCCAATCTCTCGGCTCGGTCTACTGATATTGATTCATTTATTTTAATCGCATAAGAGTCTGTTAACCATATTTAAAAAATCTTTTTAATAATCTTTATTACCATATACACGCTGTATCAGAAATGCAAAAACAAATTAAATTCTTCGTTATTTATTGACACTTTCCAACAAATGTTTCGAAGTTTAATTTAAATAAATCGACTGAGCACATTTGGTTTAGGTTAGCTTCGATTAAGTTAGGTTAGTATAAATAAATATCAGTAGACCGTACGCTAAAGTAGAAATGTATAAGGTAGACTCCACATTAAAGTGGCTCCGAAAAAAACGATTATAAAACACAGAAAAGGTTCAATAAATTATATGTGATTTTCAAAAAGTATTATTATATAAATGTATGGCAATATCTTCTCGACAAAAATGTTCCGTATTCGTATTTTCTACGCCTGGCCACCCTAATTACAACGAATATTTAAATCGGTATAACATATTTTATTCAATGCAATCAGTTTTTTTGTAGCATAAATATTTTGTTTATATTTCATATTAATATTATGTTTCTAATGTATTTTCACATAATAAATAGACTCTATATAAGTAATATTATCCCATAATTTAATCATAATGCTTAAAACTTACAATTTTCATAAATCAATTTCATAGTACAATTACCAATATAGGTATCCCATATTAATGTATCAATATAGTTCATTGATTTCGTAAATTTGATCGACAACGAAACTTAATTAATCTAGACAAGAATTCTCAAAAAAGAGCACTTCATTTCCAAAAACATTAAATTCGTTCTGACCAATAAATTATTAGGACAACCTTCCATACCGGACATTTAGGACATTTTTTTAGCCCTTTCTAGCCCAACGGCGGGCTGCCAATTTATTAACGAGAGGCTCACTTAATCTCAAAGCAATTCGTTAAGTTTTGGGTGAAGGCTCTGGTTGATGTTTTAATCACTTATATAAAATTATACACAAAATTTATTAAAGTATCGAATGTTACTAACATATGTAACAATATAATGAAAAATGTATTTATCTACATTAGATTGCAAGAGTTAAATAGGTTATATTATTCTAGGTCCAATTACATGTTACAAAAGTTGCACTTAAACCATCGTAGATAATATGTATGTATGTCAGGAACACCAAATGTACATCACTGCGTTATTTAATTTAAATATTTACATATAATATAAAGTATGAATCTGAGAATATTTTTATTTAACAAGGGGCTCGCCGGACTAAATCAAATGTAACAAGGGGCTCGCGTTAGTCTTGCTACCACCCTCCAGACTACCCTTGGTCTAGCCGCTACGATACACAAAAAAGCGGCGAATGTTTGATCATATTAGGCAACAATACTTGTAAAACAGCAGATGTTTAAGAAAAAATTGCAAATTGTTTCACATCGTCGATAACTTTTTACATTTCATTAATAAGTATTTGAAGAAGTGTATAGGTATATCATTTAGGACATTTGCGAGATTCTGCATCTATTTTTGAAATCGCCCAAATGCAAAAACAATCAAAAAAACAAGTGTATTATATTTGTAACGTATTAATTAATTTTAAATATGCATTTTGTTAATATGGTTTTAATAGAAAACAAAAAAATTAAATACATTGGTATTGACTAGTAATTTTATGTAGTAATCTTCTCATGTTAAAGAGAGTAACTGTCAGAAAAATAATCGAAATCACAGAGTAAAAATCTGTTGGCATCCCTAGATGTGGTCCGGATCAGAATTGCGGCCCCATGGGGCTAGCTGGGGTGATGATAATGCGATAATACCAACAGACGCCGACCCCCCCCCCCTTTCCAACCTACTCATGAGTGCCCCACTTCTTTATTATGTCTCCCTTCATTAACAGTTTTTTTCAGATGAATGCAATCACTATACATATGATATTTTGTTCCAATAAAAATATAGTATGTTAATGCCGTCATATTAACTAAACTAATTAACTTTGTAGGAATAAATTTTCAACATAAAATTGAAATTGTTTATTATGCTATTATACTAACTTTAATTTGAGCAAACTAAAAAAATACTTTTGGTGCAGTACAGTAGACTAACATTGTATAATTTATAGTTGTTACGTTGTAAACTAAATCATTAAGAATATTTTATATTTATTTATGTTATGCCAATATATTCATTATCCAATTTCGTCGTATCTGAAATAAAAATAAAATAAACAATGTTTTAAAAAATCTACAATTTTTAAACTGTATACTATGTAGATATACTTTAATTTTATATTGAATTATACATTATTTTGATATGGGAAAAATAACATTTAAATAAAACAAGATTGTAAACGTTACTACACTGTAAACCGCTATGCAAATTTTCACAAACGGATTCTATGTCAAAGGTAGTTGCAATCAAAACATTTTCAATATGAACGTGTTAATTAATATTACAGAATACTTCTCATCCGGCATAAGTCGGTTGCATATTTTCCAGGAACTGAACATTCATGTTCCGGGAAGTTGGCTTTGATTTAGAATTGAACTGAAATACATTTTCCGAATGTAAAATTGATAGAAGCGATGCTCCCGTGCAGTGTTGCCAAACGATTAAATATTTAACATCCCCGCTAAAGCCGAAAACTGTATCATTCAAGTTAATCCAATAAACTTTATCCGTGAGCTGGCAACTCTGAAAGTTTATTGTGAGAGAGTATTAATTAATTTCTCGTTGCTGAACTCATAATATTTCATCAAACACAATATTAGTTATTCATTCATGATTTTCTATTTATAATCAAACCCCCGTTACACCGCAAGAGGCATTTATTTTCGGAAATTTGTGTTGATATGTTTTCAATAAATACCTGATGGAAAGTCGAAAGACAGCTGACGTTTGATATTTTTAATTGTACTTATCATTAAAAGATCACCGATTCGCAATAGGAATTAAGTAATAATATAATATGTTTGAATCAAACCTGATGGAACAGGAGACTGTTATAGAATGAATATAGAAAAAATAGAACAAATTCTAATAGAATTTTTGGTACACAATTTGGTTAAATAGAACCTAGCAAATTAAAGCTAAAATTAGCTGATTAAAAAAATAATGTGATCTTGCTTACGCAACTTTGAAGGCCATGCTTCATCAATATGAGCATTATTTTTACATACGCTTCATAGTATCACATTCAATATTGGCTAATATTTATAGCGCTATAATCTAAATTATTCTTCATCATTGATTTTTTTTAATATTCAATCTCATTGTTAATACATTTGCTAAATCAATGATATGATTGCAATTTACTTATTGTTTTAAAAGTATATACAACATCATTGAATCCTTTTTACTATACATACTGGGTTACATTGATACAAAGACACACTATCCCCGTGTATTAGCAGAGTTCACAAATTGATTATATTACTGGTGGTGGGTGTCGTACTGCCAATCTATAAAGCCTGTCTAATCATAATTTTTCTCACTGCTTCCTTACCATCCAATAATATTCAAACCAATAGTACAGTTTTTTGTTTTTTTTTAAGATAATCTCTTTATTTGAACTAATTTTGAAATATGCATCTTATGGTAATATATTAAACTTGACTATCATATTTTTATGGAATGCCTCAACGTCATTAAGTGGTCGTAAAAAAATCATTATCAAGGTTCCTAATGTTTTTAAATGCTTCAACCATGTTGACCAATTCATTATTTGAAAAATATCACAATTTTCAAACACTTTCTATACTCTGCCACTTCTTTGAAATTTCCGCCCTAGTACAATACCAAATTTTCCCAGCTCAAGGAATAAAACTCGAAAATATTTTTACGAAATTTACCTTTTTCAATAAATTGACGACTATTGCTTAGTAAATCAAAAAAACAACCTTTAATGTGTAATTTGGTAAAATTAAAACCATTTTCGTGCAAGTACCAAACACGTTTTATAGTCATCAGAACATTGGTTGAATTTGGCATTTACCAGGTAAGAGCTCCATTGTAATAAGGTTAAAAATATTAGGTACCGGAATTATTTTTTGCTAATATATATATGAGTTGTAAAATATTTTGATGACATAGGGTTAAAAAAATCAAAGTATTTAGTTCTACATTTATTTATGTAAAATTAGTTTATAGCTATTTCGGCGTATACCATCTCAGAACTATGTATGTTTAAACCTGAATTTACTAGCTGATTAAATGCAAGTTTAAACATAGTTCTGACAATGGTATACGCTGAAACAGCTATAAACTAATTTAATATATAACAAACAAAAAAAGAGTAACTAAATACTGTGATATTTTTAACCTTATGCCATCAGAATATTTCACAACTTATATATATATTAGCAAAAATAATTCCGGTACCGGGAATCGAACCCGAGCCTCCTGGGTGAGAGCCAGGTATCCTAGCCACTAGACCATACCGGAAGATAAGTAATTCAACTAAACTTTTCAACGCGTTCATACCACTGAAATGTACATTATTTTAAAATAGATTTATGCACTGCATTCGTTTGAATACAATATAAAATAAATATAATGTTATACCTATTAAATCAATTGAGCATTCGTTATATAGACCAGCCACTTTTAATTATAATAAATAAATTATATATTTGTTTTGATTTATCCGTTTAGCAGCACACAGACTATACCTCAAACAACGAGTACCCAAAGAGAGAGAGTGTGTGTGTGAATGTAATATGTAGTTAGTCTTAGAGTACTTAGCTGCATGGATTGATATTTCAGTGTTGGACTTGACCTAATAATTAATTCTCGTTTATGTCAAAAAATACTTTATGCTATTTAGCTGTAATACGATGTGCTACAACCAGGAATATAATGACCCCATATCGAATTATTCTAAAGTTTTTTGATGAACAATGAGTAAGAATATTTCGAAAATAGTAAGCATTTACACTCAATAAACCTCCCATATAGGGACTATGGGTCGAGAGTCGAGACAATACTTTTGTCGGAAATAAACGCTTTTTGCCAGTTTCGGTTCCCGAGAAATTTATATACTACAACCGGAGACTCGAGACTTGCTTATTTATTAAAAAAAATGTAAATAGTAGATTTAATTCAATCAATACAAATATAGCTGGAGGATCATTTTATAAAAAGGTAAGAAACTTTCAAAACCTTCCATTTATTTAATATAATAAATTGTGACAGGTGCTAGTTTGAAATAATGCCATAAAATTACTAACCCAATGCATAATATTTTCGAATGAAATGTTTTCATCGGAAAAATTAAACGAATCACTCGAATAATGTTTTATTAAAAGCAATAAACTTATTTTTAAGTTTGCATGAGTTTTGAGTTTTCAACAGTGTATATACTAATAAATATGTTTTCATAAAAAAAATTGAAACAGTACTACCGTCTCGGGACGCCAGAATTTCCCGGAACATGACAATTCTATGTCTTGTGTCCCGGGACACATTATACATTTTATTTCTTAATTTACTTGAAAGTTGTAAATATCGGTTTTTTATTATTCCACAAATTAAATGATATTTTTCCCATATTTGACATTTGGATATTAATTCAGTAATGTTTATAAAAGGGTTTTCTTCGTTTAATAGTAAGGTTTAAATTAAATAAATGATAGACGATGTTAGATTATAAATATATGATAAAAAATCTGAAAAGATTTTTTAATTCAATATATGTACGTACATAGATGCATTTGAATATTCTTTGCACATTAATAATGAAGACCCACATTTATTTACAAGAAAGGCCTTCCCAATCTGACTGGAAAAAACAAATATTCTGCAAATAAATTTAAATGGTTTAAATGGATACACGAATTGAGCGTTACTTAGAATAATCACCAAATATTTAAAGCAGACATAAATAAATTATTAATGTTTTTTTAATAATATACAGTATCAAGCTTTCTGTAAAGGTATTCTATTATAAAAAAATTGAAAAAATGTCCTTTCAATTTTTGTTGGTTTTGTTTCAATAGTATTTAAAAACGCTTAAAATCATAACGAAAATATGCCTGAACTAGACATAAAACATTCAACATAGTATATTATCTTCCTTTTTTTATTTATCTTCTTTCTTGAATCAATATTTATATTTTATTAAAATAAATAAGAGCAAATTGAGAAACATTGAATAAGTTACAAATTATAATCTAACATATTATACTAGATATTTCCAGCACCCAGAATACCCAAAATAAATTTATAAAATAGTGTCTTGAGCTTGCCTGATTTAAAAACCACATTACACCAATAAAGAACCGTGGCCGCACTTCTATTTGACAAACATGAAAAGCACGCATGATTCTAATCTCATACTTCCTTTATAATTTCAGTTTATACACAGTGCCAACAAAAGTATGAGGTGGCATTTCAGGTGAGTATGAAAGCGCCGAGCGGAACACTTCTCATTTAGATGATGCTTTACAAAATACATTATAGATTATGAATCTAATTTGGTTCTCACGTGTTCTTAAAATAATAATAATTAGTGCCATTGTGTTCTCATCCTATAGCCTTTGGTTGAATATTTTTTCTTGGCTGTTTTACTACTGTAACCATGTGAAGCCAGTGAAGCGGACTCTCGGTTCCCTGATTATTTGCATGTGTAGGGTGGATGAAGACAATGTTTAACATGTCTTCCCTGCAAGTTTCATACTTAAGAATTTTATCATCGAAGGCTATGTCAGCTGATAACGTAATGAATGGGGTTCAGTGAAAAAAAGTAATAAAATTAAGTAGCAGGTACGCAGTGAGTTGTGATTACAGCGGTGGGCTGCCAATACGTTAACAAGGGCTCGCATAACCTCAAAGTATTTCTCGGTGTTCTAAAGGAGTGACTTTTTTTATCGCTCCTATACAATTATATTCAATACTTCATTTGTCATACAATCAATTGTTACTTAATACACTTATAACACGTAAAAATATACAATTTACCGTAAACTTATCAATCTGAGTGGCTGAAAATGTACTACTGTGTATACTGAAGCTGTCGTAGATAATATACAAGTCATAAATTGCAGTTAGATACTTATTTGATATGAGAATATTGATTTCTCTTAAATTAACAAGGGGCTCGCCGACCGTGGTAAAATCTAACAAAGGGCACGCGCTAGCCCTTCCGAGCCCCCTCCAGCCCACCCCCGGTTGTGAATTTTGGTCTTGCGTTACGATTTAGCAGTGAATTTCGTGATTGATTTTACTTTACTCGTGCATAATTCATACAATACTAGAACAACAATACAAAATTTTACTCTCACAAAATAAAACTCTTTCTGTGACTTTAATGGCCTCTTTGTCCCAATTCCTTTTGCAGTATGAATGAAAATGCAATTTTATTTTACTGTCGTTTCAAATGGTTTTACATGCAATTGTTTTGAAGCCGAATGCAGTCTGAAGCTAGAAGCAATGCACTCAAGGAGAACAATGATGTCGCGCCCACCACTCCTGTGCATCTCCATGTCGATGGGGTATCGCAAGAGGAATAGCGCAACACAAATTGTGGTCTCTGTGAAGAATCGCGGTCAGATTGAATTAGCCGAGTTATGAGATGCGAAGTGCACCGTGGGCGACATATTATGAATTGACCAAGCCAGGACGAGTGGGCGAAAAACACTTGTCATCGTCCCGCAAACCGCAGGATAAGCTATGATTTTGAGGAAGCAGCGAACGGATGGCGGATATTTTCATCTCAAAGTGATGTATTAAAGCGATCATTTCGCACCTGCGCCTGATCAACGGATGCATTCTTGCGAGGAAACAATTTTATTAAACGTGTACTGTTAAAGAAATAACCGTAAGTAAGTATTATAATTTTTTTAAATACGAAAAAATTTAAACGAATAATTATTTCATTACATAATATAATACATTACAATGGTTAACACAGTATTGAACGATAAAGTTCAAATAATCCAAAAGAATGAATTGCGAATGTAACAGCGAGTGTGCTAACTCTTAATTTACATACTACACTGTTTTATTTTCTTATTTTTGACTAATTTCTTTAAAATAAATTGATTGGCTTCATTCAACAATTTCCGCAAATGCTATCGCGGACTGTTTAAGCATTTGAAAAGTGATTTAGTATATAAAACGTGTTTGTACCAGACTAATTAAGGGTCATTCAATTTGAAAATCAATGACGACTATATCTGTCAATATAATTATATTACGATATATCATAGATACAAAAAGAATACTCATAATAATAAATATACAATTGAATTTTCTAAACAGCTTTCATTATTTTCTCCATTTAATATTCTTTTGTTCTCCTAATTGTCATGTATACAATCGCATATATGGCGGTAGTTGATTGTTATGGCTTATTAATTTCGCCCCCCGCCCTGTGCAAACGATGTCCCCCATTGTGAACATTTTCATTACACCATTAAAAATATCACACCCCATTCGATCAAACAGATTTTACTTGTATTATTGCTGAAGTGAGATAAATATTATTATCGTAGTATTGAAGTAGATGAGTACTGAACTACTTGTTTTATATAAAATTCAAATAGTTTTAACGGAAATACAATATTGTATTTTTATATAGTAAACATTTATTTCTGAATTAGAAATGTTAACTGGTAAATTAAATTTGCAACAGCAGTTATTAATATTGAACATTTTTGACACAACAAATTCAACTTATTTTTTGAAAGTTTGATGTTTTAAATACTGCATTTTTTTCTGAAAAAATAACATCTATACTATTATTCATCTATTTACTATAATGTTTATTTGATAAAATGAAACATTTACAACGACAAAAAAATGGGGTTTATTTTATATTATTTCTCTTCTCGGAGTTTATTCGAGTGGATTTATATCAAATATATTTTTGTTGAGTTGATCTTCAGTGATGTACTCATTTCACATTATCTTGCACATTGGCAATATTCTCTGACTTTAGTATTATTATATACTGGCAAATAAGTGCTTCTAAATATAAATGAAGTAAAAAACTAAATTGATTATTGACGAGCGATTAGTTGTACTTGAACATACCTTACTTATTAATAAGATATTAACATACTTCACCAATTTAACATTGTTTTCATTTGAACACTTTATTGCTCAATCTATTCTATAGTGTTGTTTAAGTAATAAAATCAGGGTTGCCATTCACATAGCCATTAATACTTCTGACGTCAGATATTTTGACACAATCATTTAATTTTTTATTTTTTCTTTAACTCAATACCAATTTTTATTATTATTATAAAGAAGTAAAATGTGCAAATGATTAGGTATAGAAAAATGCTTTAGTTGAAATATAAAAAGACAGTTATACGGTTAATATAATGGTTTCAAATTCATAAACAGTTAAAAAAATATTATCCGGATTAGGTTAACTTGTTGATTACACACATACTTATCGTTGGATACTAGTCATTCATATAAATAATTAATGATTTTTACATAATACACCCAAACCTTGATCTGCGTGGTAAAAAAAATCCGCAGTATTTCGCGCAAAGCGAATTCGCAGAAATCGAAGCATAGAACACATACAAAAATGGAAGATAGGTTCCTAAGAATAGAAATTTTCGTTAATCGAGACATATAACTCATACATTTTGTATATGTGCAAATTATGTTCATTGTCGCATATCAATAAAAAATAATAAAAAATGGTAGTATGATAATATTATTTATTATAACATACTTTACAATAGTAATTTATATTTTTTTATAATATTAGGCAACAAACTAGGTTTATACTTTCAACGGGATAACAATTTTATCATTTCTCTCAGTCGTTATTTTTAGAGACTTTTACACCGGTTTTTTTATTAGAATTGATTCAAAATCATTATTATGATAACCAATTCTAGGAACAGTTATTCTGGCTTTATCTTTTTAAAATAATCGTTTACGTTTAATTTGAGTATTATTGAAAATTATGTATTTTTCTTGACGGTGTGAAACAGCGTAAAACGAGTCTCGAGTGAATTTGGGGTATAGGTGTACTAACCGTAATTTTTTTTACTGACCAAATAATTAAAAGTCAAGCGTATTCTGTTGTTAGCAGCCCTAATACTTGGTCCATCTCAGTTTGACAATCAGAAACAATGCGTGGCGTTGAATGGTGTAACCGTCGCCTTAAATAAATTATTGTGTCAGATAATGAAATTGACTGCACTAATGAGCTGACCATTTGTAGTGACTTGATTCGCTGTGGGTGTCAATAAGATGAGTTACCCGCTTTAAAAATGTGCCCTACTCTACTGCCTGGTACAAAATCAACGCATGTCAGAACACAGTTTAATAAAATTATCTTTCAAAATAAAATACGAATCTTTTAAATAAAAAATTGGGCGGATAATTTAACCCATTCAAAAGATTTTTATTATGTTACCGAATTTTTATTTTAATGAAACAGACGACGATTTCATAATTAATTTTTTATGATAAGGTGAAAAAATAGCAAAGTATTTTAGTTCTTCAAATATAATTTTATATAAATTTGATAGCTTTTTTGGCTTGTGCTTTCGTCAGAACTGAAATAATTTGTTATGTTTTCATCTTATTACAATAGAGTTCCGCCAAGTTAATGCCAATCCAATCAATATATTGTTATATATACACCAAAATTGACAACAGTTAAATAATTTAACTGTTTGTTCACACAGCGTTTAAACTTAATTTTAGTGGTAGTAAGTATAAACGCTGTATGTATCACGCGATATATACATATATTATTTTAAAAAATGTACGTATGTAATCAGAAACATAGTTCACATTTTTTAAGGGTTAATAGAAAAAGAACATTAGTATATTTACAACGCATAAACATTCGGCGTCTGACGACAAACGCGCCATACTCAATAAACAAATAATGATCAAATAAATTGGGCCCTAACTAAATCGTAATGTCTCCATCAGATATAAATGTCATACTAGTTGTTGGGTCACCCGCATCTCTTTACCAATACTGACCCCGTGTAGTTTGACACTGTGCATACCTAACATAATTCAAAATAGTAACATAGGACGACATAGTTCTTTAAATTATAATTCTCAACTCAAATTCTCCGCCTTATATAATATAATAGGTTTGTTAAAAATTTAAAGATACCACGGCAAGCTTTTTAAGTATTATTATATTTTATAACGATGTGTTTGAAATAATAACTAATGAAGTATTCTTACAAAATTATTTTATACGTGTTTCAATATAAAAATATAGTTTTTTTCTGCTAAGGTAAAACCGCCTATATGCCTACATGTTGATAGAACCCCGAGCTTTTATGTGTAACACAGATAAACACTGCCTCAGTCTTCGTTAGACACTTTTAATTTTCCTTAAGTAGTATTGTGCTATTGTGTAATACATCATTTTACTTTTAACGATAAATTTAAATTTAAATCGATCGATATTTACCACGTATGCATTGAACATCTCAAAAAAAATGTTAAAATATTTGATTTTTAAAAAATGACAAACCTGACATTTTTTCTTCTGTCAAGTGGTAGAAAAAAAACATTTTCTTAAATATTATTGTTTCAGCTTATGCATAAATATTCTCAGATTTTACTACGTTTATCGCTAGTTACTTCTGCAAGTTAGATAAAATAATTTTATTGCATCTGTATTGGAATGATTTCTAATCATCTTAGTTCGAAAATGTATTGTTTTTACAATTGTCCTAGTTCGTTGGTTATTGTAAAACTATTATGGTGTTCGCTGTCAATGCTTCGTGAAAAGGCATTAATTAAAATAATAAAACACTCATTTGTACTAATTCCATTTTTATTTAATATGATCAGGCACCAGTTTAGAGAGCATTATTAACCGGCCATATTCTTATTAAATAAAAGTGGAATTAGTACAAATGAATATTTTATTTTATGGAACTGTTATTCAATGTATTTCAAACACAATTCGAAATAGATATTTGTTTAAATATAACATCGCATAATCTTCATTACATTGACAATTTAATAAAACTGATATTTATTTTTTAAAATTTTGTTATGCAAGCATGCAATATAATGTAACTTAGAAACTACAATCGTGACTTACATATGCATAAAATAATAAACGGACAAAATAATGTCAATTTTAATTTAATTTTCCGGGTGTGCAATAAGTTTGTCGAATACATTTTGCCATGAAAGTAATGATTTTAATTATTACGCAAAAAATCATATTGTACTCAAGATACCGTTAGTAGAATACATTTGTAGCACAATTTTTTCAAACCATTCATTTTAAATGTACTAAATACGGAGGACTAACAATTTAAATGAAAAAATTATTTAAGGTACGTATTCACTGACTACGGTAGTTAAATTGGGTTATTTGATTTTACATACACGATATTATAATCATTTACATGTAGCTTAATCTAAATTAATACACTTACCTATATATATTGATTGTAAAGTCAAAATACTCATTTTTTAGAAAAAGTCGTAAGTGTAGTTAATTGTTAAAAGTGCGGTTCATAAAATAGAGTCTTAATTTCTACGATATTTCAAGGAATATATCACGTAAAACGTTGTCATGTTGGAACTTTTTTTATCTTTTAGAAATAATTTTCTTCTTACTGTACGTCTTAAATTTATTTATTTATTGATTTGGCATTTACTTGGTAGAACTCCATTTTAATAGGGTAAAATATCAGTTCTGAAAATGGCGTAAGCCGAAATAGCTATCAACCTTTAACTTTTTAAAAAACTGTAGAACTGAAATACCTTGATATTTTACCCTATTTAAATTTATTTCGTTTTTTGCTAGGAGCGTTGAAGCTGATTTGACGAACTGTTTACATAACTCGCTTGAAAGGAGTTCTTAATGTATAAACAACTGATTTATACAGTGACTAATAGTAAAATAATACTGTAGTAGAAAATAGTTCCAAAAGTCGCTTTCAATGTGTTAACTGTCGATTCTTAGTGAAAAAGCAATAATACCTGATATATTTACTATATTATATGTACATTTACAGAAATAAACATTTTTTGTATAATTATCAGGACCGGTTTTACTCATCAATAAATTTATAACTGATGAAACTCATCGGTCCTGATTATTATAGAAATGTGAAATTAGTATAAAATATTTGAATAAAAATTAAAAGGCTTATGTATATTTTATTCAAAAAACATATTACACATTTGTACTCAGTAGTCGATGCAAACGACATTTAATTGTTCCTTCGAGATTTGAAAGTTTTTATAAATATAATTTCTCCGATTATACATTTTTTATCTGAATATTTTTTTTAGATATTATACAGAGTTGCCATTTTTAATTTGTTTGTGACTTAAAATCGTCATAAAATGCAGAAGTTTCAGATATTTGATATTGACTACAAGGTGAAACGTTTCCAAATAATAACTGCCAATGATAATAAATAAATTACAAAAAACATTAATTTAAACCTGTTTTCTGATTTTTAAAGTAAACTTCTCGTCAGACCCTCTCGCAGTCGGTTAAAACAATTCCACTCAATTGCAATATGGCGTGCTTTATTCGATCAAAGTTGCCTCTTGTGTGTTAACATCAATTCGCGGCGATCGCACTGCTCCTTTGAGTGGCATCTCTTTTTTATGATATGCCAACACATTACATTACTTTTCATCACATGACGTTTCAAATAGCGAAATGTCACTTTTAGCAATCAATCCCATTTCATTGGGATGACGTTATAATTGGAATGGATGGCGGATAAACATTCTTCAAAGAATTTAAAGTAACATTTCTGACCCGTTTCAAGTATTTTGACATCGTTATTTTTAATAGTATTGCATCACAATTTCTTCAATTATATTGGTGACAAAAATTAAAAACTTTTTTGTTGCTTTTTTTACAAAACGATACATAACACACAGTCGTGAAGTTTCGTTTAAAAGTGTCGAATTTCTACAATGGTATTTTGCAAAGCAAAGAAAATGCGTATCATATAAGAGAAATGTTTTCTTATACAATGATATATTTTCTGTGTAGATTGAAACATTAACTTTTCAAAAGCTGTTACAATAAAAACTGTAAATTTATCTTTGACGCCTATATTTATTATTTAATAATTATGCACGAATAACATGACTTAAGCAGTGGTGTAGTGATAAATAAATAGGTACCAGGTCGTTCATTGATTTCTTCCTTATTTTTTTGTTTTTTGTTTATATCCGTCTGAAGTTAAAAAACCACAAGTTTTTACAATTAAAGCAATTAAAAAACGCGCAATTAACGCTATTAACGCAATTAAACTAAATTAATTAATTTCTTCACGTTACATGTGTATTTTTTTTTTTAAATCCGTCGGGTAGATCAATTTTGATATTTATGCTTTTAAATTTGATGAACAGTATTTTGAATATATGTATATACTTTAAAATTAAGTTACAAGTCAAAAAGGTGGCAGGACGGCATTCTAGCTCATTTGCAAGTGCCAGGTCGCCGACCTGGCCCCACTACACCACTGGACTTAAGTAATATTTTTGAATGAAACAAGAAAGATTACAATTTTGTATACATCCATTTATATTAACTCAGTTAGTAAGCTTTGTTACTAATAACATTAAATGGTAATAATAACAAATTTCACTCACAGTGAATTTTACATGGCTTAGCCATATTATAGACATACCAATTGTATCACAATATATACATATTATAAATATACCATACTTCTTCAAGAAGATTGGCGGGGAATAGAAAATCTTGGAGGAACCATGTGGTTGTCATATCCTCCGACTAAGGAGCGTATATGGTGGAAAAAAATATAAATACACAATTGATTCATAATACTTGTTTTATGTGGTCCTTGATGACAAATTTTATAATTTGAAAGCTTTTTAGAATCTTTTGGTTTTATAGTTTGTTTACTTTCTCAGCAAAGAGGTACATAAGGTAACCTATTAAATATCTCAGGAAAAGGAAAAGAAGCATAAAGATAATTTTCAAACCTGAGATGCTCACATAATTATACAACCGTTTTAAACCTTGTCAAAACATTAAGAATAGTAAGGTACGGTTATTCATTATAGAATCATAAATATATTCCTCTTATTTATATCAATTTTACTATGATTTGAGGAGAAATGTAACCTGAATATTAAAGATAATATGCTAATCGGTATTTTCCCCCTAAATCTTAATTTATCATATCTAGCAAATAGGAAATAGTTGGCATACGTTTATTTATTTGCTATTTGATCGATATTTGATTAAATTTATCAAAGCAACACGTGCGTCAAACTAATTTGATATACTCAATAATAGAGAATCTTAGGGAATTCTACAATTCAAATTTAGTTAACTGTTGTATAAAATTAAAAAATCTTTCGATGAAAGCTTACTAATATGTCTTCAGGAATTTTGATGAAGATATTATATTTTAAATTAAAACAAAAGTATCAGTGAGTGAATCTTCAAACAGATGCAGTTATTATTTGAGGCATTTTTTCATTTGTGAATAATTTATTAATCATTTGGTAGTTACCAGCTGTCTCATGAACGACATCACTGCATTTATTTTAATTTATTTACTGTCAAATTATAATCAGTAGATAGTTACTTCACTGCCTATAATTGTTTTTGGATAAATAAAAATAAATAAATTTATAAATCAAGTGTTTATGACAGGATATTTAAATTTACAGTATAATTTAATCATCAAAGCTTCTCTGTGTTATGAAACAGCCGTCATTCTCAAATTATTTAATTGTATTTTAATCGTAATTTCAGAATCATGTTAAATCAAAGATTATTACCGTTTATTTATATTTTTAAATTTGAAAAACCACTATTTTTCTTAGTCTGAAATATAATGATCAAATTAACAATTATTCTCCATTTAACATTGTATGCACGCGTTTATCGAACATAATTGTGTTTCATAATATTTATATTTACAATTTAAAATATTCCTTACCTTATTCCCGTCGGAAAATATTTTGACAGCTGTTGAAGGCGGGATCCCCCACCCTTCCACGTTGAAATATAAACTTCTAATAAAGAGTATCGGCACAAAAGTATACTAAACAGAAATGGTATACATACCAGATTTCTTTTAATTATAATGTCATCACTTTAAAAATGCGTAGAAGTATGTTTTTTGTATACAAAAAGTTGGAACGTTTTTTCTAACACGAAAATATTTATTTTTGATAAAAAGCCATAGTCTTCAAAAAATGTTTGACTTTTCAACTCAATAATTTATAATTTGATATTTTTAAATTTATTTAATTATTATTAATAAAACCGTCACGTGCCAAAAAATCACCACACAACAACATAAAAGTAAAATATTCAAAAAAATAACTCCCGAAACAAAAGAGGCGCGAACGGAAAAAAATCCAAATTTAAACCAAGCGCATGCAAAACGAGATTATGACGGAAACCGGAAAAACACATCGGTCATAAATATTCATGGCTAGCAACACCGATGCGACACCTACAACGGTTATCATAACACTAATTTCCTTACATCCTTAGCGCGGGTTTATAAAATAACGTATACACAGAGGAGAGTAAGGACCAAGTCATATTATTACGGTACATTATGGCCCCACAAAATTCATCTGAACACATAACGTCTCTATATCGCCTTTGTAGTCTGACGGAAAATGGACAAAACACACTACAACATTGTTAACGAATATGATCGGTATTATAAATATGAATAAGGGTGGTTTTAGAGTGTAAGCGTACCTCGTTTGTGTACCAGCCATACAAATATCATATAAACAGAATCTCCATAGCTTTTCCGAGTGCAGAAGTAAAGGAACAAAAATACACAGAGCGTAGCAAAGAATACTGGACCTTATCACACTTGTATGTTGGGGTTGGCTTCGTTAAAATATGTTTGCCGACTATAATGCAGCGTCTGATTTAATAGCAACTGTGCAATCACGGATTCACTGTTTTGGATAAAGCATGTTACAAAATTTCGTTGTCCCTTTTATTCGTTTGAAAAACTGTGAACAAGGATAAGGATAGTTGTATGAGGTATTGAAAATTCGATCTCCCTCACTCGTAGCATGTATCTTAACAAATGTTGTTTGCAAAATACGGTAAAATGTGCAGAGTTCTAGAGAAGGAAAAGGCGACACAAATCAACATTAAAGCACACTTTGCTCTACAATTTTGTTGTTAATAACTATGTGACTGTTATTTGTCGTAAATAGTGGAAACCCTAGAATATTTTAAAAAATCGGTTTAAATTCTAATAACATCATTCTGTAGGAAACGGGATTTTTTTAGTAACAGAAAATTTTTCAGTTGTCGAATTTTCATTTTCACATGTACCAAATCTCCAAAGCGAATTGGAAGCAATCCTTTGATCTTTTGAATGAAGAAATGTTATTTGTCTGGGATCACTTTGATTTTAGGAAGAAGAATGTTCAAATATTGCAGATATAATAAATTTTATTAAAATCTTTTTAGATATAGAATACTTATCAAGAAATGTACAACTTTTCATAGGTTATTCAACACATTATTTTATTACTTGCTACGTGAAACCGATTTCTTAAGTATTAAATTTAAATTGAAGCTATTGGGGTGAGTTAATTAAGAATTTTAACGGAGATTTTTTCAATGTTTCCAAATAAGACATCTTAACCAAGGTTTCACTGAAAATATGGTCAAATTTCATGCAAACTCTGGTGACACATATATACATATTTTCTAAAATACTGTAAATTCACTGTAATGCGCTCAAATTACATAATATATTTTTATCATTTTTGATGCATGCAATTAGTTTTACGAATTCGCATTTATACATTGGCAATTTTTATACTTTTAAATAGTAAATCTTAATTATTAACCAAAAAAAATAAATGCATTCTTCTTCCTATGCAAATAAAACTAATTGTTACAAATTTCTGATTGTAATAATTCAATTGATTTTCGCGGTAGCAATCATTATCATTGTAACGTTTGAACTTTTATAAAGTTATGAAATTACAACAGAATAATAACAAAATAATGTCATAAGCTTTTCTCTCCGACAGTCTTGAAATGAAACAATCTGTTGGTACGCAGGGCGGGGCATATGAAACGAATAGGCGGGGTCAGAAGAGCATTCATCTTCAGGAGCAGTTTCCGCATTTGTCTTGCGATTTTCTTCTTCATTTTTGCACTAGACTTCTGCCTCCCGCAAGATGGAAGAGGGTCTCTTCCGGTTCCAATTTCGAATAGGATTGTTGGCGTGGAAAGCGTAAAACTGATTTTCTCACCGAATTAATTCGTTTGTCCGGAGAGCTTTTCGATGTTCTCGTAGTAACAATTCTTACCGTTTTTACAATAAAACATAGTTATCGCTTTGTTACGTGTTATTCACGATAACTATTCGTAATGTAAATTCACAACCGCTACTAAAGAAAATCGTGTAATATCAAAAAAAAAAAATTACCGTAATATCTCTTAAATGTATCAAAAATATATATGTGTGAATTTTTTTCTTTATTTTAATATTGAAAAATAATTATAATAACTTCCTTTTTTGAAAATTAAGTTTGATTTTGTAAATTTTCACCGGTACAAAATGAATAACTTTTCTAACCCGCTGATCGCAATGTATACCAAATACCAATAAGTTTAAGCTGTGCCATTTGTTCGGAAAGATTATATTTTTATAATACTTGTAAGAAGTAACAGTAGCGTAGCTAGAAATTTGGGGCCCTCACACAAGCCTTCCCTCATGAAATTTGTTACATTGAGTATATAGAATTTTGTACCCTTCTTTTTTCTGGACCCCCATGCGATGCATGACTCTGCTATGAGGTGACTACGCCGCTTAGACGTACAGTTATTTTACATGTACATATATTATACTAACAATTTAATAAAATTTAATGATAAATCAGATTTTTTTTACAGATTTAATGTTTATTTACAGATTTCAAATTCAAAAATGCATCGACGAATTAAGGCGATTGATGTAATAAATAAATGAATTTCAAATTTAATCAGATAAATTCATCACCGATATAAAATCCGCTTTATTTTAATATTTTCCATCTGAGCAATTTTTAAATGAATTACAAATCACTTTTAAGCTGTTCACTGTCAAAGTTTTGGTTGAAAGGCATTATTTTCAAAATATAAAATATATTATTCAAAATCCATAATTGCACCACCAGTAACAGTTTCTACGAAAATTTCAGAATTTTAGGTAAATTTTAAAAAAATAGTAAAAACAAACTACCCAGTTATTCAATACAGAAAACATTTTACCTTGAATAGAATACAATTGGGTAGAATAAGAAAATTTTGAAGTGGAAATTATTGATTTGCAATCTAATCCCATTTGGATTGAAACAATGTCTAAAAATGTGATTAAGAGTTAGACTTTCTCCTATAGATGAATCAGAACGCTGAATTTTAAATAATACATTTAAAATGTGCCCTATAAGGTCTGCTAAAAATTAGAAATATTTTTGCTAACCATTTTTTCATTACGTGTACGTAATCATGTTAAGTATTTTTCACTTTCAGGGTGTTCACTGTCAATACTTAGTGGACAGGTATAATATTAAGAAAAACACAATATTCATTTGTACTTATTTCCACTTTTATTTACCAAGATCAGGACCGGTTTCGCTCATGGCGGGCATTATCAACTGATAAAAAATATAATTTAACATTTTGTTTTGTATAAATAACACTTTTAAATTATATTTATTATCAGTTGATAATTCTCGCCATGAGCTAAACCGGTCCTGATCTTGGTAAATAAAAGTGGAAATAAGTACAAATGAATATTGTGTTTTTCTTAAAGTATTTTTTCGATATTGAATCATGTATAATCAAACATTAAAAATATGTTAATAAAAAAAGATTCGGAAGCAAGTACTAATTGGCATTCAACACCATCAGTGTCACAAATAGCACTCACTCACAAAAAAACAAAAGTCTCACAAATAACAAGAAACAAAAATTAGTGTGTTATTAAATGTTTTCATATTTCCTCATTTTCTTTCATTTTATGTGAATTGTTGATTGATATATTCAATAAGAAATATAGTTACCAATGTACCTATTGTACATACTTGTGAATACACTATTTTTATGAATTCAATGAATATGTTCATAGTTATAGGTATTAAGCGTACTCTAATTTCACATGATTTGCGGATTTCGCGGATGATACTTTGATGTACTTTGGACTTAACTCAGCCCCATTATTATTGGCTACGTGACAAAATTATTATCGTTTTATTGAGATGTTATCTAATATTATTCCAAAATATGCATAATTTCTGTTCAATTCGTTTTTTCTATGCTTTTTTAAAAACCATGCCCGCTCTTAGTTTAAAAACAGTTTTCTATTAGTGAACTGTTTTTTACTGAATCAACCAACCCTCTTGTTTTAAGAGAATGAGGCTATAAGTATGCTACTTGGACTTGACTTATGATTGTTTAATAGCTTTTGTTACTCTTATAAGGATTTTATTAGTGGGGAGGAATTTAAAAACCACAATCATTCATACCTATGGACACAATTCCATAAATTGGTTGAAAAATCAATTTATATTACTCCCTGTATCGTAACCGATGCAAACAACGCTTACCGTTCGTGTACATACTCTATTTTTATCGATCAGTTACCAATAATTCATAGGGGATAAGCGCATACCTGTGTACGACCTTAGTTATATTGAACTAAACAATTGTTACAATACTTAACCAAATTTCCACAAAAATAAATTCAATCGACGCAGTATCTTAAACTACCGACATCAGTATAGCATTAGTATACATACATGTGTAATATTTTCATTGTGTAAGTGTGGTGAGACAAATAATAAGATTAAGTTAGGCTAGATAAGACGGCGTTGGAAATGTAAGGTGGGCTGTGCAGCCAATCAGCACCGGACTAATTTAATGACAATAACCAGGTACAAACTTAGATCGCCAGTCAAATCATATAACTTTATTTGTCTCTATTTAAGTACGGTCACATCTGACAGAGACATTTTACAAGTGGATTTTTTTTCTTTTCATAGACTAAATCAGATATGGGCAATTGATGTAATGAGAATAATTGTTTCCAAACGGAATATTAAAATGTTAATTGCTGGTCCATTCATGTTCTAAGATTTGTATTACATATAGTATAATAAAAAAATTAAGTGTTTCCAAAACAGACGTCGTATTTGAAAAGAAGTCGGCACGAAAACTACTCTTTTGCATTCGGTCCGTTCAAAAATGTCTAGAACAAGATGGGTAACACGTTTATAAATTATTAACATTGAGTTATTTTATGAAAGACATAAAAATCGTGACAGATGGATTGCCTAGAACCTATGTATTTATTTTAGTTGGCAAATAAGTACGTTAGTTATAAAAAACATGAAGTTTTCTTTTGTATCGCTAAAAATAAATATAAATATCACTTCAAGCTATTTTAATTCATCATAAACAGTACGTAATGCTACGAAAATGGAAGCACTTTCAAAATAAACTCACTTATGTAGTTTTTTCAAATTAAATATAATATTAAAAATAAACTTTTTGGATAGTATTTAAAATACTCAAGCTGTCGCTTCAAAGCCGGAAATCCAAAAAAAACTTAACTTATTAATATCCACTAAAATGCATACTTAATTATTTAAAAATCAGAGTCACCCATTGTTTAACGACTCGAACTTTACCTAAAACACAACGACTCCACAACCCTGAAAAGTAATCCTTCTTATAGTAGTTATGGTACATATGTATTTAAATTCATATGAACCATAACTACTACACCTTTCCCTACTCCGTGGATCTTATATGACATACAATAAAATTAGTAAATTTGATTTTTTTACCACTTGCTTAGAGTAGATATTTTTATGACATTTCTGTCGTCCTTTACAAAGAACAGTAACCAGCAATCAGCACTCGAGAACACTTAGATGAGAACATATTTTATGGTTTTAATATAATGTATTCAAGTGTGATTTCATTTTACCTTTAGCTCCCAATTTCCATTTTCTGTAACCATGCCATTTTGGTTAAAATATTACCGACTACAGTACAAAGTTATAAGAATATTATTGTAAGAAATCTCTTAAAACTAAGATATTTTCAAAATAATAGCAAGCTAGATTGTATCATTAATAGATGTCAGTGACACAGAAACAGAAGCAATTTCTACGCCTTTGATGAATATTTTAAAACAAAAATGACCAACTGAAATGAGGTTTTCCTGAATTGAAGAATCTTAAATCGTTTAGGTTTCCAAGCATAACATTGAGTTGATTGTAGTTAAAACAAAAGCTGCCGGCTCTGGATATATAAGTTGTGTAGCAAATTGATCGAGCCGGTAACCCTCAGAGCACGGGGGCCGATAATTCCGTTAAGGGAACACCGAAGGTAATTTGAGCCGGCCCTGCAAATTGATTTAGCTAACTCTCGGCTTGTCTGCAACAACTTTTGCTTCCGAAATCCCCCAGAGGTGGCTTCGTGGTCTGCATGGCACTATCTTACGTGTCAATAATCAAATTTCATAACAAATTATATCAGTAGGTATTTACCTAGCAACTCGATAATCATTTCAAATGATCAAATATTGCCTGTCTGAATCAATTTACCACAAAGCTTTTATTCTCGCTGTTATAAATTGTAATCAAATTAAGAATCAACAGTCTATATTTTATTTTAAAAGATCGATAGATAGCATTTTTGCCGAATCGAATCCAAGAGAATGATTTTGTAATACTTCTTTTGAAATTGTCACAAATCACACGACAAATAAAAATAATTAAAAATACTTTTTCTTGTTAGAGTCCATCTAATATAATGTTTTGTAACAAAATCTTACAATGGGGCAAAAGGTTAAAAAATGGCAAAGATCTTTTGACATCACTGATTTAGATTTAGAATAATGCCGACTTACTCAATAGGCAGTGTGGATATCATTACGGAATGATTTTGAAGATATACATACATAACATGGTTAATCTACTATATTTACAATAATTAAACAAAATATATTTTCTTAAATATCATCTAACACAGGTTTCGTCAATCTTTTCATACTTACCGCCCAAATTGTATATCCGTTTTTCCGTCCGTTCTTTTAAAAATCATCCAGCTTGTTTCCCAAAAAGTTTGGATAGCTCTGTTTTACGCGATAAAGATTCGATTAATAAAAATACGACATACTTATTACTGGTAAAAAATACAATTAAAAACACATTTCCAGTAAGTTGCTGAAATTGAAGAATTGGATGTGGAACATATTGTTAACACATATAAAAAGGTAGAAATGGTCATCAGTCTCGAGCATAGTGATCATGCGAGCGATACTGATAAATGCGACAGCTCTATACTCACTATAAAAACCTTAAATGAAGGTCTGGAATTGGTTGAACAGTAACTATTTAGTAAAAGTAAGTATTTTCGACAATTGTCCGAATATTGATCGAAATTTAAAATTTCAAAAAGTGTTCAGTGCATTAGAGTGGGATTGAAAAACAATTCGTGATAACATACTCTATTGAAATGTAGACATTTGTGTCGTTCAAAAAATAGATGAAATCAATATGGTACGTTAAACGATTCCGATAGTACGCTAAGAAAATAAATTTATTTTATTTTTTAAAGTATATAAACGTTTACAGCCAAGAAAATATACAAAATCAATGCGAAAACATGTTGATGTATGCGAGTGATTACACGGACAATTGATAATATTTATAACCAGTGTAAAAGTCCCAAGCGATCATGTCGCATATTCGTCGGATATAATTATTAATTACTTTGTTTTACGTATATTTTAGTGTGTAAAGTAATCAGTATTAAATCATACCTATACAATAATGACACGTGCCACGAACAAAAAAATAAAATTGGCTTATATTGGCACACCTATAAAATTCTATTTGCCATCCCTGAACTTGTCAGTTCTAGCAGTGGTGATTTTCAAGCGACAGAAAAAAATATAATTTCAAGTGATAAAAATTTAGAATAAAATTAACTTGACCGGTTTTTTAATTTCTTTTCGTAAAGTTGTCGTTCAGCGTATCACGTATTATTTCGGTAAAAAAAATCACAATGTAGTTAAGAACAACGCCACGACTTAAAATATTTTTTTGGCGGACTTGGTAACCGCAATAAAATTACACGTTATTAAAAAGATCACTGATAAATTATACGAAATACTTTTTAGTATGAAAACTTCGCCATCATATTTGTGATATGTCTATTTTTCTTCGTCTGTAGAAATTATGTAAAGAAAAAAAAATCCGTTTATTGTCCTTGCACCTGGCAATTACATGTTCCAGATATGTGGATAAAGGAAGTAAACTCGGAACATTTTATAAACGATGCCGATGTTTTCATATGGTGTGTGATTTTGTTGCCGATTATCAAGATCGCAAAAAAAGATTTTAAATCAAGACGTTGCTTTTACCTACATTGTAAAATTGTTCGCCGAAGTAATCCGTGACATGCTAAACGATAACTTAACCTTTTTTTACATTTAACATTCTATACGTATATAACATAGATATTTATTAAAATATTGATTATTTTTGTGTATGATAAATGCATTACCATTTTTATCGATTTTTCGGCAATCACGCCACTGGTATACTGTGTTAATCAATAAATAATTGCGGAAGTAAGCGATTGTAAAATCAACTGTTTTGTTTTATGGCAATGTAAAATTAACTTTTTGTGTATTTTTTATTATAACTTTATTTATGAAATTATAAATTTCTATATATGGAGCAAAATTCGATCCTTTGATAGGTAGGCATTTTATTTGTTGTTTTCTTTTACTTCAATGCAGTTGAAAGATCTGTTCATTCAGTGCTTTTTTTCTAATTTACGTCCGTTCTCAATGTAGAGGATATGGTTTTCTAAATGAGTTATCTCAACAGCGTTTTTTACGAGTATTACATGTTAGTTAATTACTCAACCTTCCTTTGTTAAAGAGTGAGGATAGAAAGGTAGGGCTGGTACAGAACCAGTGGTTAACTAATTTCTCTCGCTTTACCGTGCTAATTTTAGGATTTGAAGAGTAGGGTGGATTTATTTCACAAATACCAACGCCTTCGAACAGAAATCGATCTTTTATATATTTTCTTAGTAGTGATAATTCTTTTTTTACTGTTATTACTTTTTCGAAGGAAAACAAAAATAAAATTTTGCGAATATTGATTTGAAACATTAAAAATGTTGAGAAAAAAGGTGCCAGAACGCACTTCCACCGCGTCACACGGAAAGTAAAGCACTGGTTACATTTAATCCTTCTTTTACGAGGAGGGAAAGTTCTATACAAAAAACCGAGCGAATAAAAATAGGTATACCTATTTTTATGAATAAATTTTAATTAAAAAAAAACATTTACCGTTACAGCTAATGCCAATGCGTCAAATGTTTTGAAATTGAAAAATCATTGAGAATATTTTAATATCATTGTTTCAATAGCGAAATTAAATACCTATCTATCGAAGTTTTCCAAATATTTACAACCAATTCTCTTTTTGCACGGCTTATTTTTATACCTACAGTCAAATGTAATGAAATCAATAATTTATGTATAGATAGGTATTTAATATAGATAGGTATATAATATATATGTAGTAATCATATCACTCTTTCTATTTTATTTGGATTTTTTTTTTACGCTCTTTACATGGAATGTATCCCCGTCTAAAAAGAGAATTATTGGATTCAAGTATGTATATTACGGTTATTAAAAACAAATTTGATCTACAGAACCATTTGAATTAACATATTGTAATTTTCATCAATCTTGATTAGCTAGTTGCGACTTTTAAGATTTCCCATTTCATATCCGTCCCTTTGGCGCAGAGGATAGCGCGTTGGACTTCTAATCCAAAGGTCGTGGGTTCGATCCCCACAAGGGATGAATAAAACTTCTCGCAGAGGTTTTTTTTTATTTTACAGCAGATGAAAATATAAAGAAACAGGTGCTTCACAAATAATCCATTTTTTATAATTTAGATAGGTACAACGCATTATTAAATATTTACTAGACAATTTAGTTCATAAAAATATGTTTCAGAAATGGAAACTAATGCCTCATTTAGATCAACTGAATACGCGGTCGAGAGTAGGATATCCAATCCCGGACCATCTTTGTGATAATGGGATTCCGAGATTTAACACTGAAGATAGAATCGCATAAATTGGGATTTGGGATTGACCAAATTTTTGGTCAGCATTCCCCAAATGATCAGCGCAAGACGTTTTTTTTAGCTTTTCCGAGAATTTTCGTGTCCAAAATCCCAGGAATTTACCGATTTACCCAAATTATCAAGCGTGACTCGTTTTTTTTTTGGCTCTCCCAAGAATTTCCGAATCCGAGATCCCAAGAATTTACAGATCTCCCAAAAACCGTGCTTCGTTTTCTCAATCCCGGGATTGTTGAGATCGCAATCCCGGGATTTCAGGATCACAGAATTGGACGGGATCCCGGGATTAGACACCATAGTCGAAAGGGTAAACTCGGCCGACTGATTTAAACCATTTATATTTACTCGGACGAGAGGATACCATCACCATCTGTAACACGCCCTCGCTCACGATTTTGGTATACCTGAACAGGCGTTTGACGAGTGTTGAATTGAGAATTCAATGACAATACATACTGTGATTATGCGATATCTGCTATTTTTTTTTATCGAGATCCGTTTCTTTCAGGTTTTCAATTTATCTTGTAGTAACTCTATCATCGTATGGATCAGGCTAGGGGAACCTATGGGCTTATGGCTACTCTGGTGCGGCCTTCTAGCCAATTCTGTAATTCTGTATTTCTTGTAAATTCCTGAGATTTTGGATTTAAAAATTCCTGGAAGACCTAAACCACGCTGCTAATTTGAGAAAATGCGTAAATTCTTGGAATTTTCGATGTCAAAATTCTTCTAAGACCTAAAAAAAAGTCCCACGCTGGTAATTTTGGGAAATCTGCAATTGTGTCCGGCCAAAGATTCCTTAGTCAATGTTTACTGCGGCCTTATGTCGAATCATTTGTTTACTAAGACTACGAATTTTACTAAAGACTGTTCAAGTTGAAACGATCTTGAATCGAACAAAATGAACTGAATAGCTAAACCAAGAGTTCCCAACCTATGGGTCGCCTACTTTTTTCGATTTTGAATTTGAACAACAAAACTAAAACTACAGTCAACTAAACTATTGAAAAAAAAATGCCTTATTCAACTGCATCGGGACCACGGGTCACATGGCTTTTATAAAAAGGGGTCGCCACCCGAAAAAGGTTGGGAACCTATGAGCTAAATAATGTACATATAATTTCCGAACACCGAACACAATTTCTTTTGTAAATAATTTCTGCATAAGGCAAAAATATTTATTCTTTAAGCTTATATTTATAACTAAATATACATGATTATTACTCTTATAGTCTTCTTAATTATTTCGACTAAAAAAAAAATGTTTGCTTAAAACTAAACTTTGCAATCTAGGCTCAAATGTTGTATTGTGAATACTCAAAACAGGTGCGATATGGTTGACTGTTAATTTGGATCGTAATTTTGATTAATAATACCCATTTTAGAAAAAAAAAATACAAATATACTTCCAAAAAAAGAAGCCATTTCATGAACATGTTTAACTATATTTGGAAGTATCTCCAGTGCAAGACCTATGTAGAATTTAATAAAATTATTATCACGATAAGATGCTTTTGCTCCCAGGTTCTCTTGCAAATCTATTAATTCAAGAATATATATATATATATATATTCTATATATAATAATATATGTATATATATTTGATGTTTTTTAAAATCTATGAAGTAAAAATTATTATAAAAAAGCTTAAAATTGTTAATATTCTATATGAAAAAAAATATATAGATTTAACAATATTCTTGCGGGACACACTTTATGAACCCCTGATATAGATACTTACTCGGTTACTCAATCTAAAAAAGACAAAAGACCGAAGCAATAAAATGACACATTTTTAGCCGTTGACATCCTTTTGGACCACTAAAGTTATTATGATGAATCAAACGTTCCAGTATCATAATCATCAAAAATGCATTTTTGTTATGAAATTCTACGTAGTGAAACTTGTCAAATCAAAACTAATAACAAAATAGTGCAGTTTTCATATGTAAGTATTGTATTTTTGAAGTCTCTTTTTTGGTTACTATGATATTACTACTACACGTATTGCACCTTGCCAGGGGTGGGCTGAAGGGGGCTAGGAGGGGATCGCGCGAGCCCCTTGTTAAATTTTACCAAGGCTGGCGAGCCTCTTGTTAATTTAACAGAAAACAATATTATCAGATCAAATTAGTACATAACTACAATTTCTGACATAAATATTATCTACGATAGCTTCAATATGCACAGTAGTACATTTTTAGACATTAATAAGTTAACATTGATAAGTTAACGGTAGATTGCATATTTTTACATATCATAACTATATTAAGTGACAATCGATTGCTTACTTTAATATATAACATATAATTGCATAGGAGTGATAAAAAAATTCACTCTTTCCCGAGAACACCGATAATTGCTTTGAGATTAAACGAGCCCCTTGTTAACGTATTGGCAGCCTACTGCTGCCCCTTGCTACATTTCTATTTCTTATGAATCAAAATACACCTAGTTAGGTAGGTTGAATAAACATCTAAATTGCAACATTCAACCCGGTGGTGTAGGAAGGGTCCTTGCCGCCCGGGGCGGTGTTTGAATTTGCCGCTCTAATATTTTCTCTAATTTTGATTTTAAATCACTTTTTTGCTAATATTTTTTGTCTATGAACTAGAAGTTTTTACTACAGGTGGCTAAATATAATTTCTTAAAAATATTGTATTTATTTTTGAAAATGCCACCCGGGGAGGTCGGCCCCTGCCACACCCCCCTAGCTACACCACTGATTCAACCACTAAAATTTTCTCACAGTCCACCGCTTAACAACCATTAAATTGCAAAAATCCGTTGGGTCCCTAATTAAAAAAAATCGCTTAAGTTTTCACATTCAAATATATGCCAATATTAAAATTGTGGTCGGTGGTGTAGGAAGGGGTCCTGCCACCCGAGGTGGTCCTTGGATTAGCCCCCCCCCCTCCAATATTTCCTCTATTTTTTAAAATCACTTCTTCTATTTTTTATCTGTGGCTTAGTTTGTTTTATGTATAAATACAATTTCTCGAAAAATATAGTATTTATTTTTGAAAATGCCGCCCCTGTCACACCCCCCTTGCTACGCCACTGAGTGTGTCCCACTGGAATTTTAATAACAGATCCGGTCAAAATATCAACATAATATTAGCATAAAATTATTATTGTTATATACATAATGTACCTATGTCATAATAAATTTATTATTTACGTACATACTTTATACTTTTGAGAATTAACGTAATATATTAAACTATTTCGCGTGCGGCAGAAAAGGCGCCGTGGCTTAGTTGGTTAAAGCGCCTGTCTAGTAAACAGGAGATCACGAGTTCGAATCTCGTCGGGGCCTGTCTCTCACAGAGAGATTATTACATTTTGATTCATTTTGTGGCATATTTTTTTTGGCATAAGCACAATCATATTCATAATATATTAAAGGTATTTAAAAAACGAATCCCTCCAATTTACGTTTTTAAGAAGACTTAAACATATTGGCAATTATCAGAATATTCATGAAAATATTGCGATTAAAACTTTTAATGTGATATAATATACCTACTATATCAAATATTTTCCGACGTGAGTAGTTATTCAGCAACAAAAATCGTCAAAATTTTTTTTTTTCATCATGATGACGCTATATAAATCCCGCCAAAACAACCTAAAACGTCAAGGTGACGTGTAATATGGTGATTGTAGCGTGATCTAGCGAATTCCGTACGAACAACATATCATGAACAAACTATGGTAAGGCAGTCACCTATAATATATTGTCAAATTAACTGAGATTTATTTTATACTTATTAATTGTATTCATCACAAATATTCAACAGTATTGATGTCTTATTGCAAAATATAAATAAATATAAACATTTTATTAAAATAAATATCATTTTAAAGATATATTACGCTAAAAATTCGATTTTAAATGTGCCCGCGAATTTCGTTTCCGGTGATTTTGATGTTGTTGGCCCCGTCGCAGGAAATGAGTCTTAAACCTGCTACGCAGGCGCAACAGGGCCTTTCGGTTGAAGAACCCATCTTGGTCACATGTGAGTATCGATAAATATTTCACTTTTACCGTGATTTTGTTTGTACTTACCTGTGCTAATTGATCGTTGTAAGTATTTTTTGACTGTATTTGTATATACCGTAAATATTGAGTAAGTGATTGTGATTATCCGTTGCAGTGTAATGTTTTTGTAGACAGTTTCGACCGGCTGCTTTGACTTGACAAACCACGTCTTTTTTTTACCAGCATATTCATATTATTTACGAAAAAGGATTAATCTTGCCCATAGGCAGTTATTTCCTTAGTACTAGACTCGTTTCTAAGTAAAATTTAAAATTTCACCACCCTTTTTGGTAAAACGTCCTTTTTAAAACATCTGCTTGTGTGTATATATCGAGCCACATGTCTATATTCCACTCCATCGAGAGGTCAATATTTTTTACTTATAATAAAAGTTCTAATCCATTCCTCATGAAGGATAAATTCCTTTTAACTGTAGCGCCTGCAATATTGATCGCATTTAATTTAAGGATAATTGAAGGCATACCCACTTTCTCAGACATTACTGAAAAAAAATAACCTCATCGGCGTGCTAAATTTATATTCACAGATACTGTCCATTTCATTGTTCCTATAATCTCCCGAAGACGCCTCCAATACTAGTGACAGCGATTATGAGGTCATTCGGATTAATCTTCATCTTATGTCAATGTAATGTTTATGTTCATGTTGAAGAATACATTTTATCCATGGATGATAGATAGTTGTTAAAATGCTAATGTTTCGCAGTGTCAATGGATCGTTCATTTTCTAAAATAGAAAAATTGTTAAACGAAATGTGAATTTTAAAAAAATATAAATATAGTTACGGCCATCTTAGCTTATGAATCTTGACATTTAAATTATTTTTTGTCACGGAGAGATATGTATCTTATTGTCTCAACACACTTCATTTGTCCATGATAAACAATAAATTATCTACCATGCAATGACTTTTAAGTGGTTATTATATAATTTTAACAAATAAACCTTTTTTAATTTTGTATTCTGTGGATAACACCTTTGTGTCAATATGTCAAGTTATTCAATTGTATTTTTATTTAATTTGCAGAGCCATCTTGACCATCCGGTAGCACGGCTTAGGTACAATTTAATAATTAGATAAGAAGAAATTCCCACATACTAAAATGTCTGACATGGAGGATACCCACTTCGAGACCGGAGATTCCGGCGCCTCGGCCACTTTCCCTATGCAGTGCAGTGCCCTGCGTAAAAATGGATTCGTTATGCTAAAAGGACGCCCTTGCAAAATTGTAGAGATGTCCACCTCAAAGACTGGCAAGCACGGACACGCCAAAGTACATATGGTTGGAATCGACATATTTAACGGAAAGAAGTAAGTGTATTATTTTTGGTTTCATTTCACATGAAAATTCTTGGTTATCAGAATATATTTGTTGTAAAGATTAAGTCAAACTTAATGCTTTCATGAAAGTTTAATATTTATCATTTGTATTCCTGTCAATTTCTTTTATGTGGTCGATGAAATGTGAACACTGGCATTTTTCAGAATCAAAGAAATATAACAGGCTTTGTGTCGCCAAATCTTAGTGCCCGACTCTGAGAATTTTTTTTCTTATTAATTCATTGGCCTCTATATATAAGTGATAAAATAATGATAATGGTAGTGAACTAAAGCACCCAATGAAAATTTGACAATGAATAATCATAGATATTGCATTGATAGTCGACAATCCTATTCTACATTTGTAATTTTCCCAGATATGGGCATTATTACTAAATTTTCAATTTTTACTTATGATTTCGTGATATTTTAAGTTACTCATATTTCATAGTCTTTTCATATCTTATAAAATAAACAACAAAGACCGACTAAAGTGAGATTAACAGTTCTAAACCGCATGAATCTTTTGACTAATGTTTTTAGTGTGCTGGATCCATCTAAACTTTTACTTAAAAAGCCGTTAGTCAAATTGCAAATGTTCATGATGAACTAAACCAATCTTAATCATTCCACGTTGCCTTTCCACTAAGAATCAAAGGTTCTCACCAAAAAATTGTCAATTAAAATGTTTTAGAATTTTGAGATCTTTCCTGTTTGGTGGTATCATACGTATTTAATTTTATCGGTGCGCATTCAATTAACGAACGTAGTCTTAACTCACATTTGTGTACAGATGTACACTAGAGATGCACTACGCAGTCTAATTATCAATCATTACAAATGTGTACAGATGCCTTCATACCACTTCAATATACTAGTAAAAACACAATAATCCTTTGTACTTCATTCCACTTTATTTAATATGTCAGGACCGGTTTCGCTCATTACGAGCATCGTCAACTGATGATCAGTTGACGATGCTCGTAATGAGCGAAACCGGTCCTGACATATTAAATAAAGTGGAATGAAGTACAAAGGATTATTGTGTTTTTACTAATATAATGCCTTTCCACCAAGTATTGACAGTGAACACCCTAAAAAAAAACTTCAATATACTATGAAATTACATTTCGATACTGTAAGTAGGTTCAAATACTGTTAATGTAATGTTTTTTTTTAGCGCACTGTTAAATACAGTTTTCTTCACACAACTTCATACAGTATTGAAATGTGCATTTCACTCGAAATCGTCATAAATTACATTATGGCAGTTACACTTACGATTTACAAAAAAAAATGGCTCCGGTAACCAATAATATTATACAACATGTTCATATTTTCCTCAAAATGTTTATAATATTATGTCAAATATTATTATTCAATTTGGTATAAATGCTAAAAAAATGCAATCTTGAAAATGTTTGAAGTTTAATCTGACATTATCTATGCCTAAATAGAGGTCATGTTCATTCACTCGTACTTTATTATTAGAAATTTTAATATCGCCAATATTATATTACATACTCAACATAATATCTGAAGTGTTATTTACTAGTGATGTTTATTTGAAATTTTATTTAAGCTTAATACACATTTAAAAAAATGAGGTGACTTGAAATTTTTTTTAATAAGACACTTAAACCTAAAAACAACTCCCCCATCGACTCATTGTTATAAAACTATGATGTATATTAGTGGTCGGCAACCTTTTTTGAGACTGGGTAAAAAAAATTGTTTTGAAAAATAAAATAAGTTATAAATATTTTTCTACCATTCTTTTAAAAAATCATTTTTAGAAAATAATGCATATACATAATACATTTGCATGATATATATGTATAAATACAAAACACACATATACACTAATGTTATTGGTGGCTTCCTTGGTCTTCTTAAATAAGTAATTAATAAAATAAATATCATAATTTCTTGTCGGGGTAACTCAATGCGAAGTGGTTATTCAATTACCCGCGGGTAGTAGGTTGCCGAACACTGATGTATATTTTTATTACACCAATTCATGTTAGGCGAGCCTAGAGTCACTTGTACAAACTGTATGATTGTTGAACTAGTGCTATAGGTTACTCGCAGAATAAATTAATTCCTTTTCAAACCCTGGATTTAGCAATCATTGCTTTTTCATATGGAAATGTGGATTGGATTACATTAAAAATACAATCATACCGGTGAGCATCCATCACAGCAGAGGAATTTTAACAAAATTATATTCATGTCTTCAAATATCATTTTTGTACTTATTCTGATTATTTATAGTGGCCTAAATTATTTCTCTATATCTTACGTTTATGTAACTGGGATTATATGATAATATTACTGTTGATATGAGAGGTGGATTAAATTTGATCAATAATATCATAATATTGAAATGAAATATACAATTAATAAAAAATATTTTTAGTATTCATTCTTTACGACACATTTTACGCTAGAATCTTTTTGTTTGGATCTTTTATTATTCTTCGAATTGTCACACAGCATCATATTGACACCGGTACTCTTTTCTTTATTATACTTAAAATATATATAGTTGGGTGTGGCAATCATGGTAATGTGAGCCATATTACAACCATTAAGGGGACCTTAATGTATATTTAGGGCAGAGTTTCTCAACGGGCCATAGATTTATTTTTGTTTTGGGGTGCCATGGGCAAAATTTCTGTGATTTTGAAATTCTTAGAAGAGTTCTACTCTGGTAAATTTGCGAAATCCGAAAATTTCTGGGTTTTTAAATTCCAATTTTTATTGGAAGACAGCAATGGTATGGGGGTCACGGGCCCAAAAAGGTTGAGAAACAATCATTTAGGCCAACAAAAAGTTATTCCCTATTGAACAACTATAATATTAGTTGAGTATTGGGTTACAAAACATGTTCTCCAAAATGGTGAATAATATTTGAGCTATTGGGACACCCTTCTTTCCTACTTTATATCTATTTCTTTCCTACTAGCTTTGACTTATCCAGCAAACGGTGAAGAAACCGACCGAAATCAAATAAGTGTCCATTTAATGTCATTTTTTAGTTTATGAATTTTGGAAACATACCATAACTATGGCAACTTTATTTAAGCTGGTAACCATAGATCGAGAGTCATATTAATGCCCGTGATATCAGGTGTACGGTCATAATCAAAACACCAGTAAGATGACCAATAAACTTTTATTAGGCATATTTAATGCGTGAAAATAACAAGAAATAGCATTTTGTCTCCTTGACGATTGTTTTCTGTCAAATTTTGGAAACAGGAAGTTATGGATGATGCAAAAAAGGCGTTATTCTTTACTTTGAATCCTCTGAAAGTTACTCTGACTGCTTTGAAAACCGATAACTGTATAAATAAAAGTAATACCATCTGTACTAATCGCAAACTTAGACCTTAACGTGATTAGTTAATATATTAACCCTTTGGTTACAGACCGAATTTTATATACATTTTCTACATTTTTAAAATTAAGTCAATGAAATAAAATACATACATAAAAAATAGTAATATTTAAAGGAATCGAAGAAAAAATATTATAAAGATAAAATACATTTTTTTTTTACATAAATTGCAATTTTGAAAATTTTATGGGTTTCGCTGACGCGGCAGCCATTTTGTATTAAACATCAAATAATATTCGACGCTCAGGTACTCTTTAACCAAAAATGATATTTTACTTGCGGCCCGCTGGTTATTTTGAATTCTTGAATTTGGCCCTCCATCTGAAAAGTTTACCCCCCCCCCCTGGCCTAAGGTGTCAGTGACAAAAGTCGAACATTATCTCATTTGTCTGATCTTTTTTTAGGGCCTGTGCATTTTAGTGTTTTGACTTGTTATTGTTCGTTCCACATAGACCCCGGTTGAGAAACACTGATCTAGAGAACTGAAAGTAGTTGGAAAATTCAATTATAATATCAGGATAGGCATTGACTATATGGGTCTATTAGAGGTGAAGTGAGCCCAGTGGTATGTTAGATGCATTGTAATATTCATCATGTCTTGAAGTATCGTAAAAGTGAAATAACTTCTGTTGATATGCATTGTAATAGTGTTATCTCCGTAAAATAAAAATATACAATTCACCAAAGCACCAAATAAAGACGTACTTAAAAAAAAAACCATTTTACTAGTTGGCTCACTTCACCTATAATGAGCCCGTATATTACTATTTGCTAACCGCACTTAAGAAATTCCTTTTTCAAACGTGATTTTTTTAAAATCCTGTAAAATTTTAAATTGCCGGTTACGATTTTCTGCCTATTACGGATCGACGCCTTATAAGGCTAAAGAATATGGCTGCTATAGAATTTGTCAGCCATGTACAAATTTTGATCCAGTATCGTAGTAACACAGAAATTCTGTTTGTAATTTAGTCCATCAAATTTTCGTTTAAAGATTAGCTGTAATTCTAAACAGTATTCAAATTTATTTTCCAGGTATGAAGATATATGCCCCTCCACTCATAATATGGATGTACCACACGTTAAACGTGAAGACTATCAGCTGACGGATATCGACGATGGCTACCTCACATTAATGGCTGACAACGGAGACCTCCGTGAGGATCTTAAAATCCCCGACGGCGATCTTGGCACACAGCTCCGTTCAGATTTTGAGGCCGGCAAAGAACTTCTCGTAAGTTCTTGATTTTTTATGACAATTATTCCTAGTACTGAAACGTGTGAACTTCCTGTTGGCAAGTCTGCGACTTATACTAATCACTTCACTCTCCTGAGAGTCCAGAAACACTAAGTTTGTGTTGGCAGCTTGCAGACCAGTTTGGTATTCAAGTCCTAGATTGAACTACTGAACCTTGAACCATGTTTGATGTTTTAAATATGTCAAAAAATTCTAAATGCATCACTTGATGTATCAGAAAATTGTTGGGTATTAAAATTTACTTTGAAAACACTGTTTAAACCACTGCCAAAGATCACTATCGGTGTCTAACCTCACGTTTTTAAACGAATTACAATTAAGTTTAGGTAGAAAAAATAATCAGTATTTTCCATGATGTAATGAATATTTTGCATCTTGGAAAGGGCTACTTTTCACTTGCATATGTATATGGTAGTTTAAAACATTTTCTTATGAAGACGAAAAATTGAGCTCTGGTTTTTGTGATTTTCTCAAAACTTGATTTTTTGAGATTATGGGTTATGATCAACGTTCCCTCTATGCTGCGCGCATGCGCGGCAGTTGGGAAGCCCCCGCACACTCATTCCGGGTTGGCGCGCACTACAAGACAGTTGTTCAATTAATATTTGATCGGTCCGCGCAGCTAACCTCTTGCCTTAGAGGGAACATTTGGCTATGATACCCCCTCATTTTAAATATATATCAAGGCTAAATTATACTTCTTAAGGAGATCGATAGCTTTCATCCAACAAATCCATCAACTGTCAGAAGTTAATTGGTATACCTAAAAATATGGAATATATTGATCCAGGTCTACTCTTGTTCTCTTTCTTCTCGTGCAATGTCTTATCTTAACACGCCATGTATACACAGCATGACTTTATATCATCCTATTGCCATTGGTCAGGCTTTTTTGTTACCCTAGTAATTTATTTGCTTATTTATGTTACTGCCAATCTATCAGTATGCGTTGCAAATCTTAACTCAACCGAAGCACAAGATGCCTCTTTAACCCTTGACAATCATAGTAATTAGGAGCTAAAAAATAATATATTTGTTTCCATCTATCATCACAGATAACCTTCAGTATTTCAAGTGTAAAAAAATTTAATATCTTCAGAATTTCTTCCTTTTAACCAATATTTCTCTTTTGTTTGCAGTGCACTGTCCTAAAGTCATGCGGTGAGGAGTGTGTCATCGCCATAAAGGCCAACACAGCCTTAGATAAATAAACACTGCTGCACCTGTTGAGGAAGAGCGCGCGACATCAAAATAAATAAACAATAACACTTTCATTATTGTAATGATAAATTTTAAAAAAATACAAGGACTGGTCTTTTATAAAAAATATATAAATAATGACAAAAGAAGATGGAAGTATTTGTGTGCGGAAGTGAGTTGGCCGAAGCCGTATGTGTTTTCTCATCATCAATGTCGTTGCCCCCCCTATTGCCTATTAATATCCCAGAGAGGATTTCGGTCTTCTCTTCCGTTCGGCGTGGTTTAGGGATAATAACATGTTGAGACAATCTAAAATATATCCATTGTCAGCTTTGTTACCAAATGTTTAAGCAATTGTCTGAAAAATAAATATATTATTATCACTGAACGACGCATTGCCGTCTCTTTAAACTAAATGTATTTATATGTGTTTAATTGTAATATTCACTATTTGAAAATACTCCCGATGGATCCATGCCGGCAAAGAGTAATAGTAGGGTTTGGAGAATTAATCTATTTGCAGACATGCCAATATCCGTTGAAATAATTGGTAATCTCGAAGCTCGGTCAACAATAAATCTGTCTAAAAAGTCTTATTTTCATTTTTGAAAATTATTTCCATTCTTTTTTGTGTTTAAAACTTCAATCGCTTCAAGCTCGCTTCTAGAGCTTATGGAATTAAATTTCTGTTGAAATTCTGTTGTGTTCAGTTTTAGATCTAGCAAGAACCAATTAGTATAGTCAGTATCATCTGATTTGATTTACACAGGAACCTTTGCCCCTGATGTAAGTATTCATATTTTGTATTTTACCATTATCGTCAGTACTGGCGACAGTGATTGCTTTCAAAAGCTTGATTGTCGCAGAAAATGTTGCTTTTCTCAACGTTGGTTTTGTATCTTGGCATATCTGCAATTGGTTGCTTCTATAAAGCAGCCTGTCTAATCCTCGGTTGTTGATGTGTACAGGGACTATGCTTCGGTAGTCTCGCTTCGATTTCTGATTATACGCATCGTGGCTCAGGTGTTTGTTAAATTATCAGGATATGATATTTGGAAGGACGGTTATTGAAGAGTTTATAATAATTAAAAATGAGAAAATCAAAAAAAAATTAAGCATTGATATTTTATGGCTGACTTTTTTTTATGCTAAATTATCATGCTAAAATAAAAATATGTTCTTTACTCTTGGACTTGCTCTATGCTTCTTTTATATTTTTTCTACAGTTTACTTCTGATTTTATAGAATGGACAGTTATTCCCAGTCATTACTGCGGATGAAATGTTACACATGTGATGAATGGTTTGTGAGTGATTGGTGAGCGAATTTTACTTCCCAGGTTGTTGTCCTGTTTTCTAGTGATCAAAATCTGGTATGGATAATTAATATCTGAACATATTAATGACTGCACCCTAAAATATCTCGGTTAAAAAGAAGTGAGAAGTGATTATTTTGCTCTACTTTTTGTTGATCTGTAACATTGGCGAGTAGAGTGGAAATAGTATATACTGAATTTTGCCAATTGCTTGTTTGTACGGTTTATTTTAAATATACTAATAGTAATTGCCGTATGAGTATAGTTGAAGTTAGTGTTAGTCCTTTTTCCTCACTTGCAAGTGTTGCAAGACAATGATAAATATAAATGTGAAATCACTCTTCATTCCTTTTATAACACCCGCATTTAAAAAACGTACAGGAGATTTTTATATTTTTATTAGTTATCATTTACTTAATTGTAGTACATTAATTGTATATCGAAAGAAATGCTAAGTAATAATAAATTATAATAAAATTATTGATCTAATAAATCTTATTGAGTGTTTAAATTAATGCGCGAATAGAAGCAATGGCAAAGTAATTTGAGAGGTTTTAATTCAACTTTATTTAACTATGCATCTCCTTTTAATTTTTGCATGACTTGAGAGCGAATTCCCTCTAACAGGTGCAGCATGTGGAGGTGTAAGAAGGGTAAATGACATCCAACAAGGTAGCCGATGGTGAAGTTGATTCCCAATGGAAGTTTACAAATATTTTATGATTTGTATTACATAATTATGTAACTTAGATACACATAATTTTGGTCTTTGTAAATTAAGTGTGACCAAAATCATATTATATTGTGGAATAATAATTAGTCAATCTATGAAAGAACAATCGTGTTTTAAATTATAAATGAATTTCATTTCGATTTTTTTTTACAACCTTCATTTTACAAAATTCACATGGGTTTCTTAGGAAATTCGTGCAATCATTTATTTGGAGACTATCATCCCCTAAGAGTATGACCTACCATTCCACTTATGTTTTTAATTTTACCCATTTTACTGCAGTAATCATTTATCATATAATACAAATGCATATTATTATGTATGTAAGTTTAGGTTAGTAGAAGTCGACTTCAAAACGCTCCTTCCAATGACAAAATACAGTGTTACAAGTAGACAACAAAAGCTTTAATTCACTGCATAGAATTGTAAATACTAACTTGAGACATGTTAGATTTCATTATACTTGGAAAGTGAAGACAGTTGACAGTAATTTTCTGATTACTGTGTACTGCAAATCTCAATTATATTTATTACCAGGTACTTCTCCATACATTACTACAAAGATTTCATACATAGTTCAATTGATTCCTCAGAGCATATTATTTGATTTGAAGTTTCATAACATACAGGTGGACTGTAGGACTCGTTTGGAATCTATAAGCGCACTGCACTGGCTTGTCGAAATGTGTAAGTATTGAACTAAGTGGGGGCTGCAATTAAAATAAGATTATCATAGTCTACATCTTGGTATCCTAGAATACCTTTTTTCTATATCCGCATCCTATATGGTCACCACGAAGTTGTTTCAAAATTCTCTATCCCTCGCCAGTCTGCTTCGTCACAGTGTCCTGTAACTGCCGAGTACACCTGTGGATGGTTGTTATTGGCCTTCCACGACGCTTGGATCCATCTGGTTGTAGGAACAGGCAGGGTTCAAACTCTTAAGGCATCCTAAGCACAGATCCATCGCCGCTTCTTTATTTTGGATATAATGAGAGACTGGTTAGTTTAGTCTCTAATCTCTGTTCCTGACAAAGTCAGACCACCTCATTACTAGCATTTGCCGCAGGCATCTGTTTTTGAAGCACAGTATACGGTTACTCTGCGCTTTCGTAATGTGCCGTAATTCGCAACTGTCAAGATGCATGCGTTGACCAGGAGGCACTTGGTTCTGACTGAGTACAACCACGAGTCCCAGACTTTCCGCATTGAGTTAAAAGTTGCTCCAGCTATCCCTAATTGGATCGCGAGCTCTTTACACGGATTGCAATCTCCCGTGATGTGTACCCCCAAGTACCTGAAACTGATATCTCTTTTGATGATTTGACCTGCGCTCGTCAAAGGGTAGTGTGGGTCTGTCAGGCAGAGTTCATTCTCTGCGGCCTATCCATCGTCTCTTGAATACCCTCGAAAGATTTGTCAAATATAACAGCGTCGTCTGCATACTCGAGGTCTCATAGCTTTAGACAATGGTCACACTTCAGTCAGGTGGAATTGACTTCCTCAGAATGAAATCAAAGATAATGAAAAAGAACAGAGCTAAGAAGCAGCCCTGTCTCACCCCGGTTGAGACCCCAAACCATTCAATGGTTATATGACCGATTCTTATGCAGCATCCACTCCTCATACAGGCATTTGATAATGGCAACAATCTTGGTTGGGATTCCGTACAAGTTTAATATGTCCCATAGGGAAAACCAGTGCGGACTTTCAAAGGCCTTCTCGTAGTCTACAAAGCAACATGCCAGGGAGCTGTTAAATTCATTGCTTTGCTGAGTAAGGCACCCAAAATTTTGTATTTGGTCCGCGAATGATTGGCCAGGTAAGAACCCAGCCTGATTTTCCCTGAGGATACTCCTAATTGGAATCCTTATTCTCGCCAAATGTGCGTCAGAACCTTGCCAGGCATGCTGAGCAAAATTATGCCACGGTAGATGTCACAGCAAAGTGGGTCACATTTTTTGTGGAATGTGACTACCTCGCCATTAACCTCATCCCTTTCGCCCACACCACACTAAGAAGTTGGTGCAGAAGCACTTCCAGGCCGTACTTGAGGAACTCTGGATGAATACCATCCATGCTCGGCGCCTTTCTGTTCTTTAAGCGCTGCACAGCTGAGGTGATCTCAACATGTGTTGGTGCATAGTCAGGAATGTTTGATGCTCGAAGAATTTCCGTAAGTGTGGCTTCATTGGATATATCAAAGGGATCCAAGGAGGGGGACAGTTTAGCACCCTGCAGAAGTGATCTCTCCAGATCTTTTTTACACGCTCTGTGTTCGACTCTATCTGCGTGGACTTTGCCAGTCGTAAAACACAATCGACGATGTTCTTTCTCACAGTGACGTCGGAATCTAGCCGAATTCGAGGAGATTGTAGCCTCGATGTCGATTCTTTTTGGTGTTGGGTGACTTACTGGGCGTCTGAGTCTGAGACGGATTTTACCGACCAGAATACCTAGACCTTAAAAATAATATACTCAAATACAGCACCAACAATTAAATTGTGTGTAAAATATTTAAGTAATATTTTTTTTTCTTTGGACTTACAATTTTCAAGTTAGTCATTTCTGAGACTTACAAGCATGACCTGATACAGAACTACCTTCTTCAGTCAACTGGATTGTATAATCATTTTTCTACCATTCAACTCCTCCCAGTAAACATATCGACTCTTAATTAAATATCTGAAATGAATCCATGGCACTAAAGCTATTGGTTGAGAGAGAGGCATAGCCTTCTCGGGAATAAAGTGGAAGTATGTAAGTACAAGCAGTTGACTGATTGCTTTCAGGATTTGAAAGTTATACCTGTATCTGAATACCAATTTACAAATGTTTCCAATATTCAATTTAAATTCACGAACATACAACCAACGATGAGACCTGAAATCATCGATGAGTGATCTACTGAACGATCACAAAATTTTTACATGGCAGTTGAAAGTATTAAGTAAATTACTCATTTAGTGTAGCAAAAAGTATGGTGTAAGTCTGAAGATACTTTTCAAAAAGGCGAAACATTTGTCTCAATCAGTGAAATAGCAATGTTATCAATTGTCATATTAATAGCCTTGTTATATATCAATGTCAAGAAGTGTAGTAAAGCAATAGGGACCTCACAAAGAATTACATTTCCTTGAGTAAAAAAAAGTGTTGTTTTGAGTAAGTGGAAGTTGTTGGGTCCTATGGCACAGCAGTTAACATTGTTGGCTTCTGCGTCGGATCTCACTGGTCCCATTATGAACAGCATTTTTTCGATCGATTTCTGTTTCGATGGTATGGGTGTTTGTGATGTCTAAAAATTCCCTCCCACCCTTCCGATCCTTCAATAACTGGTCGTAGCAAGAGCGATTAGTTAATCATTAGCGTTGTCCTTCTATTATAAAATTAAAAATAATTGAGATTATTCTACGTATTGTGCTAACTGTGACACGTGTTTCGCCTTTTTCATAGGCATCCTCAGACAATCTTACTTTCACAACGCTTGTTTAAGTACGAATGATTTTAATATTCTAGCATGATATATTATAAAAATAAAAACAGGAAGCAAAAATCGGAGGATAGAAAACAAACAATAATGATACTACAAATGACATTCATATTACAAAATGATTAACTTATGAGTTGTATCAATTTGGATATAACAAATGAACTTCCACAAAGTTACTGCCGAATCCATTGCAAGTATTGTCTTTCTATCCCTACTACTCTCTCTGGAAAAGAGAGGTTGAGCGACTGAGTAATGAACAGTTCTCGTAGAAAAACCTCTGTTAAAATAACTCCATTAGGAGGCCATATGCTCCACATGGAGAGCGGACATGGACCAACAAAAAAAACCTAGAACAGGCACGTTGAACTACCAACAACCAAATTAAGTATTGCACAAGCCGTGGGCCACATTACAAAAACTCAAATCAAAAGTAACCAGTAATGTAAGTAAAAAGTAAGTGTGTAATAAAGTTTTTATTATACACTTACTTATAAAATAACAATCGTAGAAATGTAAGGATGTTGCAAATAAAATTAATAATAATAATAAGTTATTTAAATTGAATATTTTTAATTTTTATGAAGAAACAAGAAAAGTGTTTCGTTGACCAAACCTTCAAATTTGGAAAAATATGCTGGTGGGTTGCGTGTTTGACATGCCTGATGTACAGTGGTTTAGTGCCAACTAGGGAATCCAATCCCAGTATCCTGTACAATTTTCGATACATTTGTATGCTGGGAATAGAAAACAGCTCGAAACTCTCAGGATTGATTTTCCTATAAAACAAAATCGTCAAACTCTCACATTTCATTTCTAACGATGCCCTTTTTTAAGAAAGCATTTTTTCATTTCTAAGAATTTTGTGGCGAAAAAAATAAAACTGAAAAGCAGAACTCGTTTATGAATAATATTTAAATGGATGCCAAAAATATCAAATTCTAGATTATATACTTTAGTAATGTAGCATTTTATATCACTTGGTAATAAATTACCCAAATTTTAACTATGTTTATAATTACCATCAGTCACCACTTAAAATTTATTCATCTTGATGATTTTGGTGTTAAGCATTTTAATTTTGCGTAATTATAGACACATACTGTTATTTGTAAATTCTTTTCAATATTAATTGTTGTTTACACCTTTTTATTTTGATTTATTTTTGTATAAATAGCACTTTATATATTTTTCTTATCAGTTGACAATGCTCGCAATGAGCGAAACCGGTCCTGACCTTTTAAATATAGTGGGGAAAAAAGGACAAAGGAATATTGTGTTTTTATTAATATTCAGTAAATGTCGCTATTGCTGAGTCAGATTCCTGCCAGTTGTACTGCCGAAGAGGTAGTACGAATCAAACGTTTAAACCTCAATCCACCCCCCTCCTATTATAACCACGGCGTATGATAACTATTGGATGTATCGGTAGGTGGGCGAGCTTAATACATGTTTAAATAATATTGATATTTTCATGTAAAATACATAATATCACGTTATTTTAAATTTGCTTAGGGGTGCTGCAGTTCTGCAGTGCGTACGGACGATCCGCCACTGGTTATAAACTATTCAAATAATATTGAATTTGTGTAGTAATTTCAAATGTTTATATTTTTGATCTTTTTTATATACCTTATTACAATTATTCCATTAAAATTAAGGCTAGGATTTTAAATATGTATAGTAAAATAAATGTTTTATATAATATAGAATAAATTTTAATATTCATTTTTAAATTATCAATTTTATTGGTATAAATAAAGCATAATAAAAAAAAACGGGACCAGTCCCGGAATCTCAAAATTTTGGGTTGGTATTGAATTCTCTAGTGCCAACTAAAAATGTCTGGGAGCGCTGATTATACCCCCCCCCCCTTCCCGTGCTAAAAAATCCCTTAGCATATCATGCCGTAACATTATGTGACCGAGTAGAATTCGTCATATAATCGCATTTCTGAAGCAAAATGACAATTTCAAAAAATGAAATGAAGTACAAGGTAATTGTTTAGTGTTCCATTATATTACCAGTGGTGGATTAAGCAAATTGGAGGCCCCAGGCGCAATAAATTTTGGAGGCCCTGCTTTTCAAATAACATAAAAGTGCTGCAAACCTCTTCGTAGAATAATAATCAATATTGAAAACTGAAATTAAAATTGTATATAATATATGCTATCTTTGAGGCCCCCAAGATTTGGAGGCCCAAAGCGCGCGCCTCTCGCGCTTACGGAATAATCCGCCACTGTATATTACATAAATATTATTACATTTCAAAAATAAAATAAAAATATGGCAAGAATTCGTAGCTTACATAGCATTCATTGATAATTAAATCAATATTTATTGTGTAACTATGAGATTGTTTTTCTTTAATTCAAAATAAGAAGAAAACATTAACAACTGCGGTTGAATATAATAATAATAAAAATTATAGTGCCAATCCGATAAATTAATATATCATTCATAAAAAAATAATACGATATAGTATATTATGTCATATACCATCCGTGAAACTTCAATGAACCGCTAATCATTTACACATTTCATGATATTTAAATAGTTCGTATTGACATCAGCAGTAGAAAAACATTCCTTAGAAAAAACTTCACAAAATTAAATCAAATATTTTTAAAATCTTATGTCGTATTAAAAAAATCGATTTCATTATTTCTTCCTGTGTCAGATATCGCCTGGGCATAATCACACTTACATGACTAGCTAATAAGCAAAATAAAATATAACAATGGAAACTTGACGGAGTGAGGTGACGGAAATTCGAATATTTTAATGCAGGTTATCAGAACCCTTGAATATGACACGCGCACGTGTCAACTGTTGGAGATTATAAAAATGTACAATCTCAATCGCACATTGTATGTTTTGCGCTCTCTGTCTTACTCATACGGTTTTTATATTTGTTTCGCTCGGCAAAAACAGTGTTTGTTACTCCCACATATTGCTATTTATATATTTCTATCGCATACTCGATATTTTTGTATTTTCATATGCAATAAACGATACCCAATTAAAATTTTTGCGATAAGATTTATCGTAGCCGAAAAGGTAATTTGATGCCAAGCATATTAAATTTCTTTAACGCATTTTAGTTAACTATATTTGAATGTATTTGACGACAATATTTATTGTTTGTTATTTTTAAGCCTCACATTTCAATAATTTTTTATTTATCTTTCACTTTGTTCTGCACATCTTAATGATTGTTACCAGATATCAATGGCAGTGTTTGTTTTGCGTGATTTATTGTTCATAAATGTTCATTTTGTACCGTAAACGGAAACCTTAGACTAAATGGCGAAACAATTGATGCTCTGGTACTTCGGGCATATTTTAAAGTAATACTTAAATTACTTCTATTTACTCCAAAAATATTATTTAGAATGTATGTACACGACAATTTTAGAACTCTTTGCTCTTGCAGTCTAAAGTAGGTAGGTACTTCTTTCAGCTATCAACATTAATCATTTTAAGTTATATTGCATATTTTTACATAATGTATGCATATTAAATTTGTTTAATAATTATGGCGCATATTTTTTTACAAGTAAAAAATCCACTCCATCACCTGCTCATAGCTAATAGCTGAGATTAAGAGAGCCTCTTGGTAACGCATTGGCAGCCCACAGCTGGTTATATATTCTATAATAAATTGTTTAATTTATTTTTGGTCAATATTATCAATTTTTATTTCTTAAAAAAACGTATTTCAATGAAACTGATTTCGGAACCAGTCCCGGGATCCCGGGATTGGATTCCCTACTCAGGAGTGAGTGTTAAAAGGCCCTTTTTGTTTTTTTATGACTGCATCCTTCAAAACATTATGTTTATTATAAGCACATGTCAATGGATGAAAAGTTTTGGTAAAATTTACTGCATTTGGTCCAGACGAATTTTATTTATACTTATATAGCCATAACTCATCATAAATTAATATAAACATCATTTAAATAAAAGCTATGGTGATTTGGTTTAATTCTCAGCATATATGGATGCTTCGATTATATTAGTCAAAATAAAAAAAGATTTATTGAATTACAAAATTTTGCAAATTTGGATAAAATAATTGAGCATGTGCGCAATTAACCCACCAATGAAATATTAACATAATATAATAAATGTCTCTGAACCCTGTGCACAAATGAGTCGACTTCATAAATATTTTGTCATCTGTCAATGATAAGCTGACACTGACTGACTATTCAGGCGAGATATGTAATCAGAAAATGGTTGATTTAAAAATGTTAGTCAGCTAGCACTTTTAAGCATAATAATTTATTGTGCACTGATAAATTATATTACTGCCTATAGCAAAGTGACAGGGGAAGGTAAAATAAAAACTGTTTAGAGTAAATTATTGTATTAATACTTTATGCGCAATAATTGATTTCTTATATATAAATAGCTTAAAAATAAATTAATTTTACACGTTCCTCAAACTAAAAAAGAAAACCCAAATAATGGACATATTGGACGACAACTGGCCTTGAGGAACTTATATTACATTACTGCAACGATAAAAAGAAAAATACATTTATTGCCAAAAATAACTTTCATTTAATCAACTTTCACTTGATCCTATACAATTACTATGTCTTAAAATAATGCGTAACAAGAAATCCAGTTTCACTAATATGGCGGCGACATAGCCGTGATGTGATGAAAATTAAAAGAAATCCAATAAGTTGGCATAATAATTGTGTCAAATTTCATCAAAATTGCACTAACAAAAGTTGAATCTCCAATTTTTGAAGAAAATCAATATGTACATAAATAATTCCTTTAGCATAAAATGTACCCAAAATTATTTAATTTGATTGTTTAAATAATATAACTCAAATACATTTGCATTGAAAAGACACGAAAGTAACTATGTATACCAACAGAATTTAAAACTAATTGTGATTTCAAGAGTTCATAAGCGTCAAAATATGTCCATATAAAGAATTCGGGGACAGAATTCATTTGAATCGTTCACTCAAAAATAAGCCTCAGGATGTTTATCATACAATATAATATAAAACTAGAAAACATGATTAAAATTGAAGAAAGAATTTTATTTTCGATTCGCAGTTGGGATGAATCACCTAATGATAAGTTACTATTATGTTCATCAAATGAATCAAACAAAGCCTATCCAAAATTAGATATTTGGTTTTTATATTATAATAATTAATAAAGGTCAAAATTTTTGTAAATATTTAATGATGAAACAATGTATTATAAAAATATTGCAATACCATATTATTTAAAATACAGTTAATAGTTACTCTAAACTTAAAACACAATACTGTTAAGAGTAATTTGTCATGAATGATCTATACTCTATAGCAGCGTTTCCCAAAATTGACACAGGTTTCAGAATCGTTTGTTTTGCATATACCTGTAGAGCAGCAATTTCCAAACTGGGAGGCACGGACTATTGCAAAGAGAGGTGCAAACAGTTTAAAATATTTCTTTACCCTTTAAAATGTGTCTCGATTTTAAAATGAAATACAGGATGCGGATGCGGGAAAAAAAAAATTTCAAAGGGAGGCCGCAGTAGTATAAACTTATTTTTATATTACAAGATTACGGTTGTATCTATATTACATTCCATACAAATTAAGTATAGTTTCCACTAAAATTTGTGCAATTCATTAATCCAACCATATACATTTTTATTAACTCAAATAAAGAAATTTACAAAGACTGTTAACATTTCCTACATCTGCCATGAATTGAAATGGAAAGCGCTGCTTAATAGAATCTAATGAATAATAAATATAATAAGCAAATGAGTCTTGTATTAGAAGAAAAGCATAAAAAGTATTAACGATAAACACCATAGGGCTTATTATTTTACTGGTGGATGAGCTCATTGTCATCCCACACATCCGTCGGGGAGCGTTCTTCTCAGTCAGCGGGACGTGCAGCATGTCGGCGCTGCAAAGCGGCTGCTAAATCTTGTCGCAGTGCTGCTTGCTTCTTCTGCTCACCGAGTGCGACAGCTGACCTTAAGCCATTTACTATGTCCTTTGTTTTGCCTGGAGTTAAATGATTTCAATAAATATCAGAATTTTTTATTCCATAAATGGACGTGGTGTCCAATTTAATTGGCACAAGATTCAATTAAATAAACCTTCAACAAGAGTAGTTTTATTGAATATATAAATAAGTGGACTTAAAATAGTGTATAAACTGCAAGAAAAAAATATTATTTATAACATTTAAACTAACTAAGCCACGAAAAATAAGTACAGTGGAACCCCGATCTACCGTTTTTCCATTCTTCGTTTTTCCGCATAGATTGTTTATTTTTCATGGTCCCGGCCAAGCACCCGTAAGAACAATGTAAATAAATATCTGGCATTATTCATTCCCCGATTTACTGATTTCCTCGATCTATCGTCTAAATATTATGGTTCCGTCACAAATATTATCCCGATTGACTGTTTTTGTGGAATATTTCTCATTTCGCTCTTAAATAATCTTGTCTCAAATCTCATTTGGCGAATTTTTCTAACTTACAACTAAAATGCCTTACATTAAAAAAATTAAAATAATTTAAGATATTAAAAAAATAAGTTAATTCAGTAAGTAAGTTTGAGAGGTATTCGTTAAAATTTTAGTGCAAAACTGTAAATAGACAATATAGTATTAAGAACTTTTAAAAGATAAATATATTCCATAGTAAAAAAGTGATATAAATAAAGAAGTTTTTGAAACATTAAGCATTATAGGTTTCCTAAATGTTTCGTTTTTTTTATTACGGTCTCTTCTTGATAAACATTGAATCAGGGTTTCGCTGCATGTGCCTTTATATGGCAGTAATAAATATTGGCATCGGAATCAAATAGACATGAAAATTGTTTATTTAAGGGGGTATTCTAGTCTAGAGACATATGTCGCAAGTCGAACCGTCGTGTATTTTAAAAATACATAAAAAAAATGTCAAAAAATAAATAATTTCAAATTCGAAAAGTTATTGGCTGGTCCAAAAAGTAAAAGAGGAGTCCAAAAAAGGTGGTGTCCTGAAGTACATGATTCCAACCCTACTGGTCATTTGAAAAAAAAAATCCAACGGATTCTTAACACTTCTTAGTCGGGCGTTTCAAAAATAGACTCAAGCCTGTAGCGGGCGTTTTTTAATGATTAGCGCACAAATATATTACATTCTTAAAATCAACACAACTTCTAAACCAAATGATATTTTCGATTGAAATTTTAAAAAAAAATCATACGTGACATTTCATCATTAAAAATAAAACTAGGACATTTCGATAACATCATAATTTCGCAAAGAATTAGGACTAATGTTAATTAGTTGCGGCATTTTATTTAATGCCGACAAACAAACCCGTGATATTATGTGTCCCGCAAAAAAGCGACGATATAAAAAAACGTATTATGCCGTGATCGCATTCTACCGACAATACGCTAAAAACGACTTTTGTCGTTTCCCGACTATTGAGTGTTAATTAATATGTCGCTATCGCCTCTACGTCAAAAAATTTTTTTTCACAAAATGGCAGCCATTCGAAAAAAGAAAAATTTCACGTTTTTCCTAAGTTTTAATTTTTTTAAAAATAGTAAAAATTATAATTTTGACTTAACGCTACAACAACTAACTTCTGCTACAGGCTATAGAGGGATGTATAGAGAAGATTCACACAAAATTTCAAATAAATCGGTTTGGTATAACTTGAGATATTATATACGCCAGATTAAAAAATGTAATTTCGATAAAAACGCGTTTAAAGTTTTGAGTTTCGATTTTTTTCCAGCCGAGAAGCTTAGTTGCTGTGTCACCAAAATCGCTGTATCTCAGTAAATAATTAAAATTTTGAAAAATCTCTTTGAGGACATACTCTCAAATGTCTAGACTTTAGAAAAATATAAAAAAGAAAGAATCAGAATTATTTTCATAATGTACGTTCCCACAAAAATCTTAGTCGTACACGACCTGGGTTTGCGCCTCTCGGCATTTTCCGGTGTTACTCAGTTTGAGTGCATTCGCGCACTCTCAAGTCTGCTTTGGTTCGAAGCAGACTTGAGAGTGGGTCAATTGTTTGGGCCCCAAGATGCTCGAAATATACCCTTATGGTGGAGAGGATTCAGAAGAAATTTTTAAGACTTCTCTATATGAGGGTGTATGGTATTTTTTTTTATTCCATATCCGCTCCCTATACGGAGCATATGGTCACCACGAAGTTCCTCCATGACTCTCTATCTCCAGCCAGTCTCCTTGCTTCCTCCCAGGTCATCCCAGCGTCCCGCAACTCCGCTGAGTACATACTGAGAATGGTCATCAGTGGCCTTCCACGATGCCGGTATCCATCCGGTTGGAAGAAGAGACAGGCAGGGTTCAGGCGCTCTTGAGGCATCCTTAACACGTGTCCAAGCCAGGACCACAGCCGCTTCTTTATTTTGGACGTAAAAGAGGCTGGTTAGTCCGCTCTCTAATCTCCGTATTCCTGACAAAGTCAGACGATTTCACTCCAAGCATTCGCCGCAGGCATCTGTTTTCGAAACACAGTATACGGTTACTCTGCGCTTTCGTAAGGTGCCATGATTCGCAACCGTAAAGCAGCACTGTCAAGATACAAGCGTTGAACAGAAGGCACTTGGTTCTGACCTCTTGGTACAGCCGTGAATCCCAGACTTTCCGCATTGAGTTAAAAGGTTGCTCCAGCTATCCCTAATCGGATCGCGAGCTCTTAACACGGATTGCCATTTCCCGTGATGTGTACCCCCAGGTACCTGAAACCGTCGACTCTTTCGATGTTTTGACCGGCGCTCGTCAAAGGGTAGTGTGGGTCCGGACAGGCACTGTTGTAGAGTATATTGGTTTTACTCGCATTGATTTAAAGACCGATGCGATACGAGTTGCTCTGCAGTTTATCCATTGTATCTTGAATACCCTCGACAGATTTGTTAAATATAACAGCGTCGTCTGCATACTCGAGGTCGCATAGCTTTAGATTGGGGGCAACGGTCACACCTCGGTCAGGTGGAATTGACTTCCTCAGAATGAAGTCGAAGATTATAATGAACAGGAACGGAGCTAAGACGCAGTCCTGTCTGACCCCGGTTGAGACCCCAAACCATTCAGTGGTTATATCACCGATTCTTATGCAGCATTCGCTCCCCTCGTGCAAGCATTTGATGATGGCAACAATCTTGGTTGGGATTCCGTACAATTTTAATATGTTCCATATAGAGGACCGGTGCGGACTATCAAAGGCCTTCTCGTAGTCTACAAAGCAACATGCCAGCGAGCTGTTGTATTCGTTGCTTTGCTGAAGAAGGCACCTAAGATTGTGTATTTGGTTCGCGCAGGATCGGCCAGGTAAGAACCCGGCCTGATTTTCCCTGAGGATATTCATAATTGGAATCCTTATTCTCGCCAATACTATCTGCGCCAGAACCTTGCCAGGCACGCTGAGCAGCGTTATGCCACGGTAATTACCCATGGCTTTATCCAACTGACTTTCTCTTAGGCATGCTTAACTTCAATAGTTTGAATGTTCGAAGAGAAATTTATCTGGCCATATATTTCTTTCGACTTATACGTGGCCAAAATGAGAATTCCACCATTCTTGAGAATGTGAATCTAAATGTTCCTGATTATTTTTTGAGAAATCGTGGACATGAATTGTTTGTTCTCCCAAGGTGTAGAACCAGCCTGCCAATGGGGATGCCACTGGGGAGAGCTTTAACGGTGTTCAACAATATTGCTTCGGATGTCGACATATTCCACGTAGACGTGGGTGAGTTCCGATGAATACTATTTTTTATGTATTAAAGTAGAGTTCGTCGGAGCTTACGCAGTTTCTTTGCCATTTTTTTTCTACTGATTTTAATATTAAATTGTACTATTTTTTTTCTCCATTGTAAAAGTTTTAAATTTATAATTTGTCAACCTTGTGCAATGTTAATTAAATAAATAAATAAATAATTCTAATTTAACGTTAAATTTCTATCAAGCACCTTCAGTCGAAATTCTAAATTAAAGAAAGAATCGATTTTTTCAAATTTCCAAACTAGAATACCCCCTTAAGTGTTTATTTCATTTTGTTTTGTATAAATAACACTGTTGAATTTTGTTTCTTATCAAATGGTAATGCTTGACATGAGCAGAACCGGTCCTGATCTTGGTTAATAAAAGTGTAAATAAATAACAAAAGAATATTGTGTTCTTCTTAATAAAACAGACATCCTAAAAAGTATACAATAATAGAATCAATTATCAATTCATCGGTATGTACAGTCTGGAAGCAAGAAATAATGCTAGAAAACAAAAATAAATAATAATAAACTATGCAAAATTTAATGTTTGGAAAATTCAAACTATACATACCAAAATAAATTTCATTTAGGGTATTTCTTATTTTGTTTTCCATATCTTCTACCATACGGCCAATATTAGCTATATGGGGACTGGCCTCACTTACAGAAGCATCCTGTTCTGCCTGAAATTGCAATAATTAACATATTATGAGATATAAAATAATTAAACATTAAATGTCGATTGATTCAGATTCAGGAAATACTAAAATGGTTTTTGTTTTGTAGTCCGTAAATTTTTTTGTTAAATGAATATAAGCAATAAGTGCGCTTATTGCCTGCCCGAGCATTTTTTCGCGATGTTTTTGGCGCGCCATTGGGATGTCCAAAAAAATCATTATCTCAAAAACTACTGTTTTAGTAAAATAAAAAAAGTTTTCAAATTTATAACATATTCATTTATTTTACTAAAACAGTAGTTTTTGAGATAATGATTTTTTTGGACATCCCAATGGCGCGCCAAAAACATCGCGAAAAAATGCTCGGGCAGGCAATAAGCGCACTTATTGCTTATAGCACATGGGCGTGTTAAGGTTAATAAGTATGATTACTTATTTTAATTCAAAGACAGGCAAGTAGCTGTCTCATACAGAAAATATCATATGTAATATTTTTTTGAAACATCACTTACAAATGGACCTCAACTGCACTCATTGAATCCTTGGTTTTCTTTGAGTTTAATGAAATTTAAAAAATAAATAATCCACTTTTGAATGCCAAAAAATAAATTTTAGCCAATGAATTTATAAAAATTAAAATGTAGCAATATTACTAACCTGCCGGGTGAGGCTTCCACCTAAATTCATTGTACCACTACCCTCTTTGTGCGTTTGTAACCAGAGCATAGCCGTAGAAGTAAGTTTATAATGTGCACTGCGCCCAGAACTTTTCTCCTGTACCTCGACAACATGAATAGAGTCCCAGCAGCCCTTGATCTTTTGAGAACCGTCACCAGCCTTTTTAATAAGGATGACTCCTAAAATGAAAAAAAAGTTATGTTAAGAAAAACAATCACACCAACAACTATATTAGTATGACTGTAATAATTTTAATAAAATATATGTTGGATCTGTTATTCTCGCTTTGATTGTTAATAATTCTAGATCACTTTTAAGGTGTTCACTGTCAATACTTGGTGGTGAAGTATTATGTCGGGTCCTAAGGCGCAGCAGTTATTGTTGTTGACTTCTATGCCGGATCTCACAGATTCGAGTCCCAGTACAAACAGAATTTTTTCGATTAATTTATCGGTTTCTGTTCAAAGACATGGGTTTTTGTGATGTCTTAATTTCCCTTCCACCCTTCCTATCCTTCAATAACTGGGTTTAGTGAGAGCGATTAGTTAACCATTAGTCCTGTCCTAGTCCTATCATTCTATCACTACTACTCTCTTGGAAAAAGAGAGGTTGAGCGACAGTGTAACAAGTAGTTCTCATAGAAAAACTTATGTTGAGATACCTCCATTAGGAGACCATAATAAAATTATAAGCTGCACGCAAATGAAAATATTATTTGTGAAGAATATACATGTAAACAAGTTTATTAGAAACTAATAGATACATTTCAGGAAATCACTTGCTGCAGGAATATAATATGGTGTCTAGATTTTCAACACTAGCAGTGCAGCAAAATAATTAATGGTCAAAAACCTGTTAAACATACAACATTAAACTCACTTAATCGAATGCAGTCATTTAAGGTTAGATAAACGTGTCTTCAAAATTTATTAAATTTTCCTGAAGAACAATTAGCGGTGGAGATTTCATATTGAATTACTCAAAAAGTAGAATAACCATGGTACATTAATATTTTGTCTATCCTTTCAGTGAGTTTTCTGTTTTCTATTAAAATTTTAATGTAAGACTCCACTGCATACCAATAACATAGCACTTTTTGTCATGAAATATACAGTTCAATATTACAATATCATTTCTATTCCAATTAGTAGTGTCAATGTTATATTATATAATAAATTAATGTGTGTATCTTCAAAAACAGGAACACTAAAATCTAACTGATACATTGCTTATAAATTGTCAGTTAGTTATTAATTCAACTAAAAAATATCTACGAAGTGAGGATATGACAGATATAATACGGTATTGAATGGTTATTAATGTAAATGCAGAAACACAAATGAAACATATTGTTTACTGAATAGACAATAAAAAACGATTCTGATGAACTACACATACTAAATACATGTCTGAACACAATAGATCGATGTCAAGCGTATCTGACAGATGTCCGAAATTAACATAACCACTAACCAGCAAATCCATGATCCAGGTCCCATAAATACACAGATGAGACACCTCCTTCAAAATACATTTCTCTATATTGATCGAATGCATGATTGGCATCAATTTCTAGTCTCCTCAGTTTTTCTGATGGCATAGAACCATCTTCGAGAGCAGGGTCATAGGTGTTGGACCATGGCGAACGATATGAGTCACCATCTCTGTTATAATCACACAGTAGATAGTCTTTTCCATTACTTCTATCTTTGGCAATCTTAAGCGGTTGATCAACGGAAGACAAAAGGTCTTCGCACAAGCTAGGAACCAGGTCTATGAGATCACTCAAGTTCTTTTCTATTTGCTGTGGTGGAAGCCGCCTCATCAAATCAAGGGCGCAATCCATCTGAGCATCCGTCTAAAAATAAGATAAATAAGGTCAGGACGATAGATGATGACTGTATTTCATTTTTTTTTTATTGACAAAATTGGTTGTCATTAACTAATTGTCAAAACAGCTGATAATGATCTTCAATCATGTATTCAAAAACAATAAATATTTATTTATCACCAAAATCCATCAACAATGAGCCTATGCTAGTAGGATACTGGAAACACAGCATTATACAATATAATTCAACGTATGTGACATTTACAAACCATTTTGGACGTCCACAGTGGCAGAATTTATTATAAATTTTCTCCTAGAAGTGGGCTGGGCGAGATAGGAAACTATCTCGGAACAGGCATAAGTTGTTGGTGACAGCTTCCGGTTAGTCATTGACTAAAAAAAGTTTTTTTATTAATGAAAATATTTGTTTATTAAAATATACTTCAATAATTAAAATATAATATTTGGGTTTTTAAATTGTTGGTTTTGTTGAATTTAATAAACTATTTCTTTTATGTTTAATATTAGCCGGAAAGAGCAAAACTCTGGCATGTACTGCTGTCTCTTTTTCTCTGATACTAAAACAATTTATAAAAGTGAAACAAGAAAAGAAACATGGAGTCGTGAGGTCATATAATCAACTAAATATGAATAGAGATTTTATTTTTACCTAATTATTTTTATCAAAAAGTTACTGGACTACACACTCTTTTGGCAATCTAAAATTAGTACCTATCGATATTAATTTTAGGCTATTTTTATTTTTTAATTTAACGCCTGAAATCTTTACTTCCTTAAATACGTTTAAAACTCAATTTAAAGAGATAAATAAAAGGACAAATACTTTTTTAAAGGTCAAATTATTCAAAAAGTTGACAAATGATGCCATGGATATGTTACTGTTATTTTTCAAAAATATATTCTCCCAAGTTTTCTCATTCATATCAGATTCTTCAGTTACTCTCAACATATAACTTAAATTATCACCATTGCTATTCCGGTAAGGAAATTAATCTTGCGGGTTTTTTCTAGTTTGTGTGATAAGTAATATTTTTACGCGAGTAGAGAACATTTAATTTGTTCTTATTTATTTGAAAGTGTTATCAAGACGTTTTTTTAAAACATCGGTTGTCAACCGGTAGTCAGCGAAAAAAATGATTATAAAAACTAGGGCTGTGGAGTCGTTAAGAAATAAGACGACTCCGACTCCTACTCAGACCTTAGCTTAAAACAAGACTTAAATTTTTATTTTTTTTGAAAGAATTCAAAGTTATTAGTTTTTTTTGTGCACGACTCTAGTTAAAACAGTCCGACTGCGACGCCGGAGCCCTGGAAAAACGGTTTCATACTAAAAATAAACTTTACAATCATTTTTTGTACAATGTTTGAAAGTCTCAAGATTAGTTAATTAGTAATATGCGAAAATAAAAATGGGATCATTTGTAGAAATAAAGCGGCTCCAACCAAAAACAGTTAGTATCTACGTATAAAATTTTACAAATAAGAGCGCGCTTATCGAAAAAATATAACTATTGTTGCCTAAGAGTATTCAGAACTTAACGCGGATTGGTATACCACTCTTTTTTATAAAATAAATGAATCAAAATTTAATGTTGCGAAGACCATTTAATTATTTGCATTGTGATAATAATGAATATAATAAGGTTACGGTACAAGAATAGTGTCAAATGAAAGTCGGAAAAAGTTTGTATAATTCAGTGTTTCGAATACAGTACAATGTTGTGCCTTATAATGGTAATGATTGAAATAAAATTATAACTGCATAAATTGTGTTCAAATTTTGATCGATGCCCCGTTTTTTCTTACTACCTTACGTAACAAATTTCCACATCATTTAAACTGTTTGAGTATTAACAAGACGTGTCATTCATAAAGTTAAGCCAATGATAAACCATTTAGTTTATAAAAAGATCAAAATACAGTTGTATTATAGCATCATAAACAATTTCAATCAGATTGAATTATTTTTAGGCATTCTGTATTTTTTTATAATTTACTCAGGTAAATATGTATTCTATAATATACCAACACGATTCTGATGTTTTTGTTGTCATTTAATTAAACGTGTCTCATATAACAAAAAAATACTTTATTTTATACCTAAATACATGAATAAAGATTCTTGCGTTGAAAATATAAATCTATTAATATTATTTTAATATGATAGATATGTAGCAATGAATGAAACGACTGCAATTCTCCCAAGTTTATATACCATGGAGTGATTAGAAGTGTCGCTGAACAGTGTTAATTTTGTTTACTTAGGTTTTCTTACACACTGGCAATATTTACAATAACAGTGCCGCTGGCTACTTGTGATTTGTGTCAAAATTAGTTTGTTTTGTGTTTTATTAACTTTTCTATCACGATTTATGGTAAGTTTTCTTTTATAGCTTGCATAAAAATGTTTACTTTATTATTATGGAAGTCTGCAATGTTTATAGTGCTTTCAATATTACTATGTTTATTTAATTTTGTTGAACTGTCATCACAAACACTGGAATTTATGCAGGTGGTTTCTCACATAATGAATCATATATGGAATGTACCATTTACGTATTATTAAGGTTACAGAAGTATCGATAGAATCTTCTTGTTTCATGAAATATATTTCCTGTACATTTGTTCTTTGTTTTTCATGGTCAATGCCAAGGTAACCTAATTGACCTAAGTCTGATAAGTCATTTAATTATAGTGCTTTAGTTATCTATCGATGTTTAAAAGATTGCGGTGTCCATATAATACTATTGTTTATTATTATCACATATCCTATTTGTGTAGAGATTTTTTTATTTAAATATTTACTGTACTAATACTGCTGTTTATTTATTACTTTTTAGCCTCATGAAATACAAACGGTAGGCTGTTCTGAAACTTCTGATGTTCTGCATGTAAAATTTTCGACAGTCACATTAGCTTAGCAGTTGTCAAATCGGCCAAAATGCCTACGCAACTTGTAAATCCTGACAATAACACAAATGACATTCGAGTGAAGACGGCACACAATGGAGAGATAATGATAACATACATCAACCAAAAAATAACACTCCAGAATTTGTGCCAAGAAATGATTGCCATCTGTCGTTTCCAGCCTGATCAGGTAATATTTCAATTATATTCAATCTTTGGAATAATTTTAAGTGTCACACTTACACACAAATATGACATGCTACAGATTAAAGATTTGATGATACCATGTTACATCTCTTTATTCTGCTATGCAGAGCTAACTTTTCCTTCATTATTATCAGAGAAAGACAAAATTAATCTTTTAACCCATTATATTTTGGGTCATTACAGTGCCAAATTGATGGGCTTACCAAATGTGGCAATCTCTAAAATAAAGTTGTTTATCTTCTTAAATATTAAAAAGTCATAAAAATACATTTACTGAGTGCCTCAATGCATTCTAAGAATATTCATGGTTATTTCAACTAATAAAATATACAGTGGAACCCCGATCTACCATTCTCGCATTGTTCGTTTTACCGCATGGCTTGTTTGTTTTTCATAGTCCCGGCCAAACACCCATGAGAACAATGTAAAGAAATCCCGCATTAATCGTTCCCCGATGTACAGTTTTCCACAATCTATCGTTTAAATATTTCGGCCTCATCACAAATATTATCTTGATTGATTGTTTTCGTTGAATATTTCTCATATATAGTCTCGCTTTGCATCTCGCTTCGCGTTTTTGTCAGCGGAACCCCAATCATCCGTTTTCGCTATCTTCGTTTTTTTGCATGGATCATTTATTTTTACTCGACCATGACCCCGTAATAGCAATGTCAAATAATGCCACGTTAATCGTTTCCCGATTTACCGATTTCCTCAATCTATCATCTAAATATATTATCTAAATATCATCGTCCTGTCCCAATTACTATCCCGATTGACCGTCTTTGTTGAATATTTCTTTTTTGCTCATAAATAGTCTAACATCGCATCTGGTTGTGCAAATTTTTCTAGCTCAAAAGTCAAAACTAAAATGCCGAAATGAAGAAAATTAGATGTCTAGGCTTAGAAACTGAAAACAATTGCAAGGCGTTGAAAAAATCTTGGAGAAAAACGAGTTTGAAGGGTGTCTTTCAAAATTTAAATACCAAACTACAAATATATAGTTCTTAAATAAAAAAAAGAAACAAATAAGTCCGTTATTCGAAAATTAAACATTTTTAGTATTATTTGAAGAATTCCCGCATTATCGGTTTCCTGCATCATTCGTTGACTTATTACGGTTCCTTGGAAAACGTAGAATCGGGGTTTCACTGTACAGTAATACCCCGCTTAGCACGACCCCGTTAAGCGCGGTTTCACTATAACGCGAATTTCAAATTTCGCTCTAAAATGCCTCGCATTACGCGAAAGAGTGCGTATAAACATATTTTACAAATTTATTCAGGTTTGGACATATTGCAGAGTATAGACAATAATGATGACCGTATCTTGACCGTGTGTCAAACAATTAAAAACAGTGTTGGGTGTTATGAACGTATTTTACAAGAACGTAAACAAAACGCTACCCAAAAGACAATAGATGTATTTTTCCGTAAAAAATAAGAGTATGTATTGCATAAAGCGTTCTTAGAATTAAAGTGATTGATAACAATGATTTGTATTTTTTTGTATTAAATTTTGACTATGTTTAATCATAAACCTCGATATACGCGAATTTCAGTTAACGCGATTTTTTTCGAAACGTATCCCTCGCGTAAAGCGGGGTATTACTGTACTTAAAATTTTTTTTAGAGATTTAACAAATTTGTTTAAAACATAGGTGGGTTAAAAAAAGCTCTATGCTTTGATGTTGGATTGATATGATATTATAAATTTTTGGTTCAATGGTAAAATTTTGAATTTGTTAAAAATATTAAGTATGTATTCCAATTTTCCCAGTTTCAAAAAGTTATTTGCCATAATTTTGAATTCACAATAATTATTTGGATTCAATATATATTTTATCAAATTAAATATTTCTTCCTTTGAATCCCATTGAATACTTTTTAAAATTCATAATTATTGAACTGTACTAGATATGGATTGTCTCTTAGTATGTTTTCCTAGAAAAAGCTCTTGGGTGCTCCAAAAAAAAAATGAATTTTGGAAAATATTTAATCTGACTCAAAATAGATTTAAAGTAATTTTAAAGATATACCAAATATACATTAAATTCTGGGGCCGTGCTCCAATTTACCTTTCATCTGGTGTATTTTGATGCTGTTTTTCTCGCATTACATCCCGGATCTGCCGGGGCGGTTTTGTAATCGTGGCATACATTAGTAGCTTTTTACAGCAAGTTTACTTTTGTGGCTAATCATCGGATAGAGTCTACCATTGATTTGCGACACCTGGCACTTTTTCTCAGCAATATGTTTACAGAAAGTTAATCGCGAGTCTAGTGTGAACCCGAGGGATTTGACCGTGCGGGCCCACGAGATGTGGGTGTTATGCATTCGGATGCTTTTGATGTCATTATCGTGTCTGTTAAGACAGTCTGAAGGTGCTGCAATTTTAACACCTACATAAGCATGCACTTTCCTATGTATAATATTATTACATGTATCTTACTTTAATGGGACTCATTTTAAAAGAATGCTGGCTTAGATATCTGAAAACTGTTCATGGGGCATTTATGAAACTTACAAAAAAACTGCTGTTCGAGAAATTTATCTCAAATATTTAACTTTATCTTTTAATAGGTTTTCACCATGAAGTGGGTGGATGAAGAAGGAGATCCGTGCACAATTTCTACTCAGCTAGAGTTAGATGAGGCTATCCGGCTGTACGAGTTAAACAGAGATTCGGAAATCACAATTCACGGTAGGCTTAAATTTTATTGAAATGTTTTCATCTCCAAATTTTGCTTTCTATATCTTGTAGAATATTTAATAGACATGTTTTCAGAATGAAGAAAAATGTATAAAATATAATGCATTGCTTGTGATTGCATCTGAGCAATTTTAACTGAGTTTATTTTTACCTTCCCCGTGTTATTCTTAACAGTCAGATTGTTTCATGTATGGCAAATAGAGGTAAGGCTCAAAAGAGAAGCATTTATTTTTATTAGCATTTTAAGCTAACGCATAATGATTTTTTTTAGTTCAGACTCCAGACCATAAGTCCGATAATAGGATTTTTTTTAAACTGACAAACTTTATAGTGAGAAAACTATTTAAACATGTTTTTGATAGTCACTTATCAAGTTACTGATGAGAAATAAACATGTGATTTAAATTTTTTATTGAATTCCAATTTTTTTTGGCATTTATTTGGTAGAACTCCATTATGATATTGTCAAAATAACAACTGTATTTTAGTTCTACAATTTTTTTTATCAAGTTGATGGCTATTCTGGCTTTACGCCTAGATTCTTACATATTCCATTAAATTTTTGCACTGTATTGCAACAAAATATTATTATTTGTTGTCTATACTATAGAAGCTTAAGAAAAAATATAATTTTGTTGATGTCTACATTAATCACTCCTGTAAGGTTATGTTAACCCTTCCCTTACAATGCAAAAAAAGCACAAGCTCGTGAGCTGTGTATCCGTTACACATCAGGCAAACAGGAGTGAATCATGACAATTATATATAGTACTGCTGTAGTAGTGTTATATAATTGTCATGATTCACTCCCGTTTGCCTGATGTGTAACGGATACATAGCTCAGGAGCTTGTGCTTTTTTTGCACAGTAAGGGAAGGGTTAAGAAAGAAGATGGTTGCCGATCGCCTGGGTCAAATAGTTATGCTACGGGCTTACTATCTTGAGTATGTTTTACTAACCAAATGAATATTTACATATTATCAGATTATATTGTTATTATACATCCATATTTATTTGAAGCTAGTGATGAAGCAAGATCATTCCATTAAACGTATAGAAAACACATTATACAACTGTGACATATGATACGCCCAGTTAAAAGTGTGGTTAACCATAGCCAGTGGCTTTTGCATATAAGCATCCTTGGTATTGTTTCGAAACTGAATTCTTTAATGGTTCAATGGCTAACGGAAACGTCTATCATCTATGAAGATCCATCTTTGCTGCATGCTCCTTTATTTCTTATTCCCTGTGATGTTTTACGCATTATATCCATTTTAACCGACAGCTTACAACTATTCCTCTTAAAATACAATTGGAAAATACTTAAAATCTGCATGCTCTACATTGAAAGCCGATATGCTTTTAAATATGCACCCTGTACTGAGGTATTTTAAAACCAGTTTTGTTCTCAGAAATTTCGGATTCTTCTCTCTCATGGAAATATAAGGTTATGGTCAATTTAATATTCGTGGCTCTTATTTTTGAACAGTCTTCTTAGGACCGTATCGAGGACTTTTCTCGCTTAGGGTAAGGGGTAGATTTTGCGTTAAAATTTTGATATTTCCTGATAAAAAAATCCTGACACTTATTTGGCGCCCCCTTTGCTTCTCTGCGCTCAAGGTGATCGCCCTATTCGCCAGCCCCTAGTTACGGTCCTCAGTCTTCTAGCACACGACTTGTGCTACTATTTTTCAAGAAACAATAATATTATACTATACTCATCTATCACGGACATTCCATAAGAGCACTGAAAGCGAGGCGTTAACGTCAATCGAACATGTCAAACGGTAGTGGATAAATCTTACAAACTTACCGAAAAATCTCTGACTTTTGTGTAATCGGCGTCTACGACTCATACAAAACAAGAGCGTGCTTAAAAACTGCTGATAATTACATAATATTATTCGATCTGCTTGCGGTTTTACTGAATTGAAATATTGTAATATGCCATATTTTTTTTTGGGAAAATATCACTACTTTTTGACGTTCTTTAAGTGAAGTCGATTTATAGTTGATAATTTATTTCTTTTACAAATGTACGTATTTAGAATCACATTTTCGTGTTGTCGGGTCAGCAAATTTCTAGGCAGTCAGTAATGTATTACCTTTCGTGGTTGAATAAATCAAATAGCATTGAGACGGTGAAATGTGAACGAAAAAAGACAAAACAAAACGATCTGTCTTTTCCAAACTAGATAAACAAGAATGTATGTCGTAAAATAAGTAAACTGCCTATGCATAGCTTTTGTTTTCCCCTCTCTCCCGCGTAATAGTTACCTATCTATTCAAAGATAATTGAATCGCAGTGAGTACCTATAATCAAACACCCATGTGTGTATATCATCTTGTTGTGATGGTCATAAAGTTGATTATTATTTTTTCGTTTTAATTGCAACATTAAGATAATTACAAATTCAATAATGAGTCATAATCGCATTGTTGAAAGGATGACATATAATATATTTTTTAAATATATAATAATGTACGAAAAAATATCAGAAATATTTTATATAACATCAGATATTAATTATTTACCGCGTATTATAACGCTATAGCTATTAAAGTCGTATCCCGGTTTGTCGGGAAAAAAAATGATAATCTATTTTTCGTTTTCTTAGTTTGTGCTAGGAATCACAAATATTATAATAGTTCCCACAAAATGTATACAAAATCACAGCGTTTTGTGCATCGAATATTCGCAAGGAACACTGGGAAGGTCTTTATTCAGCAGAAGTATGTGGATATACAACATCAGAAAAGACAATACTCGACCTCAATTTTGTTCGCATTATGGCTCAGTGACTTATTTTTAATATTAGCCTAGGAATAAATACAATTTCAATTATATACATCTGTATGATTATTTTCAAGTGGCGAAATATATCTTAGATTAATTTGACATTCAAAATAAAAATCGTATGCTGTATTCAAATGCTTTATGCGTACAATTCCACGGATTTTCGTTTGATTCCCGATTTAAATGTTTTTATTCGCGATACTGGTATAAAAGGTTCAATCTGTCGAAGTATGCTTATTGTATTTCATGCCTCAACAAAGATTCTAGTCGATAAAATAATACGAAGAGGTGTATTATTTTTATCCGCCGGAGTTTGTATTTGTCGCTCGGTTGCCTCTTTTAAATTAACTTACACGGCTTCACCCTTTTCTGGATTTCGTTTCCAGTGGCAAGGGCGAAAACACGCGACGCGCTTTAAAGGTGACATCACAGTATAAGCCGAAGGGCTGTTTTCCCGCCCTTCCGTTCTGTTGTTTTCCTTGATCTCGTAGCGCACATTTTCTTATTTTTCTTTTTAATTTTATTGCCAACGCTTTTGTGGCGACGTACTCTTACGTATTTTATCGCAAAATTTTCCACGAAATCACCTAAAAGTTTATCTAGGGGATTTTTTTCCAAAGCGCGGCTCGGAAATCCCATCCTTGTCTTGCTTTCTTTTGTTTGCGTTAGTTTTCTGTCAACGTTTGCAGTGAGCTTGCCAACAGCGCGAGCCTGTTTGCTTTATGAAAATTTACATATTCGATGTACTTTGAAGATAAAGCGAGAACATATATGTATGAGTCATCAGAAGCTTCATAAAATAATGCTATTGTTACACCTAACCTCTTCATATAATGTTTCGAGCTAAACAACCACCTGCTATAGCTTCAAAGCCACGTTAATGAACGTAGTCCACATCCTTGGGAGCAATAATCAACCACGATTAGAGATTGCAATACTGAAAGAATATATCGATACCGATATTTTGGTATTTTAAAAAAAAATATCGGTATTTTAAATATCAATTCCGGTATTAAAAAAATGTTTAAATAAAGCAAAAAAATACGACTTATTGGTACCGCAATATCGGGTGGTATATATTAAAATAATCATTTTGGTATTGAACAAACACCACAATTACCGGGTTCCCGGTGACGGTAATATCAGTATTCCAATCACTAACCACTTCACATTTACGATACTTTAAGACGTGTAGAATATTAAAACACGTCTAACTCATATTTTCTTAAAATACCGTCTGGCTCTCTTCACCTCGCAAGGGATCAATGTTATAAGTTATATATGTATATAAAAATGTTTTTAACTCTTGAAAAAAAAAATGATTATTATCGCACAGCACAACTGACGAGTTACTTAAGAAAAAAATTAGGTCTCTAAAAATTCCGCTCGCTATCTTAGGTATAAAAACGTTTTTATGTAATATAACAAATTTGAAATAGCTTCATTATAAATTTTCGATATGCTAAAAACGATTCTTCTGTAAAAATATTTCGTATTCGACGCCAAACAAGATCTTATCCTGACTATTAAATATATTAATTTGATTATTATTTGTCATAGAGATTTCGAAGGAACGTGACACTGGCTCTTGTGCTGGTGTGTTCCAATTTACCTGGAGGTATTTTACGATGTGAATTTTGGTTTCATAACAGTTCGGCTTTATTAATGTTCACATGATCCTCTTACACCACCTCACAATCATATAAGTATCTTCATAGAGGTGAGTGATGTTCTCAAATTTTAACTTCACGGTTACCTTTTCGCGTTCATCAAATTGTAAAAGAGTTACTTTACCGTTGCTGCTTGAAAATCAACCAGAATTTAAAGACAGTAGCTCAAAAGATTTTGTTTCTAGCCTAGTTAGTAGTCATAAAAATCCGGTAAGATTAATGCACCTTAAATTTGCGTCCACGTGTGGTTTGATGTCGACTTGTGTCACTTACAAAATAGCAAGAGTTTTGCTATAATCTTGTCATTCTAACTTCTCTTGAAGTTTTTAGATAACTTTACAGTACTATTGTTAGCAGTGTGTTTTGACCAGGGCTGCCGAGTCGTAGTCGCGGAGTCGTAAAAAACGGGCTACTACAACTCATTTTTAAAAAAATAATTAAAACATTACAAATTTTGTATTTTAGTAGATACGTAAAGGCTTAAAGTTGTTTCCTCATAATTTAATCCTAGAATGACAGATCATATACCTTGATTATTGTTGAACCTATGATGGTATTTGAACAGGCTATTGAAAAATTTCCGTAAACTTTGAGAGGCGCTGAACCTAAAACAAGGCTCAACTGGAACATAATGCGGCAAAATGGCTGTTCCAAAATTATCAGCATTATAATTTCCTTACTAATACAAATCTCCCACCTCTGCTACACCTTTGTTTATTGTTATTTGTGTGAATATGCTTAGTTTATGTTAAATAGAGTAATCTCACACTAATTTTATTCAACAGTATTTTTTGGTAATTTGATTTATTACAGCTGTTTAACATTACTTATAATAAGCACATACTATAACAAGTTTTAGAAATATTAATGTGATATTGCACATGAATGTACATCGGTTTCGAAACTGTAATATTTTTCTTATCTAAAAGTTGTTTATTTTGGTTTAAAGCCACAGCGATAGTAAAACTAGCCCTTTATTTGTTTATTTGGCAATACTAGTCAAGAGTTCAGTAAACCAACTGTTGTATTATTTAAAAATAAAATATATCATAAACAGAGATACCTACATGTCGTTATTTTTTTATCCTAGGGCTTTCTTAGGAAAGTCCTTCTTCACTGCCGCTACAAGCACCCTGGCGTATATAGCGAAACTGTATTGGCCTTGGTAGTCTGGAGTCTAGCCGTAAAAGATAAACCGTAGCGATCAGTTGGTCCTCGGTTCAAGTCTTTGCGAGACCAATGTCGAATTAAGATTTTTTCAATATTCGATGATTTCGATATTCATGGTGTATTTTATTCTCGTATCGATCTCGACTGACATAAGAAATACAAAAATATCTGGTGAATTGGCAATTTAACTGTATTTCAAAAAACTGTTTCGTGTTTTCTTTCGATACATAAATTACACAATTGCATTTTTTTTGTTACCGTATAAAACAATAACTAAATGCAGTGGTCGGTAGGGCCTCCAATCCCGGAGTTCCATCCAATTTTTTGATTCCGAAATCCCGGGACTGTGATGGTACTAATCCCGTGATTTTGGGATTGAGTAAATTTTAGAAAGTTTGTCTAAAAAACAAGTTTCGCGTCGTTTCATTTTGGGGCCCGTAAATTCACACTGAATTATGATGAGGTGAATGGGTAGTAAGCTTTGAAGAACTGAAGGAAATGTTGAGTTCCCCAAACGGCCTCAATGTCGCATCGGCCAGCTTATAGAAGTCACAGTATAGTTTGTGGAGTTTTTTTGATGATCTATAGTTTAAGATTGCTGATAAGTTGCATAAAAAACTCGTATTAAACATATATAAAGTCATGTCGCAAATGATTTTTAAATATTAGGAAAGGATCAATCATGTTTCTATAACTTCATCGATACTATAAATGTCATGATCTTGAATTAGCCATATTTGAATATGAGTTTCGCTATGAGAGAGCAGTAAATACTATTATTACCTTTTTTATTCGAAAATGCAAAGTTTTTACAACACTGAATCCCAAAAATCTCGGAATATTATGTTGCAACGATCCCGAGATCGCAGTCCCTAATCTTGACTTACTATCTCTCATAAAACAGACAAAATTGTGTACACCGCATTTACGTAATGCTGCAGAGAATCGCATAGCTAGTAATTTAATTATTTACTTAATTATCTTGAGCATGTTACAAATGCCTTCAAATATTTGAGATGTTAGTTAAGTACCATGGGATTCTGACTGGTTTAATGACAAAGATGTAGTTTCCCAAGCTATGGGAGGGCGGTATAAATTTTATTCTTGTGATTTAGGAAATGTATCTGTTTTTTACGAAATATAATGCCACTTTATTAAGAATGATTTTAATATTTAATAATAAAAAAAACGATTTAACATCATTCATTATTTATATAATTTGATATCATTTGCGTAACTAGATTTGAGCCCTTGAGAAATGAAGTGAGCCAAGTAGTAAAATCGTAAAACTTTCCTTTTGTTACAATTACTTCTTTCCTTGGTGTATTAAAAGAATTGCATATTTTTATTTTATTGAAATAACACTATCGCCGTCTGTATTTACAGAGTTCCCTTCCCTTTAAGACTTATATTATAACGCATGAAACATTTTTTTCCTAAAATACCACTTATCTCAATTCACATCTCAGGGAATCATTTGTTTCTGAAACTTCTAATACGAGTACGAGGAGATATGAACGGGATTTACAAACATTCTGATGCTAACTAAGATTTTGTTAGTATTTGAAACACTTAACCCTTTGACACCCAGCCTTGAATAAAGTATAGCATTATGTTATAACCGAAATTGTATATGACATAAAAAGCACTCAAACATGACTTCCTGAAATGAGATCAGTAACTAAAGTAAGTCGAAGGATTTCGTGAAGATTCGGAAAATGTTGTTGGCAAAATTACCTTAGGTATGACTTCGGTATCGACATTTTCTGCTATGAAAGATTATTCAAGTTCTACATAATTATTTCTACTTATATTAGAATTGAAAACAAAATATAGATGGTCATTTATTGAATAGCCCGAAAACAAAGCGTCATATTTTGTCATCCGTTACGGGCGTGTGATAATCGAATGCACATAATGTATACGTCGACATGGGCGCTGAAAGTGTTAAGTTTACACACTTCATCAGATTATAGGTTTTCCTTTAATTTATTGTGTTTCATTATGCAAGGAGTACATATTTGATGTTTCATAACAAAATAAATACATTTTCGAACGCTATTATTTGACGTTTTTTACCTATATAATTGTTGTGTATGTTTTGTAAACTGTCAGATTTATTACATATGGGAGGTGAAGTGAGCCAACTAGTAAAATGGTAAAACAAAATTAAAACGTGTAGAACATTACAAAGCATCATTTTTTTTTCTTTCTAAAATACCACCTCCAATAGGCCCATATAATATTTGAAGTCATTAAAACAGACATACACAATATTGAGACAATAGCAATGACTTATTTGAACATATTTAATACCAACGCGAAATTATATTATGTAAATTACTGACTGGTGTATCCGTTGACCCTAACTTAGGTTTAATTGTTTTCGGTTTTACATAATATTACTATGAAAACATGACTTGAAAAAATATGTACAATATAGCTGAAACGCTGAGAGTTGTGTGTATAATTTTCGTCTGTTGTCGCGATATTTGATAAATAAAATAAAAAAAGATAAATGCGAATCATATAAATTGTTGCTATAGATAGATCGACTGATGATCGTCTTAATTTAAATTGAAATGAAAGTATTATTAGTTCAATCAATATTCGCTAGGTGGTGTTGATATAATGTTTTTTAAATGTGGATCATTTGGACTCGTAGTATAGTATCTGCGCTATTAATAGGAAGTGCTAATTATTATATTTTGTAATATTAAATATTTTAACTTCACTTTATGAGAGGAAAAGTGATAAGTAGGAAAGGAATAGGAAAAAAATATTTTAGTCAATTGTTTCTCCTCGTCTCGTTTTTTGGATAGTTTTGCGAGTGGTTGCGGAAACACGAAAGCACCACATACACCCGTGCTTTTTGTGCTAGAATTCATTTAACGATTGAAAAATCAATACACGAAAGTTTCCTTTCGGGTATTCGAACCTGTGACCGAGCTACTGAGTAGACTCACAGCATTGGCCACTCGACTACAAGACAAAAAAATATATATACAACGTGTCAAGAATCATCTTGTTAACTAATCTCACTTGTTATATAACTAACGTAGAAAAAAAAATAGTAGTGCTCACCATAAGCGAAACATGTCCAGATATTAAATAAATGTGGAATACATGAAAAACGATTACAAAACCGAGTATAATAAATATTATAATATTTCAAGCAAAAATATCATTGATTAGTAGTACTCTTTCGTTGCCATTGTCCAAAGTTAACAGTGCGCCGTTACGTTAAACCACAAACCTTACCAGATTTTTTTTTCCATATAAAAAAATGTTCTGTCTATAAATTTTCGTTAAAACGTGTCGATATTGTAGCTCGCTATAATTATCTAACCAGAAAGCGATAAAAACAGTACGCAAACTATATTATATTCTCAAAGCCATGTACAATAGCAGTCGAAGTACATTGCTTACTATTATTTGGCAAACAGGGAATGGTCGTAAATGCGCGAACTTCAGTTGCGTATTTTTTAACACTCGCAAGATTGGAGAAGACGTCAAGCTTAGGGATTGCAATACCGGTATTCCGGTATAAATGAATTTAATTAATACTGAAATACCGGTCTTTTTTATTGAAAAATAACCAAAATCTAATTTTGTCTGCACAGAAACCATCATTCATCACATATTTTGATAAACTTATTAGCGACTAATTAAAATATTCTTAGTCTGTTATGAGTTGTTTTAATATTGGCAGGTTCCAGAAGTGATCAGCTTTTTAATGATGTATAATATTATTATTTTAAAAAAATCGTTATCATTAATCACCCGTTTATGATTATGATTTATCTTTTAATGACGGTATTAATCGGTATTTTATATGTAATATCGAACTGCCGTTTTTTATTTACGAGACTTCGTTCCCAATTGACTGTATTATTTTGCTTTATTGAAACTTCTTTTAATACAGGTATTTATATTTTTAATACCGAAATCCCGGTACTGATAATATTCGTAAGGTATGGAAATCCTTAGTCAAGCTCGAGCGCATTTCGCGCGCTCACTTCAATCTGCCGGGCCGAGTTTTGAATCGTTTTCAAAATGCACAACATGTCACAATCATTAGCGAGGAGTTTTTAGTGATGATTTTTGGCCGCAATGCTCGATGCTCAGTCGACAAGGTCGCATCCACTGTGATGAGCTCGATTAATTGTTTATTTTATATGTGACTGATCTGCTGTAGCGTCAAACAGATAGATTCTTCTCGCAGTGAAAAAATAGTTATTATTATCATTTTTAATTCTGTGAAGTTAATCAAGCCATGTTTACACTAATCAGCAGTGAAAATTTTGATGTGTCAGTGTTCACATGTGAATAACAAAAGTGATATCGTGTGTCAAAGTAATAATAATAAAACAAACCTTCGTTTATTGAACTCGCGTGACTCTCAGTTTCTGAATTAGACAGTATGTGGTAAAAACATTTTAGTTGTTTTTGAACAAATATATCGGTCTACATTTGTCAATTTGTTAACTTTCAAAATTCAATCGCTATAATAATTAATTCTGAATAATATTACATTCAATGCTATTATTGATTTTATTGTTGCATGTTTGCAGTTTTACATTACATATTTCTGAGCTTTTCTGATAAAATTAAACTCTTAAAAATTAAGCTTAGTTATACAAGTACATAAATAAATTTACATGAATTTCAAACTCATATAAAATAAATAGTAAGTTTACAGTACTAGATATTTTTATAGATCATTCATAAAATCAATTAAATTGGTAAGTTTAACATAATATTGTACAAAACAAATCATCTATATTCAATTTCGTTACGTACATTGAAAACTATGATATATTTTTACACAGACTCGGAATCTAAATAAAATATTTACAATTTTTTATGCCTTATAAATCAACAATAAAACTATTATATGTATTTCAAATTCAATAATATTGTGATGTGGAGTTTATTTTTAAGTAAACATATGTTCATCATTTGATGATCACTTTTCATGTTTATATCGTTGTTCTATAATAGAATGTACTAAAATTCCGCCTCTGTGGTCGAGTGGTCAACGTCGTTTTCTACCGCTACGGAGGTCACGGGTTTGAATCCCAGTACGGGCAGTTATATAAATTGATTTTTCAATCGATTTATGAATTTCTGTTCAAAGGCATGGATTTATGTAATGTCTTGAATCCCCCCTCCCACTCATCCTATCCTATGAACGGGGCGTATCGAGAGCGATTAGCTAACCACTAGTCCTGTCCTAGCCCTTTCCTTCTAGTCTTACTCTCTTTGGAAAAAGAGTGGTTGAGCAACTGAGTAACATGCATTCCTCGTAGAAACACTTCTGTTAAGATAAACCCCATTAGGAGTCCATATGATTCACACTGGGAGCGGACATGGTAAAAAATAATAAATCCGGAAGCGACATTTAAATGCTTATTTGTTAATACTCAAAAATAAAAAATACAAATAAATATATTTTTCTTTTATTTCAAATATAAAAATTTTATACTACGTAACTATCTAATTAATACATACAAATTCGAAAACACTGATGTGGATATTTAGTTGTTCTTTTTTTGCAATGAACATTGATTACACTATAAGCAGACGATGTGATAAGTATTAGCAGGCGAAAAACTGTTTTCTTTTAAAATAGAATTTCGTTATTATCAATTTATTCTACTTATATTGTGCCACTTCTTTAAAAATGCTTCGACCAGCCGCACTAAACTAAAATAAGTCGAAACCCAACTGATCGGTAAAAGCAAATAATGTATTATAGAATTATTATTTGGCATTTAGTTGTATTCCAGTGAGAGTAACTTTATTGTATGGAACAGAGTAATAATTTTGTCTGTGCACTCATTCGAAATGACAGAGTGCGATGGCATTACAATAATACATGGTGTTTTATTGCCTGTTTCAATTCTGATACAGTGTATTTATAAATCATTGTCTTGATTAATTGCTGCATACTTTGTTAAATACATTGAAAGTGCTGCGTTCGTTATAAAAAGTGTCACTGTGTGTGTGTGGAATTTTATAATGTAATCGTCTTCTTTGTTCGTTGTAAATGTTAAAAATCTCATTTTATTGCATGGGTGGCATACCATATGCATCACATGTAAATATTTGTCATTCTTAGATAATGAATATTTTTTAATGCATTGCCTTTGTGTGCGGATCGGTTTGTTATTTGTACCATCGTTACGTTTGTACGTTTGCGTGTATGCAATCTCTGAATGAGAGTACTTTTAATATAGTATTTAATTTAGTATATGAATAGCAACTCTTACGTTTAAAAAACAATTAATAACTTCATTTAACCTTTTGGGTGCCGTAGAAAAAAGTACCTAGCACGCCGGCTATAATTTGCAATTATTAATTTAATTAGTTATTGACGAGATAACTCGTCTTCGTGTTGAGCACGAAAAATTTGACGAAGTATCTTGTCTGCGGCAGCCATCGAGTGAAGCAACTTTCTGTTTAAAATTCTAATTACTTTTAGTGAACCGACGATGAACCTCTTCTTTTGGATAGCGGACAAATTAATTTTGAGAATATGCTACTGTATCAGTATGTTTTCGCCCCATTTGCAATGTGACAATTAGTGCAGTAAGTAAAGAAAACATATCGATGTTCTAACATTGACTGACAAAATGTCGTTAAAATAAGAAAACATTGTCAAAAAAGTATAATTAAAAAAAAAAAAAATACTTATTTCGACTTAAAAAGATTCCATGATTACAGAAGAGAGAAATTGTGTAAATTATTTTTTACAGCATAAATTTATATTTTATTGTTATACCAGACGATAATAGTGAATAAAAAATAATAATACAAGCTCTCAATGCTTCATTTTAAACTTTCTATTTATGTCAATATTGTATTACTGAAAAAAATAATCGGGCCCAGTCCTATATTTCAACAAAATTCCGCTCTCAATGTGGAGTATACAGTCAATCCTGTTTTTATGTGGCTTTTTTATGCGATTTCGAAGTTATGCGGTTTTTTAGAAATGCATTTTTTTTTTAAATGTACTTTGTTTTACGATATATACTTTTTTTTAAATATTACATCGAGAGCATGTATCGTTGTATTTTGGATAGAATAGAGAATGAATCATAAACACATTACTTTAGCACATGAACTTGGCGGAGAAAGGTTTGATACCTTTAGCGAAAATTACATCGACGAATTACTTACGGATAATGCTATAAGTGACGATGATGTTATTAATTTAACTTTAACTATTGACAAAAGCCAGAAAACGATGACGAACTGGAAGAAATTCCAGTTCCTTCACTGCGAAAATAATTCAAGAAGGTCTCCAACTTTTCAGTAAATTAAAATGATTCATTCTAAATGATTCAAATTCTGAACGCGCATTCAAGTTTCAACGATAGCTTAAAAATATATATTTATGGGTGTAACAAACTGCATAACCAATTATTTATCGAAAAAGAAAATCTGAATAAACTCTGATCACTAATTTAATTGTGAGAAAAAAACCATAGTTTTATGAAATTGATGCGCAGACTATTTCTTCCGAAAAAGAGTGATTTAGAACCACATGCTTTAAAACACACTTAGAATTGTCATACAGTGACTGAATATTTTTACGCAGTGTTTTTCCTCTAATTTTCCTATACTTTGCGATTTAGTCTATATTTTAACTCCCTGTTTCAAAGTTATGCGGATTTTAAAATTTATGTAACGTATGCCTACCTTTTTTATAGAAGACAAGTCTTTTTTCTGCCGTTTTTTTTATGCGATATTTCGTGGAACGCATCTACCGCATAAAAACAGGATTGACTGTATCTCTTAATAGAGGTACCTCGCCAGAAGTTTTCTACGAAAAGTGCTTGTTACTCAGTTACTCAACCCCTCTTTTTTGCAAGGGAATAGGAGAGAATTTTCAGACATCACAAACAAACGTCTTTGAACACAAATCGAATGAAAATTTTTGTTCATACTGGGACTTGAGCCCGTAAGATTCATCACGTAAGCCAACGTTGTTTACCACTGAACCACGGACCCGACGTGATTATTACATTGTAACCCATCTCTGCCAGCTATCATTCGGGACAAGATCATGTCGTGTAGACTGTAGATGTTGTTTTTGAACGTTATTTTGTTTCATGATTAAAATTAAGAATATAAGCACGGTTGTGGTAGATCGGCCAGGTGTAATTATTGTTAACATTGTTAAAAAAATATTATACTTGCAAGGTTGTGGTGGATCAACTTTGTGCCTACAAATGTTCAAATAAGGTCATTTTATGTTATAATTTCATTTTTAAAAGTCAATCACAGCGTTAATAATAGTTGTTACACGGTGCAAACGTAACTTAATCATACTTGATAAAAAAAACAAGCAAGATTTAATCAACGTGTAGTTTTTGTGCTACGATTATTTTTTTTGCTGTTCTTAGCGAAGGTGTCCTTTGTTTTGGTTCATGGCCGTATTAAATAGTCATTTCCCGGCAAAATGTATACAATGATACAATTAACCACACTTTATAATGATATTATTGCATACCATTCTTAGATATTTTACGTCACATTGTGTAGGCTGGCATAGTAGAATTCGTTGATAGTATGCATTAGGGCTTATACAAAAACCGACGTTTGAAAAAAAACGGTTTTCTAATGTCAATATTTTTCGAAAGCCGGTTTTATCCGGTTTTCTAAGTTTTACTAAAAATGTATAATTCAGTTAAAATAGCGAGACAAAGTTCAATTTTTTTATGTTTTTTATTTATATACATAATAAAACACAAGAAATTATTTAGCGTTTCTCTTCAGAAAATATGATTTAAGAAAACACAAAGTTTTCACTGATAGTTTTGTAACAAAATTTCCAAATATCGAAAATACCCTTTCGATGGGTTATGATGTGGGGCATATGGTCTTTGAGCCATCAAATAAAAGATCCGAATATTCTGTCCTTTTGTTTATAGACTCGTTTATGGAAAATTCGGCACAACCGGTTACGAAATTGAAAAACCGGTTTTCGAATGTCACAAATAAAGAAAAAAAAACCGTTTTTTAAAACCGGTTTTTGAAAACCGATAAGTTCTAGTATGCATCTTGCTGGCCACGGATTAAAGACATAATATATCGACATTGTAGATTCGATATAGTAGTATTCTATGCCAGTTATTTCCGATTTCGTCTTAATGGTATCACAGAATTCTCCACTAAAATCGCATTTTTTGACTTATAAACTTTGTGATATTCTCCATCGATATACAGCAGGAACGTACAGAATATCGACTGCGGTTTGCCGGTCACCGTTTGTTAATTGATTTAAAAAAACGATACAATAATAAGTATACTACATTTTGCTATTTTTATCACTGAAGATTTGGGTTTTGTATTTTGGTATTCGAGTTATTTGGAACCCGGATGTCAAAATGACAAAACATGTAGAAGAAGACACAAATATTTAAATTTAATAATGAAGTCTGTGATACAGGGTGATGACAATTAAACATTAAAACACAGTTGAAAAAGAAAATTATACACTTACTAGAGCACTGAAACGTCGAAAATAGGATCGAGGAGCGACGAGGTACAAAGTGACCTCAGACAAATTTGCTTAATATTTGCACTGCATTGATTGAGGTATCATTGTATATTACAGTAAATATCAGCTAGATATTATTGGTATTTGGCGAATGGTTGAAATAAGAAGAATTTTGAAATGCGAATACACCCTATAAGAACCCGAATGTTAAGAATGTTTGTAAGTATGAGTGGTATCAATAATGTGAAAAAACATTTAAAAGTTTACCTGTGGCGCATATTACGTTTTCACATTCACACATACATACAGAATGTATACACAAAATACTTGAAGGGATATATCTCCTCTATCTTTCTTGAGAATATGCTTAATAGTAAAGTAGACCTCCATAATTAGGTTCAGTAGCAAGCCGATCCATGAGATCAAGTATGGCGATCCCTTATCGCGGGACTTTATTAAACGGAATACTTCAGTATAGGTTATTTAGGGTATCGATCTCGGAAACTAGTTTTTAAAACATATATTATGTCGGTTTATTCTGTTATAAAATTTGACCACTCTACTTTCAAAAACACGAAGGCACGTAACATATAATCGCTATCATAAAGCAACAGTGGAATAAGTCGAAAATACTAGTTTCGAGATAATTGAACTTAAAGTTTTTTAAATTTCAATCGTTCAAATTATGTACACTCCCACAGATTTTGTCACTAACGACCCGGGTATCGCCTTTCGGCATCTTCAGGCGTTTAAGTGCACGGATGAACTTGAACTGACAGTCAAATTCATCCGTGCACTTGAACGCCTGAAGATGCCGAAAAGCGAAACCCGGGTCGTTAGTGACAAAATCTGTGGGAGTGTACATAATTTGAACGATTCAAATTTAATATATCGAAATTCCACCAAGCACCTTCAGTCGAAATCTTAAATTATATTAAAGTTTTTTGTTGTACTTTTTAAATTGTGAATTATGGTTTTATTTACTTTCTTTTACGATTTATGATAAAACATAATGGTAGTTTTTTTTTGTACTTTTTTCTGTGTCTATTTATTTTACTAATCTCGCTGATGCTTTGAAGTTACAGGGCAATATCAATAATTGTAAATGTAAGATTTTTCTTTTAAATGGGGGATTTTCTCTTCAGTGTTTTATTTTCAAAGGTTTTTTTTTCAGCAATCGATTGGCATACTTATCTTAAAATCGACTTTTTTCACTTATCACTGTTGCTTTATACTAACTAGCGAATATTTTGACTACAATATTGTTGAAGTGCTGTACTAGCGATAATTAATATGAATTTATACATCCATTTGTGCATATTATAATATCTTCGCCTGAACACTGTACTGGGACATTCTGGGTGTTTGGTTTTTGCTAGAAAGATTCCTGCTCCTTCAATAATTTCAGTATTGGGATATCTGTCTTGATAAGAAATTTTTTTATTTTTATTTTAGATAAACCACTTTAACATGTATAAAAATATATCATACCATTGAATTGCATCACAAAACTAGATCTTTGAGATGTTCCAGTACAGTTCTCAGGCGACGATATGCTAGTAAGTTGTAAATCATAAGTCACATTGCATATTTGACGGTAATATATTAGCGATTAAATTACCATCTACAGACGTGTAGAGTTGAAGTCACGGAAATCAACCGACTCCCGGCTCCCTTTTTTCTGTTTTGTATCTTACCCTGTGTCCAGTATTAAAGGAAAAAAAACACCGACTTTTATCGTTTAATTTATTACATTAGAATAAGAATCATTTATTTTAAATCGTAAACCTTACGATGTTATGTTTGATGATGATTATTAACGAAGCGAAACACGTGACACAATTTTTAAACGCAACAAGTGAAGTAATAAAGTTATCAAATTAAATATTATAAAAAAAAATTTGCTTCCACGAAGTTACCAAATCCATCGAAAATATGCTAATATGTCTATAAATATTGACACTATCTTCTCCATTCACATTTATACTTAATTATCTATGTGGCAATTATGCAAAATATATATTCGATTCAGGCTAACGATTAGAAATTGTTTATTTTAAACAATCAAGCAGTTTCGAAATATTGATTGCATTATAGGTTGAATATTAAAGGTGGAGTCATATTATTATGAACGCTTCCGCTTCTCTGTTCTTATTAGCTCTAATTTGTATGCGCCACGTTAGAAGCTTCTGTTAAAGGTTATTCCGGAGACGATAATTAATTATACAGTTGGTTTTCAATTTGTGTTAGGCTCATAAGTGAGACTGTAGAATGTTCTCGTATTGTTTGCAAGCGTGAACTTAGTTTATATAACTAATTCACTCATTGGTATCGATTTATTAAGCTTGACGCACATTTAGATTGCTTATCAATGTCTATGAATTTTTAGAATGATGAATGCCTTCATCATTCCAACAGTGTATATATTACAGCAAGTATAAGTCAATATGCTACAATAGTTCAACTGATGATAATGCTTTAAACAGATTATTTTATTTTACTCCCGATTATTTGTGAATTCTTAGTATAAAAGCATTATAATGTTAAAAAACGCATTTTTTGTACTGGTATTGATCATTAATAACCGATGTTATCATAAAGCTGGCAATGAGAGAAATCGGTCCCGATCTTAAATATTGAAAAAGTATAGAACTGTGTCTTATTTAACAAAAAAATCTGTATTTTATTTGTATAAGAGTTGAGAGACAGAAATCGAGTCTCTCAACTCTATTGTCTACCGGTAGAAGTAGTGCACGATTATTACATTATTGAAACTGTGGTTCTAACTAAAATATGACGATTCCTAAGAAACATTTTAACGAAAACGCACTACCAATAATGCAATACGAGACCTAAGACTTGTATAAAATTATGAAAACACAAAGATTTAAAAAAACAATCTTATAAATAATAAAAATACTACAAGCTATACATACGTATACCGATACAAGGAAGTTGTACAAAAACTGACATCAAGTATATTATATTTTCAATTCTACTTAGTAAACAGAAGTTGGCAAAACAGTTTGAAAATGTTAAATGTCGTGGTATTTATGTACATATGTATATCTATTTTCTTCATACTCTGTTTATGTTTGACATTATGGTATATTTAACATATGTTTTTTTTTATATCACTAATGAGTCATCAGTACTAAAACATTAATGTCAAAATAAACTATTTTGTATAATGCGATATTCATCTAAAACCCAGCAAGACTAAGCATATTATCGTGAACGAGAGGAATGTCCTTTTTGACGTTTTACAAACGTAATAGTTGCATTTTATAAATAACATACATTTTTATCCATAAATGCCAAAATCTAAATCATTAATGTGAATGCAATATAAGGGTCTTTTAGATAGATTACAAATTTCCAAACGGTTCTCTCGAACATTTTACTATTTACATAAATTAACTTGATCACCGTCTCCTCTTAAATGACAATATAATGAACGGTATTTGTTCAGTATCTCTTTCATATAACCCTACCTAACTATACCTATTGTATGTACACCTACATATAAAAGGGCGGCATGAAGTCTGCATGCCAGTTTATTCGAATATAACTCAATTATAAGTTGTTGTTGGGGTCTACAAATATATAATAATGTGATTAGACATTTTGCCAGCGGAAAGTTTGTATCGTCTTTAGGCCCACCGAGTGACGATTCGTGACCCTTCACTTGACCCTCGTTAGTGTGCCGGGTCTCCCGACATCAACTTCAATACAAACTTTCAGTGTTGTGATTCGAGTAAAGTTTCAATCCAATTACTACAATGTTTTATATATCTCAACATTCGTGAAGTGTTTTTTTCCAATCGATCTGTATATATTTTTTTCTAGTATCTTTTTTGGTACAGTCTACTTTGGTTTGTCGAAGACCAGGGTAGATTTCCTTCGGTCTGAAGGGTTAACAGTATTTAACTGTGTCAAACTACTTATGATGCCGATCCGCATTACCTTTTTTATGATTTTGTTTTTCATTACACAGCCTCAAATAGAATTTTATCAATTTTAAGAGCACACATTATTTTAATTTTTTTAAGGGAAAATTTATTGCCTATTCAAATTCTAGAAATATTTAATAATTATTTAGATACGTAGTAAACATAGACTTTTTCGTAAGAATATTTGGTTGATTAAAGTTTAAATTACGTCGAAATACTATCAGCTTATGTATCGTAAAGCCATAGGAATAAATAATAATAAATTAACAACATTTTAAAATATCAAAATATTCAAGTAATTAGGCGTCATTTAGTTACTTCAAACAATAAAACATCCCATTAAAAAAAATCGTAACTGCTTGCAAATAAATCTATTTAAATTACATACATTAATAGCAAAACGAAATGCACAGTTTTATTGAAAAAAAACTTCCATCATTATCAAATTTGAATCGTTCGAAATTTTGTACACTACCACAAATTTTGTCGCTAACGACCCGTGTTTTGCCGGTTGTGTACGGATGAACTTGAACTTCCGGTCTTTAGTGACAAAACGTACGTGAGAGTGAATAAAATTAAATATTGAAATTCCTTCAGTCGAAATCTTAAATTTGCATCAATAGTTAAAATCGTAAATCTTTTTTATGAATGTAGTATAAAATTCAATTTTGATTTGTGGGACCTTTGATATAAAAAAAATATGGTAAGTATATAGTGAAAATGTGAAATTGTTTTCTGAAAAATTTCAATAATGTGACTTATATAATGTGAAACTATTGATGAAATAGAGACTATTCATCAAAAATAATCTCCTGGAGTTCTAGAAAGAAACATGTTTATTTTTTCGTGTTTGAATCAGCATTCGTATATTTAGCCCAGGCTTTCTCTTTCTCCCGCAATTGACGAATAGACGGCGTCCATATTAATCATCCGGCGTAATGTCTTTTGTCACCACCGTTCGGCGAGGATTAAGGCACCAGTCTTGGAGACTAACGCACGTCCTAATCGGCAGATGTCACGGTAAGCAAGATTGATCAGGTCCTCGCGCCAATGGCGGTGGAAAAGCCATTTCCTCGCAGCAATCTCGCCCCGGCATCAAATCATATTTTAACGGAAATCTCGCGACAGAAAAACTGTGCTTTGTTTCTCGGGCGGGTAGCACAACCCACTCGTTTGTTCTGTGTAGTTTTTTTTTATCGTGACAAACTGGCATTCACTGCGGCAGAATTTCTGTTGCAGTTGCAAAAATACCATGTGCTGTTTACAGTACAAATCGCCAGCCTAGATTTATACACCAGATTTTATCTTTAATTTATTCGGACAAAATACACAAAAACACGACTTTTATATTCGAATTTATATGTTTGGATATAATTAATTGGTGGTAAATATTTTTTCGTTGAATAAAATCGGTCCTGACTGCAACGTAAAATTGTGAAATTGGAATCTTAAAATTTTTGTAAATTCCCACATGTTTTGTCACCAACGACCCGGGTTTCACATTTCTGCATCTTCAGGCGTTGAAGTGACGTAGGTCGCTGACAAAACATGTGGAAATGTACAACATTTGAACGATTCAAATTTATTATTGAAATTTCACCAAGCACCTTAAGTCGAAATCTTAAATTACGTAAAATTGTGAAATATATATTTCCTATAAAATAGTGCTCAAATTTTGAGAATTGACAGTTGATTTTATAATCTTCTTATGGGCAATAATCTTTTTAGTTGTAATATTTTACATTTATTCTCCTAGTAAACGTGATGTGAATGCATTTCTACAAACATAAACTAATGCGTCGCAGGTGCACGAAAATACACTGTGCCTTGTAAGTGCACACGTTTGTCGTAAACGTAAATAATTAGAATCGTTACATAACCAGAACGTTTACAGCACCACCGTTACCTTTGTGTTAAAAATTCTCCGTTATATTTTTACAGTTTGGGTTCGTTAATGAATATTTCGATGATAGCGAAACTATTTAATAAATCAGTAGTAAAATTATACGTTCATTATAAAAGCAAGAGGCCTGCAGTCTGCACTGAGCATGTTTTCGCGATCTCCTTTATTGGCTAATTCACGCCGTTCGTTGATAGCTCACCCCAATTACTTTTAATATTTTAAAGTCTAGTTTATTTGCAAAATGTACTGTGAAAACCATTCTCATCAGATTATCGCAGTATTTAGCATAAACTAAAAATTAAAACTTTTTTTACTTTATATTAAATTATAAAATAAAACTCGTTTGTTTTTGCCAATACCAGTTCGACATATTTTGAATGATCACGATAATATAATATATTATATGATCACTTTTAGGATGCTCACTGTCAATACTTGGTAGTAAGGCATTATATTAAGAAACACACAATATTCCTTTGTACTTATTTCCACATTTATTTATTAAGATCAGGACCGGTTTCGCTCATGGCGAGCATTGTCAACTGATAAGAAATATAATTTAACAGTGCTATTTATACAAAAACAAGTTGACATGAAGTTTGTATAAATATATTATATGAGTTGACTTTATGATTTTCCAACAAAGCGTGATGAATTAAGTAAGCCAACTCGACGCCGACGTCAGTAATAAAAAATAGTACATATTTTTAACGATTTAGTTAATCTTAATATTTTTTTTACACTAATGAATAAGCTATTCGTATTCATTTAGAAGCTATTTTTTAAACTCTATGACATGAATGAATTACCGTAATGTAACCGCCGATTACAACCATATCAGTTCGATTGTCATTGCAAGCATGACACTTGCTCGTCCTATGTATATTCACTTTTCGTTAACTTTTAATCATATAACATTATCGCTGAAAGACTCGACACTGACTTATCGGTCATTTAGGAATCACTAAAAGAAACTATCTCTTCTTATCGTATGTTGTGTGAAATGATTAAAAGTATGTGTGTACCTACATAGCTGGAAACTAAATTTTTGAATTAAAATATTGATTAAAGTATATTTGTATTTTACAGTGTTAAATATATATATTATTTCATTAGTGATTCATTGAACTCGCCTGCGTAAAAAAAGTCGCGGATAAATTGGATTTGGCCTGTGATGCAGATCACGCCATGCGTAATAGCATTTCAGTAAAATGCGATCCACGCTCTTATGATGACTGGGAGACTTTTAAATTAAAAGTCAAAGTCGTTTGTCGCCATTGAGCGAGCAGTTGGATTGAGACCCGGTCTCCTTTGACTTTTAATTCTATCCTTCCGGTCCGAGCTATTGCATGTGCCAGCTTTGAGTTCTGTATTATTTATGCAGTATTGTATTGGAATATTTAATATTAAAAATAAATGATAGTATATATGTTATTTTACCTCGTGTTCAATGCTTTTTTTGTGATTCATGAGAAACAATTATTTCCCGTTTATTTAGTTTTAAGAAAAGTCATATGAGTGACTAATGAAAAATATGTCAATATCTCCGTTGATCGTTTACGTTATTCTTTTAATTGCCATTTTGAATAATCATAAATTTTCCATTGTCCATTAATTTTTTACAATTCCAACGTTTTGACGATTTGATACCTTAAAAATGATCTTAACTTATTTATTTTGAATGAAGAGTGTTCTATTATTACATTTAAGTACAGATTATCTACTATGAAATTGATGCGAATATTTTTCTCATCAGTATTAAATAAATGTCATTGCGAAATGCAATAAACCTACATTCATAATGAAGTTTATTTCAACAACAGGTTTTTTCACAATAATTACTGAACGTCACAAATTTAAAAATAAATTGTATGAATAGTAAAAACGCTAAGCGGCTAAGATATCACTCATTGGATACATACATATCAATAGGTTTATTGAACAATCAAAAATGCAAATATCCCAAAAGGGGAACATTACAGCGGAAGTATGCGCGACTACTATCGTATGACGGTAGGTACTCAGCATGCATGATTATACAAATATAACCACTTAACAACATATAACATTATACAAAATTGTAGTTTTTGTGAAAAAAGTACTTACTTTCATAATGTAATTTATATATTCACAAATCGTAAGATTAAGTAGGATGAATCTTTTTCGCGTTAATTGAAACACATTATTTTGCTTTGTTTTAAGTTTATTTATAGTAAAAATGCATGGGTCAATAATTTTTGATTTTGCAAAACATGCGAATATGTACATAATTCGTTGCGATATTTAAAATTTTGCAGTTATTTTTATACGTCTTAAACTATGATACTCATTGTAACCATTGTGGTCACCGCCAACAAAGCTTTTTGAGTTGATATTTTGATAATATCATAGAATTCAAACAGTTATATGGTAGTGTATTTAAATTAGATTATTTAAAAAAAAAACTATTCATCGTCGTTTTCAGTGATAGTAAAGTAGAATAATTTATAAAAAAATTAAAAAAAAGAAGTGTCGAGATAAAGTACCAAGAAAATGATCCATTTTTTGACACCGTGCTTTTTCGAAACCGGTTAAAAACTGTAGACAAAGAAAATCAGATAAACGCAAATATATTTTACAAATTGTTTTTTTGTCGTGGATTTTTTAATTCACTGTTTATAATTGAAGTGGCCACCCAGTACGCTCACGAAACTACGCGAAAATGAGTCGATGGAGTCTATTTTTATCCATCCAACTCTTTTTCAATTCCTGATCAAAGGGGAATCTTTCTCTCATTATCGAAGTCTGTCTTTGCCACTCCGCCCTGTCCGCGTCCAATGAGGCTCCGGTGTCGTTTTTTTTTATTTATTTAAAAAAGCCTTTTAGAACTGATGATCAGTAATTATGTCTTTTTTTCTATTTGATGTCTGGGACAGTATTGCGAAGGCGATATCTACTACTACGACTTTGTTTTTTTAAATTTACTTAAACACCTTTTATTTTTCAGGCTCAATACTAAAACACAAATATTCAATTCAATGAAGATGATAGCCAATCGTTTGTTTCATATTTTCAGTTTCCATAATAATTAGTTATGTGTTGGCCATGTTCCTCGGTTTTGGATTTGCAAATTCGACTCCCTCTTTAACTTAGTTTTGACATGTGAATGCAGAAATAAATATTTGAAAGTGACCCAGCTGGGGCATGAACCCAGAAAATATACAATAAGATTAAAATACGACTAGATTTGGCTACCGTTGTTCTCTTAGTGATTGTTAATTTAAGAATCATCAGTGATAAATATTATCGCTTTCATCAACAGTGTCCACGAAGCCTACAAAAGCTGCTTCCTGTTATTCGATAAGTACTAATTCTAAGATTCGAATCTAGTACCGCTTATAATGTATTACTGCGCCATTAACCCCACCCCCTAAAATTTAACCTTTAGCCTTCATTCATTGAATACGTAAAGTCATCATAATAATTTATTTTTATTGGTAAGCTTTTCAAGGTAATGATTCGGAAAGCACAAGCATAAATTATACCAAAATCTTCCATTAGAGCAGGGGTCGTCATACTATCACTACACAAACAGCCAAACATGTGTATTGCAACGACATCGAATAAATTACCGTTTAATTCAAGGTAATATAAATTTATAACACGTTATATTTTTGTTTATTATGTAATTTTTATTATGTTTATATGTTCATAAATAATATCAAAATAATCTATAAAATTAACATATAATACACATGCATAAGCGATCAACAAATGACGTTGATTTTTTTCTATTAAACTAGCATTTAATTAAAAGTAATACTTTTCAACTACATTACAAACAAATTTTCGATCTAAATATTATACTAAATATTTAGAAATTTTTCGATGTGTATCTGGAAGTTTATTTTTTATTTTGTCACGATACTATTCTTTTCAAGAATTTGGCTTCTAAAATTCTCGTAATATGATTATATTTAAAAAAATATGTGATACATGTAATTTGTCGCCTGCTGTGGTCTAGTCGGTTAGAGCTTGTTCTACCGACCATGTGGGTCTGGGTTCTATTCCCGGTAAGGTCAATGTCAAATTTAGGGTTTTCAATTTAAATTTGAGACCTAAGACGTGGGTGTTTGTGGTGTCAATATACCTCGAGGTGAGTGACTAACAATAGATTCTCATCGAGGTTTTTCTTGTATGATCTTTCAATATTAAAATATTTGGCGCATTGGCATTGGTTGTAATGCCAAATATTTTTAAAAAAAACAACACTATATTAGATTTTCTTGACGCGCTGTAATGGATTGCGAGCTGAGGTTTAACGACTTCTGCTCTAGAAAATAGCACTTAAAACCTTGGAAAAATATAAGTGATTTGTTCAAATATGGGTATGATTATGAGCATTAATGATTTCGTACTATGATCAATTTTATTCTTGTTTCATGGACTAGTTTCACCAATAAAACGTACACATACATTTTAGATAGTGCGTATCATTAAGCTTTGCTATGATCAAAGGCATTGTAAGTGTCTCCACTTTCCACGAACAAGTAAAGTAATAATAATTATTAATTAAATATACATCTACACGTTCAATGTTTTATTGTAAGTTAGCTTTTATTTTTGTTGCGCGATCTGGATAATCGAGTTTTTACCGGACACAGACATTTTCAATTTTCACTTGTCTAAATAATCCGGTTCGACAAAAAATGACAAATCAACTTGTGCCATAACGGAGACGATTTATTTATTCAACAATTCATCATGCCGTTCTCACGTCCATTCACATTTTTATGCAGCGTTTATAGAATATTTTCATTTCAAAACTAAAATGTCCACTGCAAGCAATAAATCGAAGCCGCTATTGAAGAATCGCGCATTTATGTAATTGCCATAAATTATTTTTAATGGAAAAACTTCAACATGCCAATAAAGAAAAGCAATAGCGCTAAAAGGAAATGCATCTCTTTAAAAATAAAAAATATTCATTCTCAGTCTATTCATGTACAATTTTCAATTATTTGTACACTTTTATTTGAAAGAAAATATTCCAACCATTCAAGTAAGCATTAATTTAAATTGAAGATAAATTTTGTGTAAAAAATAAATACCATATATTTAAACAATAGTTGAATAATATGTTTTTAATATATATGAGACCCAAATGGCGCTGGGGTGAAAATAACAAAAATAAAATTTTGTAACCAAATATAATATTATTTCGTACGGTGTTTCTATATTAGATTTGCAATCGATTGAAACACACAAACACCTAGAATAAGAAAGAGGTTACACATTACAAAAAAAGAATTAAAGCTTTTAACATCAATGGCAACGATTAATAAAGCAAACGGGCAAATTTACGTTTATTCCGACGTATCAAAACCACACGACATACGACATGTATTATTCTTAGGCAAAATATTCGCCCGCTCCGGTATCGCCGCGGAAGTGTACGTTATACACATGAATTACAAAAATTGTATGCACTTAACTTTAATTTAGTGAATTTGCTTGTTTTATCAATTCTTTCTCGCCAATTACGATGGTTAAATTTGTCAAACAGTCGCGACCGAAGTGATTGCAAATGTACAAATTTCATGTATCGGAATGATTTTCAAAGGATAGACTGAGTGATAAAAAATCAAAAAGTAAAACCGTATATAAACCCCTTTGTAGACCAATATGAGCATAAAAAATAAGGATTTTGGCAAAATCTATTCTCAATTTGTTTGATACGCAAGGCTTTATTTATGAGGGGATTAACTGATCTTCTTGTCTTCTGGTATTTATTACCCATGCAATTATTATTGGATACTATATTGATCGTTTGCATTAACAATTTATTTTAAAAATAGCCTTTTTTGTACACGGATTTGCTGTCGATTGATTAATGTTGTTTTTTAAATACCATTATCGTTTCGAGTTTTAAACACATATCTTGTTTATGGTCTGTCGGTGAGACAGTCTAGATTCTATAAAATATGTATAATCTTTTTTGCGAGATTCCCTAAAAGTTTTTCCTTTTGGTCTCAGGAGCCTAATAAGGCGATTTGTGATGAGAATTGCGATAAACTTTCTGGAGACAACACGTAGTATCAAAACAAATAAATCGCAGTAATGACTAGATATATCTTAGTCAAGAATTGAATCACAACTTGTTTTGTCTTCTCGCTTGCCTTATCTCTCGTTCCGCCCCCAAAAAGTTTACGCCTCATTAACTGCCAGCTCATAAACAGGAACTTTTAACCCCTAATAGTCGCTGAGAGTCCGCCCCTTTACATCGAACAGACTCGCCTGTTTTTAACGATTTTGACCAATTATCTGGTAAAAATCGTCCAAAAAAATTCGATGTTTAAAAAAATCTTTTATACAATATACTAATATAACAGGCATTTAAACAATTGTATTATATGGTCTTAGCTGTCAACGTATTAAGACCCCTACAAATGTAGTGATAAAATTCTATTCAAGCTTTTTTCGTTTATCCTTTAGAAAGTTTTGTATTGACGTAAATATATCGGAAAACTAAAGTGTTCCTAATACAAACAACCGCATGTTAATCTGCCTTAGGGGCGGACGACTGTTTTGTCCTATTCTCACACAGAACACAGTTTGATGTCATTGTTATTTTTTATTAAGATATAACATGATTTTAAACCTGTTGAAAATAAAATCTTTCAACATAACACGTCTCAATGTCTCGTACGGTAAAAGGGAACTTTCGTCAATTCGACCTTCAATGTAGTGTAAGTGTAATGTCATGGATGCAAATATTAAATGATGATAATGATTTGTTTTTATAAATGAAATATCCGGGTAATAATATATATCGTTTACCGTTTAAAATAATGTATTTATTTGTATATTTTGGTTTATGAAATCTAATCCTAATGTTTGTTTATTTGAAACTCAATATGTTTACTTTTAAAAGGTCAAAGATTATAAATCTTTGCCTAATAGCTGCACTATAAAACCGGAGTTATGATTGTAAACCCTTCATGTTCGGGCAAAGTTGTTAAAGATATGCTGTTTATGTTATCAATGTTTAAATCCAAGACAGGGTCGTATCGAGAGCGGCTAGCTTACTACTAGACATGTCCTATATCGCTACTCTTCGAAAGTAGAAATTGAAAATCTTTGTAACCAACATTTTTCATAGAAAATTTCTGCATAAAGAGTTCAAATGATTCACATCGGCCGCGGACATGGTAAAAAATCCAAGAGTAAGTGATCGTTAACAATTTTCTGCGCATCAATAAAATATGATCACGCCTGCAGTAATTTTAACGGGTGCCGGTATATGATTTGACGTTCGCTCACACTATGTACATCCACACACCATACATCCCTCAGTATTTTTTTTAATTACGTCGATTCACTGGCCTCGTTAATGCAATGTTTCGTTTCATTTATATAAACCGGACTTTCTTCCTTTTCCTTTGTTAACGTTGGTTCGTTATATCGCAAATTTACTGAATTCAAAAGGGCCTAACAAAAGATTTCCGTTTTAGCTTTTGCGTGGGTGTCGATAACGATTTGTATATAATTGCCAAAACTCAATTTCCAATACAATTAGCGCTTAGATTATGTATATTCCTTCAATTTAAATATTCAGTAGGTACAGCTCTGAATCTGTAAATTACTTGTTTAGAGGTTTACTGGATACTTTGTTTTAAAAGTTTTAATTGTTATAATTATGGCTGTTCGTATCTAACGATTATTCGAGGGCGTGTCAGTTTCATCTCGCTCCAACTCGCACAGACTTTCAGCTCGTCTTTTATTGATGACGCTTACCGGTAGATAATTATTTGCTTTATATTATATAATGTATTTTGTATACCTAGAAATAATTTCAAATTTCAAACGATAATGTTAAATCCTTTCAGACATAAGTTTTTTTTTATCAAGTCAAATACTTGTAAATGCAATTATTATTGATTTGAATTTAATGACAGATAATTCGCTCACACATGAAATACGATATGTTTATTTTAAGACGATATTCATGAGCAACTTTTACAGAATACATATTTTACATCTCACGTACTGTGCTAGTCTGATTGTCTTTCTTTAAAACAAAATGCGTTGTCATTACAATTCCTTTTACAAAGCAGTCAACAGATCAGTTTTTTTGCTTTTCCCTATTGCTTCAGAAACGTGAAGTCTTTCACATTTTTTTCTATAGCGACTTTATCTATTGAGTAGTAACAATTGTGCATATAAAATTGTGTTAAAAACGAATTTGACGCGTCAGTTCACAATATTTTGCGTATCGTTGCTTAAAAATATTAAATTATTATTTTTGTTTATTTCCATGAACAACACAACAGTTACCTTACATAACATTTTATGGTAAAAACACACTGGCTTAATCGCTGTTACTCATCTATCGACATGAAACGGTGGGAATATATTTTATTAGCGACATTCGAAACCGCTGAAAAAGTATTTAAATGAGCATCCTAATATAAACTAAATGTTATTGCGTCGGAAGTATCAATAGTATAACAATACATTGTTGTATCGAATTATATATATATATTATTTATTTAGTGGTAATAAATGCGTGAATTTAATATACGATGATAAGCTAAGAGCTTTGCCCAAAACACATATTTTCATACATTTAAACCGGTTAACCACGTAATCACTAAATGTAATTACCTCAAATAGTTATTATAAAAAAAACAACCGGTGCCCACGAAGAGCGAATAACTTTAATAATTAAATGTGGGCTTAGTATAAAAAAATGCTTTCTTGTTGTTGATATAATGCTTTTCCACGAAGAATTGACAATGGACACCTTAAACGTATGCAGTTATTTTTTTTTCTAATACAGACGAATGGTACAGCTCGCTACTTTTTTGCTTTCCCTTAAACATTCATTAGGTTTCCTTGTCAAATATATTCTAGTCAATTGATTGAAATTGTTAAATGACACTATTTATGTTCAAGTTTTTGTTAAACAAAGCAAATCCAATCCGGCGGAAGTTGCTCATTTGAAATATTTCATCTGAAAGCAAACCTTTGCGTTGAATATTTATTTTCTCACGACCGCACAATCGTTTTCTTCTCTAGCCGACAATTTTATTCGATTCTGTGATGAATTTACCATTGATGGGAACCAAAATAAAATCGAATTATTCACGAGTAAAAAATACATCAGCTTTGCGTAAACTTTCGCATTTCGAACGACTGAAGCGGCCTTTGAATAAAAGAAAAAGCTCTACAATTCGCCCTTGCACTGGAGCTTTTCTTTTGTTGAAGCTTTCTGAAAGCGCCCTTTGAAATGATACGGGCGGTTCGGATTTATATTTTTTTAATATTTCAATATTTTTTTTACTACATCTTTGGTAATCATTTAAGCGCAATTCAATTTGTATGCTTAAAATAAACTACAAATTTTATGTACTACTCATCGTTCAATTATATTACCAAATATCCGTCTTTTATCTTTTATTTCTCTTTAAGTATTAATCAATTATTTCGTCTGTTTGCGAGGAATACAATAACCTTATACTGAATTAAGATAGATTTAAAATTATGCATCCAATTTGTTTATGTTCTATATTTCAAAATATAACACTCCTTCCACTTTTTTCCCTAAAATCAGGACTGGTTACGATTATCGTTTGTGTTATCAACTTAAACTATTATTATTATTTCGTTATTTCTTATATGTATGATTATTTAAGCCATATATATAGGAATAAATAACTACTACGCAAAACTATTTTTCCAAAAATTAAAAATACCAACAATTTTTTAGTAAGAATTCGTAAAAATAGTAGTGTGGTCATATGCTGACATCGCAATGCCCTTAGACAGATTATACATTTTCAACAGACAGGTTGTAATCGTCTTGTATTTGTGTATAGAATGTTATGGCAATGAAATCGTGAATATCAAAAGTAAACGATTTTTCAATTTTAAATTAATATTCTCCGGCAGGGGTGTTGTTATTTTATTTTCTCCTGGAGTTGACTTAACTTGATTGATTATATTATTATATGAAGAGACGTACCATGTAATCATTTGAAGTGTCACTCAGCCACTTTGAAAAGGATATTGTTTATCTTTTTTATTTGTTAGACTAACTTTGAAATTTATCACACAAAGAATTGTAATTGTAAAGAATATGTGTGTGTTCACTAAGAATGATAGAAGTTTTCGTGAATGATTTACATTGAATGTCGGTAAAAAATAAAGATGTTACACAAAGAACAACCCGTAGTTTAACCCTTCGAGGTTAAACAATATGATCCTGCGGACAAAGTTGGCCGACCACAGAAGCTCGGAAAATCTTTAAAAGACTACTTCTGAAAACGAGAATGTCTAATGGATTTTCTTTGTCGAAAAAAATCATAAAATATTATAATTAGTAATGTATGACATAAATTCTTAAGTCTTAAGTTAAAAGAAGAGGAAGAAGAAAAATACAATCAACAGCAGATATTTACATATTTTGATGAGTGTTCTCGAAATTCTTGATAATATTGTCCAACAATTCAACTTTAACATCAAAGAAATTTCGAAAAAAAAAACAATACCTCTTTAGCCAGCTACTAACGCGCCAAATATTCAAAAACAATTGATTACTGTTGATAGAAGTCATAATCCTTAAGAGAATTTATCTAGTCACCTAAATATAACTCGAAGAGTAAAGAAATCAAACACCTATGTCCGGATTTGAAATCTTAAATGTTTCATTATTTTTTTCTCATTTACCAAAAAAGAACCATTCCCACTCGTTCGCTCGACCGGAGCGCTTATCCCCTTGACTGCATGGGTCGACTTTAAGTTAATATTTGAAAAGTGAATATATGACACAGGGACTCGAACCTGGTATTGTTAACAATCAAAAGTAGTAGATAGCAAGTGCCTCAATCCTATAGGATTCTAAAAATGTGATTATTAATACTAATAATTATTTAATATAATTATTTTAGTTTTTTAAAATCAATTGGCACATGTATATTTCAATTAAAAGTTTAACCGATGTGTTTAAGCTTTTAATTAATTGCGTAATTAAAACGAAAATTTTAAACATATTCAACAGTAAATAATATAAATTGATTATTCGAATGTTTAATAATGGCAAGAATCGTTCAAATTATGTACATTTACGCAAGTTTTGTCACTAACGACCCGGGTTTCGCCTTTCGGCATCTTCTGGCATTCAATTGCACAGATAAACTTGAACTGACTGGTCAGTAGTATAGTGCTTAACTATAATGTAAATCTACCTCTAAAAATACCATAATTATCTTTTTTTTTCTACGGGAGGTTGTTGTATATATATATATGCTCATTATGCGATTTAAAATCCTCCTGTATTATAAGTAACTTAATAAAGGTGAATAAATGTGAAATACAGCAATAGTTTTAAAACCTATATATTTTTTATATTCTATAGATTGTGATAAGAACTCACAATCCAGATGGTGTGTTTGTGATCCTGGAATACCATGAAAATTTTACGTATGAAAAAAAAATACAATAATAACAACAGTATGCAAAATACAATATTATGTGATTTGCAATGACTCTGCGTTACCTATTGTCACTTTTTAAGAATGAATTTTCTGAATCTTTTTATACTTGACTTATTAAAGATTATTTCATTTGGGTACTATGAATTTTTCGTCTTTTGACATTATTTTTTTAAGTATTTCAATCTAAAAAAATCGTAATATTAAGTTTTTTAATCCGTAATTTCGGGAAAAGAAGAACAGACGAGAGACCAGGATTGCAATCCCTAGGCGTGGCTTAATAGATCACTACATTATCAATCTTGGTTTAAATTACCAGATATTAAATTTAATATCATCACGGATGTAACTTAATTAGATTTATTACGAGCCGTGGTAGTGCTACAATGTGTCTTGTTATTGTTCCCAATTAATGACATTTGTAATTGTTATTTATCCTTCCCATACATTTTGCGTTAAAAGCATTCCCGTTTGATTAAAGCATTCGCCATAACAATAAAACTGCTGCTTAATGATGCCTGTGGGTAAAATATATGGCGAAGCATCTATCTATTTTCAGTTATTTGTATTTACGTAATCGTGGTTATGAAACAAAAACGGTATCCGACAAAGTGTGCCACTTTTTCGATTTTTATGATAAGGGAAGAAAGTCCTTCTAAACAACAATTTTTTTTTTAGAAATTATGTGTAAAATATTACGAATAGTTCGGTTACAAATAATACATATTTTCAGTACGATTCTACCCACTTACGCAATAATATTTTTTGATAGATTTGACGGTTTTTACATTGAAAATCATTTTCATTATTTAATATAATATTACTTTGTTATTCGATTAGCTGTTAATATAAGCGTAAAACGTGTTTCGTTTATTTTTAAATCGAATCCAATGATAAATAATGTTTCTAAATGAGAAATATAGCTATATTTTTTTTTGTGGTTTCCAATTCCTCCAGTGAAATAACTAAGTTGGATCAAATAATGTTTAAATTTAAACGAGTGCTGCACTTCCTTTTCTCGCCCCAGACAACACTGTGAAGTTTTTCAAGTCATCATTTCTTATACATTCTCTATTCATTGCCAATACTTGAAAAGGCATTATATAAAAAAATAAATCACTGTTTTGTTCTAATTCAACTTTTATTATATATGACTGGACCGGCTTCGCTCATAACGAGCATTATAAACATTAACAATTGTTTGTTACACCATAATAAATTTACTATGGTATACTTAGTACTGTATTTATGTATTGTATTTTAAGGATCGTCATGAGAGAATCCGGACCAGATCATAGAAAATAAAAGTGGAATTAGAACAAAAAACGCGTGTTTCACCTTGTTTTTCAATAATGGAATAACAAATATATTATGTAATAAGCAATAATTGTCTAATCCAGGGGTTTCCAGACTTTTTCGGTTTCCGGGGCCTTTAAAATATCAGTTTTTTTTTGCGGCGCCCCAAGTCAAATCATTGGTTATCTCATGGCAAACCTTATGTTACTAATAGTTTCTTCCAAGGAATTTACCGATTTGCCCAAAATTTCAGCGTGATTCGTTTTTTTAGCTCTTCCAGAGCATTTAAAAATCTGAAAACACAGGCATTTACAAATTTGCCCAAAATGTCAGCGGGGCTCGTTTTTTAGCTCTTCCGAGAATTTTAAAATTTCAAATCCCAGGAATTTATTGATTTGCCCACTATGTCCAATCTAATATTTGCAAATATAAATATATTCAGGATCTCGAACAAGTCCTGAGCTTTTGTACTTACTTTTTATAAATTAATAATATTAATAATATTTTGTAAAGGAAAATTTTCACGGCGCCCCAATATAACAGCGACGGCGCACAGTTTGGGTAACTCTGGTCTAATCTATCTATTCATAAATATTTTTTATTTATGAATTGGCATTTACTTGGTAGAGGTCCATTGTAATACGGTAAAAAATTGCAAAGAGTTTAGTTCTACAAAGTTTTGTAGTACTAAATTCTTTGCTATTTTTTTACCGTATATTTATGATTACTGACTTTTATTTTGTTACAAAGTTTTAAATAAGTTTCTGTAAAATGGTTAGTTAGATTACGATCAATTAAAAAAAAATATCCATCACTTATCTAATACCGAAATATAACCGCCAAGTGTGGTTAAGATTTGGTCGTGCTTATCGGAGTTATTTTTATAAAAATATAATTATGATGAAAAATCTTGTATAAGCTACGACGTTTCTGTAAATTATTCGCTACCATATTATAATCCAATGGCAGCTACAGATATATTGTAAATATTGTTATAACTATCCGTTCGAGTCCAACCTGTATTATGAGAAATATCGAGCAATTTTTTAGAGTAACAATTTTCTGTTTTTGGGAATGAAGTGTTGATCAAATGGTTAAGACCAGTCTTATCATCTCTAGTTTAGGACCTTACCCTTAACAAAATAACCGACGTCACCTCAATTGGTTCTATGTGCTCTTGTTAGTATTAGTCAAATTCACTTCCAATTGTTATTCGTCTGTTTGTTTTCAAACGATTTACTATATTCATACTTCGGGTTTTTCACATTCATAAGTCATTGGTTGGTCGGTTAAATGAGACTATTATCGAGATTTTTATTTAATATTGTCATATAATCGAACATAAATTTAAGTAAATAATAAATTTAAGTAGTTTGTAAATATTTAGACTAACACAATACATACATAAATTAATTGTTTCATTGTTGTAAATGAATGTGGATCGCTTTTTTTTTAGACCTTGAAGCTATTTTATTATTTTACCAACTGTTTTATACGTCATGTTATAAAATCGGGGTTGTCTGAAAACGTTGACACATTTTGTGGAAAGTTGCCAAAGTCCCCAGTAATTTATGTGCAGACCAGAGCCGCACCGGGCTCCCGCACCGGGCTCCCGCACCGGGCTCCGCACGATGCGACGTGGAAATATTTGTATCGCCGTTTTCTACTTATCGCACATTCATCTAAGTCGCGTGGAAAAGTACCGTCGTCTTTTGCGTAGGCCATTTTATTAATTCGATCATAATTTGCGGCATTTAGTACTCAGTAGATTATTGCTCTTACAGTTATATAAAACTCCTCATAATATTTTCAAACGCATGTTTATTTTATTCCCACTATTTGACGCCAAGGCGGGATGGGATATTCATCGACTTTTAAAATCGTAACGAATTTATGCATTCGAATAAAATTACGTTCGTGGTATTTTGTTGATATTAAAACAAATATGTTTGATCATGTTATACATATGAAAATTATTCGAAGCAGTTGATTTCGAAACCGATTTAAACACAGTTCCGTTATTCTTAAAGATAAAAGCAATTCTGAAGCTTTTGAGAGTGATATCTAGATGTGAGAAAAACATGTAATTTAAATATATTATTATACAACATCGTCCTGTCGATGCGAATGAAAAATCTCACACAGTGAAATCAGTCATGTCTTAAATTAATAATTGTGGAATATCTCAATGTATTTTCACTTGATATTGAGAAATATATCCACCATTTGACATTAGACATTTTTAATTTTTATAGTGTTTTGGCAAAAAATACACATTTTTACTTTTCATTATCAAAACTGCATTCATTGATTTATTTTTTACTTTCTCGGTATAATTTCATTGATATAGTATTATTAATAATGTATAATCCAAGTAAGCGCTCCTTACTGATTGTAAAGATTTTTGAATTATCATGAATGAATGAGACGATTGCTGTAAAGAAATACCTTTTTTAATAGTGAAATTGTTGACGTTGAAACATATGGAAATGTTTTTCAATAGTTAGTCTTTTTCTCGCGTCGGCTAAGTGAGTCAATGCCTGAAATGGACATCCTGGCAGCTGGAAGGTCCCTCGGGAAAAATCGGTGGCGCGTGAAGGGTCTCTGCAGTCTTCGGGAATATCAAGTGAATCTTTCGGCGGTTTTCACCGAATCGAATAGGAGATGCGCACTCTTGCGCAAAAAACTCTTTTGTTTCATTTATTGATTCAATCGACCCTAGTCCGGCTCTTTGTTGAACTTCTCGCTAACATAGTTATACATGTGTAATTGTTTCGGGCCTATGGGGATACGAGAGATATTTATCCCTGCTTGACTACTGTTTTGGCGATTACCAAATATTTCACCTCAAAATGATTATTTTCTTCTTAATTACAACAATATTTTTTTTCTTCTGGAATATGTTGTGACTCATTGAAAAAGTATGGAGGTTGCTTTTATTTTCGTACATTTTTTATCGGCATCAACTCGCCACTGCCTATGATTTGGATATTAAATTTTATAAGCTATATTAATCGATAAATTTACACTATTTAATCTGCACTATTTGAGAATGATGAATGTATGTGTTACACATATCTTATAACTGTCTTGGTGTATTCGCTGTAAAACGCTAGATTAGGTCGGCTTTATTATCATAGCTTCATTATTAATCGATTTAGAAAAGGAAATGATGTCTTCTCCGGTAGGCTATTTGAAAGCGTTCAAATTGTCTGAATAATGTAAAACGAAAACGTATTTCTCCAAATGTACAAAGCCTTGTTTGACCTTTCAATCATAGGTCGGACGGAACCCTCGCTATTCAAAGGAATAAATACAGTAATCATCCTTGTCTTGCTTTCATTTGGTGGATTTCGTGTGCTTAACGAGTTTTGTCGCCCTGCTCAATGATAACGTAAAACTGCGTTTTCCGCAGATTACCCACTGGTGTCCCGCAGCTTTCTTTCTCTCTTTTTTTCTGTCGCCGCCGTAATTAACTCCGTAGTCTATATTTATACAGTTAAAGGGTAGATTCAGCCGCGTTTTCACAAAATCAAGCCTTTCCGCCATGACAGGCAGCGCGACCCTCTCATCCGCGGAGTTTCACTGCGACTAATTACCGCTAATTAGAAAGCTTTCAGCCTACCATCTGACGCGGCCGGAAGAATACGCATACTATTCAAAAGCTTTTACTAACTCCTAAAGTTTATATGCACATGGTAATTAATACTTTAAAACTTTAACCATTCGCAGAGACTATTTAGTTCTTCGCGTAGATGTATAAGTGGTCATACATTTTATCTCTCGTAGAAGGAAGCGGTAGGAAACTTTATGCCGGTTTGACTGATTTTAATGGCGTGTAGTTTTATTCTTAATATTTCTAACAAAATAAAAGATATCGTAACGTATAGGCACATTTGTATGTCACTAACGAATTATTACATTTCGCCGGAATATCAAATGTTTTTGCCCGAAAATGTAAAGAGTATAACATTACTCAAAGCAATTCTAATTCTTAAATTTTGTTGTACCGAAGGTGCTCGATGAAACTGAATGGTGATTTTATTTGACATACAGTGATTTCAAATTGATTGGATTTGATTTATTTTGGTTTATAGTGGCGAATTTATTCAACGTTATCACACAACTTTTAGACATAGTTAAGCGAAACCATCCAAACAAAACTCTTTAACTGAGGGAAACGCGCTTATAAGTTGGATGACTAAAAAGATTTATTATGTAGTTGTGGGTTAGAAAACACCACCATAATAATTCTTTGTTATTTCTATTGGGGTTGGGTGTTTTTAGCAAATTGGAGTTTAGTATTAAGAAAATGTGTCTATATCATTTTTCGCAAAAATGAAGGTTGGGTGGCTTCTGCTTACGGGACTTCTGTACATTAATAGGTTATAGTGTTTATAAATAAAAGGAAAAAGGGAGATTAGTGATAGCTCCGCCCTATCCCACCTCAAATCAAGGCTTGACATATGCTACTTGTACGACTTATGACTGTGATAGCTTTCTCCCCCAATTCAGTAAAACCTCGATATAGCGGACTAATGCGGGCGATCGCGTTAAAATCGATAAAATATTATACAATCAAGTCGGGTTTCTTAATCTGTTTTTTTATTTATTAAGAAAATTAACGGCAGGATACATTTGTAACATACAAATTCAGTTATGTTTCCATGATTTAAATTGAAATGTTATGCGAGCTTAAAAAGTGTGGATGAGGTGTGACTTAGTGCAAGTCACCAAGTGCAAGCCATCGCTTCATCAAGTGCAAACGTGCTTAAATTTAAGCATGAATTCTTTGACATCGATGAACACATTTCTAGTTTCCCCCGACGAGGTATTACCGTAAAGTGTTGCAATCGACAAGTTCTCTATATGAATTCAATAGTTAGACTTAAATGCTTCTAAAACAAGTGTAACACGTGTCTGACGATCACAACAAAACAAATTTGAATAATTTAGAACATCGACTGAAGGTGCTTGATGGAACTTCAATATCAAATTTGAATTATTTTTTTGCTCTACTCTTCCATAAGTTTTGTCAATAACGACCCGGATTTCGCCTTTCGGCATCTTCAGGTTTTATCAAGTGCACGAATGCACTCGAACTAACAAGCAGTAAACAGTTTGTATCGCCTATATACAAACACAAAAGTGAGTCGCACAGTATAATTATTATACTTATTATATACTGTGCGAATCACTTTGGAAGAGTACAGAATCAAAATAATTTAAACAAATTTTAATTTATATTGAGTTCGTTCAACCAGTGTTTTTCAACCTTTTTGGGCCCGTAGCCCCTTTTGAGTGTCCTTATTTTTCTGTAGCCTCCATACCATTGTTTTGTCTTCCCATAAAAAATCGAATTTAAAAAATCCAGGAACTTCGGATCCAAAATCCCAGGAATTTGCAGATTTCCCAAAATGAACGCCGCGAGACTTTTTTTTTACCTCTTCCAAGAATTTCGAATCCAAAACCTCAAAAATTTGCGGATTTCCTAAAATGAACGCCGCGACACGTTTTTTTTTAGATCTTATACATTCCAATTTCTAAAACACAACAATTTACGATTTTAGGAAAATTTGCCCGCGGCCCCCCTAAACTGTACTGTGGCTCCCCTAAAACACGGGTGCCACAGGACCGTTTAAAAGCCCTGCTTTAAACTTCGATCACAAAATGGCAATTAGCCACGGTACGAATAACCTATAATAGCGCTGATTCTATCGAATTCATTCACGATATCTATTTTCGTCCCGACGCACCGTACTTATAAGATTATTAGCATTATGTGGACCTCATGCTTGGCTTTGTGGCTTAATCCGGGGCATCAAAAGGGTAAGCCACGTGGGGTCGCTTCTCCTCGCTAAGCTTGCCGCACGTTAAACGCTCCACGCCGATGCGATTCCTCCGACCGACGAGACTGACGCTTCGATGGACCCCCGCTTTAGTGCCGCTACGATAACGAAACTAGACAGCGCTCTCGATTTTCGATACATTACTTATTTTTTACGCTCTGCTGCATTACTCCAATGGAATTCCGATAGGGTTTGATATAATCATATATCGATGGGTATTAGAATATTAAAATATTAATTTAGAAATGGAAACAGAATTATAAACATGTGTTCATGTGTGTTGTTTTCATCTTTGCTCACACCACCTAATATTAAAACAGCTTACAGTTTTGGGACACAAATTTCTATTCTTCAATTATTTGAAAGCATAGGTTGTGCGATTGACTTACGGTTAGTATTCTTTAAACATATCCTTTTTGAATGGTTGTGGTCAGCTAATATGCTTTTTATTATTACTTATTATACAAGTGGAATCATTTATGTATTGCAAGAGCAATTTCAACTAAGAATACATTAATAAAAACACAATATTCCTGTGTATTTTATTCCATTTTATTTAATAGGTCAGGTCCGGTTTCGCTCATTGCGAGCATTGTCAACATAATTAAAGTGTGTAATTACTTTCAGTCACCACTTGAAATTTATTAATCTTGGATGACTTTTTAATTATATGTTAGATGTGTTAAACATTTTAATTTTGTGTTATTTTAGAATCACTTATAATGAAATTGGTAATTTCTTTTCAATGCCTATTTTTGTTTACACCTTTCAATTAAAATTTATTTTTGTATAAATAGCGTCTTTAAATTATATTTCTTACCAGTTGACAATGCTCGCAATCAGCGAAACCGGTCCTGACCTATTAATAAAGTGAAATAAAGTACAAAGGAATATTGTGTTTTTATTAATATAATGCCTTTCCACCAAGTATTGACAGTGAACACCCTAAAAGTGAACAATACTATTTTTTTAATTTAGAACTTCGACTGAAGGTGCTTGATGGAACTTCAATATAAAATTTGAATTATTTTGATTCTGTACTCTTCCATAAGTTTTGTTGATAACGACCCGGTTTCGCCTTTCGACATCTTCAGTTTTTTTTCAAGTGAACGAATGTACTTGAACTGACGAGCAGCAAACAGTTTGTATCGTTTATATACCAACATAAAAATGAATCGCTCATTATAATTATTGTTAACCTAATTGATATGACTGCGAGAATGTCAACTGTAAGATGGCCGTAAAATTAGCAGCTGCATACAACACAAAACGGTTAGTGTCGGGTAAACCGTATGTAACAAGCACATATAATACAACTACTATCGACAGCTCGATGGATTTTCATTATGACATTAGAAGCATTTTTAGCAAATCTTAAGAAATACTTTGCGATCTATGTTATTTATTATTCATTATAATTTTAGACTTCGTCTGGAGGTGGAGTTCCAATATTAAATTTGAATCGTCCAAATTTGGTACACGTCAGTTGAAGATCATTCGTGCACCTGAAAGTCTGAAGATGCCGAAAGGCGAAACCCGGGTTGTTAGTGACAAAACTTGTGGGAGTGTACAAAATTTGAACGATTCAAATTTATAATTCGATAATTTAAATATAGGTATATGTTACGAATAGCCTCGCGATGTACTATAATGCTTTTTCGTGACACGATTTTCGTGTCACATTTTGTAACACAACAAGTGAAATAACAAAGGTGTCAAATTTAATATTATTTTAAAAATAAATGTCCACAAAGTTACCACCGAATTCATCGAAGTACATAAATGCTTATCAATGATAAGCTTTTCACTTTCATTATGACCAACAATAGATCTTATTACAGATTTTAAGATTAAATGAACGCCACCATTAAGGAAATGTATTCCTATTGTTGCAGTAAAGCATTTCTTTCTTTGAATGTAATATACCTTCACAGAGAAGTCTTTGTTGAAACCTTTTACTCACCGCAATATAATACCCTCTAATATAGACCGAATGTGTTCCACTTAGATGATCTCTGCACATGCCAATACAGTTTCCTCCAGCGAGACAAAGTTAGCCAAGTGTCTGTAATGCGTTTTGCTCTGCCAATAAAATTTTCAGTGCATTTTTGCATTACTGTGTGGTACCTTATTGTGAATACGTGTTTGTTTTATTTAAGTCTTGTCGTGCCTAGAATACTGATTTGGCTAAACAAATGGCATGTAAACTGTAGTGTTTTCTATTTTACTTTAACAGTATATTAATCCGTGATATTGTAGTGTCGAATTATCAGTATTGGAGACTATTAAAGTCCCGCCCTATTTATTCTACTCACTTCTCGTATAAAATGCTCGAGCTAATTTATTAGTTTTTATTACTATATATTGATATTTATAATAATTTAATCGATACTTAAACTTTTGAAGAAAACCATTAAAATTACTTTTTTATTCCACTGATTGTATGACAATTTGTGACACAATTAGGTGAAAATTCTTAAAATTATACACACAACTATTTTGTACACGATTCCCAGACACGAAAAACACAAAAGCGAATAACGGATTTCCTACAACACATTCTGTAGAGTTGGTTCATTTATTTTATTATTATCATGTGTACATAAAGCATCAGGATTCGTGTAATTATTTCATTATTTTTGTTTCTTTATTAGTTGAGTGCTGGTAAATGTGTTTTAATATGTTTTTAGCATATGTGATTAAATAGTGTTTGAATTGTTCCCCATCACACTTTTGTACCCCATAATATTACTCAATATAAAAGTATGTAAATAAATAGAGAAGTAGGCAATATAATATTTTGAAAACAATTTCAAACAAGTAAAAGAAAAGCTTATAACTTGCAACCTAAATAATCAAATAAAATAAATGTGTGCCCTCTAGCAAAAAAGGCTGAATTTCAAGTATTTTAAGTAAAGAGTGAATGTATAATAATATATACCGATGTATCTTATGTAAGCAATGTAACATGTTTATTGCGACCACCGAATTGAATAGTTCGATAATTATAGATTACATTAAATTGAAGCAATATTTTCAGTTTCTTTTGAACCTGTACAATATCGTCACATTCCTATTTTAAATTGATTCAACCACGTCCCCTTGACATTATTATTATTCGTCTTTACGTTTTACGGTTGATTTCTCATCGACATTTGCAATAAAATTGCAGCCCGTTCGGTCCGCTTTTCTTGTTCACAGCTCATTTGAGATGCACTCTTACAGAATCACTCTGCAATTTCATTTCGCTTGGATGCCAGTGGATCAAGTTATTTTATACAATATAATAATAACTACTTGTTACACCACTGCTGGTTACGACATTGCAACTTATTACCTATTGAGGCTTTAGATCGTTATCTATTTTTAAAATTTCATCAGAAGATATTTCTAATGATATTTTTAGTGAAAGAATCTATTTATAAAAAAATCATATTAAAGATACAAACTTCTGTTCACGAAATTTTCATTTCATAAATGTTGATTAGTATGCATCGACACCGGCAATATCAGCACGTAAGTCTCATTACTTATTTCGTTGGAGAGCGATATTCAAACATGACAAATTAAATGGAATTCATAGAAATCGGTAAAGCATTTAAAGAAATACATATATAACAAATATTTGTATATGTATTCAAGTCTTTAGCTTACTTTTTATATCATTCAATTTATGAAACAGTATTTTTCTGTTTGAGTAACTTTATTTCATAGTAATCAATCGGTCGATCCCGAAACGACACAGCTAATTCCATTCCAAACGGTCATAGCAATAATAATGACTATATTCACAATAATACACATTTTATAACAATATATACTAAGTAAAAATCTCGTGTTAGAATTGCCAATTTTTTTTGTACTATCTATTTTTATTTAAATATACATACTCATCTGGATATTATTTGTATAATTTATAAAATTGGATTTTTTTTTGTAAAATATTGGAATCTCGGTGAATTCACCGGTACTGTGATGTTTTTCACTAAACAAAATATTGTCGATAGGAATGACATAGTTTCTAAATTTATGTTTACTTTTATATCAATTCTAAAAGGCAAATAATTGTACTTGTATCTGAATAACTTACGCACTGCAATTCTTTCGGTTCATTAACAAAGTTTGTTATATTTTATATATATTTATTTTCTTTTATTTAATATCGTTACATTTCAGTTATAGAAGTTTCCTTTTTTAAATAGCGTATACGCTGTTGTATAATCGTTGGCGAAGCGTGGTTATCCATAAGACTCCATCCGAGCAGAAATGATGTATTGCTTCATTTCGCAAAAGAAACGGCTTACTCATATCTGAATGTATTTTTTTTCTCTCGAAAATTGGAGTTTGTATAGGGACTAGGAAATAGTTATCTATACAGCGACGATCGCCTATTGCTCTACCCGTACGAGATAAAATATTGAATGTAAATATTTCGCGATAAGAGAGTGCATACATTATTGCTCTACATGCGACGTACATAGTGTGTAGATACCACAAGAGATTTTAGAATTCATTTTGATACATACAATTCGCTCCTTGTTTTGTTGATATATTTTATAAATATTAGAATTATTGTTAGTATGGATGGAATAAATTTATACAATGTGATGTTACAATTTACAAGAAAATCAAAGTGTTCAAGTTGTTTGTTAACCTCTATTAAAAATAATTATTCATAAAATGTTTATCTATTAGATTATACGGCACCTCTTCATGTTAGTGATCAAGGTACTAGTACAAAGACTAACTCATTTTGTTTCTTGTTACGACTGTCACAAAATTTTGATTTGCTGAATTGGTGCTATACATCGTCAAAGCTCTTATCAAGTGTTCATAAATTCTTGAAATATGTAAGGTAAGCATTGCAATACAACTTCAGTGTATCAATATCTAATAACGAGCAAAAAATAATTACGACAACAACAGATATTTCGATTTGAATCGTTCAAATTTAATATTGAAATTTCACCAAGCACCTTCTGTCGAAATCTTAAAAGATATTTTATATTATACACAGATATTGACATATATGTTTATAAGAACCATTAAAGAATGGTTTTTAAAAATAGCTTTCTTTTTAATGTGAAAATTGCAACGTTAGGATTTTCGTAACCCGTGGTGCGAATTATAACCACGTTCGTTTTCGCAATACTATCCCCATGCGGACATTCCACTGAAAATCGATGTTTTATGGCCAGAATAGATATTCCGGCTATCGTGTCGGACGGATCTGATACGAAAGATGTTTCTTTCTGATAGTTCGATATTGCTTTATCCATTTTGATATTTTGTGGCGATAGCTTTTTTACATCATCGGTCAAAGACGGCTCGCATTTTTTCAGAACGACCTACACCCATAATGACAAATATACAGTAATATTTTATGATAGCGATACGATAAGAGGAATCTTTTCTCCTTAATGCTGTCCCTATAAAAAAAATCTTGGTAAAACATCGTATTCGAAATCCTAAATAGTTTTTTTTTCAGAAAATTAGTTACATTCAGTAAAATTCAAAGATATCTTTGAACTCACTATCGCTAAATTTTCAATTATTTCACTTTCCCTTGAAATCTCTACCGTCATAATATTTCCGATTGATTCGGTGGTTACTTAGGCTTTCAATGAGGTTCCGGTTTCATTTTATTATTATTGGTGTATGAGTGATGATGCTTTTTTATTAATTTAATTCGTTGGTATTAAATACATACTTCACATGCTTCTCAAAATATCGAAGGAGCAGACTAACAAAAGTATCTTATAATTTATTGCTGATTCGCTGAAATATATTTATCATTTTGGCGCCTTTCAACCGGAGCTTTTGCTTGTCTGCAAATTAATGTTTGGCTGAAAATATCTGCGTACCATCCGCTTTCTCTTTATCCAAATGCGGCCACGCGAGTCAAGTTTCGCAAGAAACCTCTCACCTTTCATTCCGCCAAAGAGTTCTAAGGTGGCGGTTCATCAATCAACGTGTCAGGCGAATATTGAGATGCAAAGGTTCACAGAGAAAACTTCGACTTGGAAAGTTTTCAGCAAATTCAGTTATACGTTCGCCCCACTTTCAATATTCCCGTATTGGCGTGCAGACGGCTCCAACTCACGACAATGAATTTAATGAGTTCCTATCCAAGTTTTTGATTTCAAATTGAGTTTTTTTTATACTATTTCTGCAAACGAAAATCGCTTCTGACGTTCTTTACAGTAAAAAATATTCAAGACACAATGGTCTTTATTGTATATGAAAATTCTTGTGCAATAATTTGTTAGTATTGATATAGTATGAGAAATTCAAATAATTATCTTTCATTGTAATGTAAAAATGATGTTTTGGAAAATAGTAATTACCATAAGTTGACTATTGTCGAAATTATATGAAAGACATAGATTTATTTTCATTACATATTTAATTGGTTAGGATTTAAATTGTTTAATTGACAGTATTTTATTAAGCAAAAGATGAATATAAATCTAATATTTGGTCAGTATATAATTTTTTTTTGAACTGTATAAACGTATAAAAGTCAGTATTTATTTTAAATGTGACCATTAGTCGTGAATTAAGTAAATTAAAGTTTGATTGTCAATATGAAACTGGTACCATTTACAAAATTCAGATCGATAATATATTTACCGGAAATTATTACTAAATACTGACCATAAATACTATATATCGTACAAAAATTTATTTAAATACTTACCGGATACATATACGCCCAATAAAAACATCACTTTGTCCTATACACATTTTATTTATAACTAAACGCCAGTTCTGTTCAGTCTTTATTTGATTTTTTTTTAAAATATTATTTCCCTATGTGTTAACTGTGCCTAGCATTTTATTATACATTGCTATGGAAATGTTTGAACGACATTCAGTGTTTAAGTAAAGAGATCGATGATGTGTTCTCCGAAGTGAAATGAAATAAATGAATTTACTGCAATACATAAACTGACGACGTGCGGTAAACTATATTTTTAATACGTTTATATATAATATAATGGGCTTTGGTAAGCATCTCGACTCGATGTTTCCCGCGTGTTTTTGTGCGTTGAACCCGACCCGGTTCATATTTGCGGGAAGTTTTATGCGGTCGACCTCCGCCGAGGAACAAAATAAAAGTGAGGAGGATAGTGAAGTTTCCCGAGTGACCAGCAGTATAGAGGACATTGACCAGGAAAATGTCGTTATTGTAGATAGCTATACTTCCACAAAGGGCAGATTGAGAGACTGTATCGAAAGGCTATCAATTTACAATGGTATGTTTTATAGTTTGTGAGTCTTATATTGATTTATTTTTTACACATTTGGTATGGACATAGATTTAAATTACTAATTTTAATGCTAATGGATATTATCGGATATTATTTATACTTTAAATTGTAATTCTACAAGTCATTTTTACAAAATGGAGTCACTACTTTTTTTATTTTTTTTATTTTAACAAATCAGTCATATAAACCAACAATCATTTCAAATTATTTTATTTTTAGTTTATTACTATAGTTGTATTGGATTTCACTATTTACATATTCACTGAAATTATTTTTAGAAAGTTATTAGTTTTTCAAAATTGTAAAAATAATTTGGTTAACCTTAGACTCTTTTTATGTTTAGTATTAAAACATGTGACTTATGAATATGCAGCAATGCTTTTAATTATGTCTATCTTTATCTTTAAAATAATTATTCCGGTATCTACGCCGTAGATGTACTAATTTCATGCTATTTTTTAATTATGTAACAATGCGCAAGAAAGTACTAAGGCGAAACGTACCGAGTAAGATAGTCTTTTTCATGTTATTTTCGCAAAGCAACAATGGATAGATATTTTCTTCGTATAAACACTAGCAGACAAAGTTTTCAGCCGCAATTGGTACGCTTTTCATATTATTTTGTTTTATTACAAAACTTATTCCTATGGCGAAGAGGCACCTGTAAAGGCGGCGAGTAAGATAATTATTCATGCACGCTTGTTATGTTTTAAGTCTGAACGATTAAATACGAAACGTAAATGAATTGTGACGCTATAGCAATTAGTACTGTAGATAACGTGAACAGAGAACTTACACTAAAATAAATATGCCAATTACCTGTAAGTTATCGTTTTGGGCATTGTTTTATGTACCCATATTTACATGCATATGGTTTCCTTTAACAACGCTATGCCATTCGACTGTTAACACAAAGGCCCCTTGAACACCAAACCACGCGCGTGTATCATTAGCACCTTTCTGTAATACTGAAGAAAACAAGATAATACTACTTTAAAGCTTGGTTTGTTAACTAACAATTTGTAATCTAAGAAGTTAATATAGTATTCGGTGTAAATACTTGATAAATGTTTTTAAAACTCGTTAAGACTTGTCTTTGTTAGGCGGCCCAGATTAGTTTCGCTGACAGATCCAGATTTTTATTAGAGATGCGGAAAAAGCTTCCATAGTCAAAATATTTTCAGAAGACAAATGGAGTAACTTTGACATAATTATTTGTTTCAAAAGAAAGTGTAAGTCTTTGTTTTAAAGTTTTCGATTTGATATAAATACGTATTTCGCTAACTAATTTCGTTACTGTAAATGCAATGCTACTTTTTACAGTATTATTATTATAATGTAGTTATTCAAATAAAATTTATTTTTTATCAGGGAATTAATTTATCAAAGCGTTTATTACTACAATAGTTGTAAGATGATAATAACTACTACTCCTTTTCACACAATCGTCAGAGCCATAGTTCTTTATTTGTAGTTGTCGTTACTCTATAATTAAAGATTTCGACTGAATGTGCTTAGTGATATTTCAATATCAAATTTGAATTGTTAATATTTCGCACATTTCCATGCTTTTTGTCACGACGACCCGGGATTCGCCTTTCGACATAGTCAGGCATTCAAGTGCGCTTATGTATGTGAACGGGCGCTTAGTATCGTGGACATGTAAACATAAAAAGATTATAACTTAGTTTAAATGTTATTAATGGTGATCTAGATTACAAAACAGTATACAATTTAAACGATTCAAATTAGGTAGTTACTCAAGTAGCAAAAATATAATTCTTATGATGGCGAAAAGCTATCTAACTTGTACGTACCATTTATATAACATGGATAGTGTCACCTTAAAACAAAATGTTGGCGGAAGAACAAATTTAGACTTTCCCATGATTTAAATATTGAAATTACAAAATAACATTTTTGAATCTAAAAAAAAATCTTAAAGCGAGCTTTGCAGTATTAACCTTTTGAGGAGTATGGCCGCGTATGTGCGTCAAATATTGTGTTGGCTTGTATATATTATAATTATATATTGCCATTCTCATGTTTTTATTGAATTGTCATTATTTCTTCACACATATATACAAAACATATATATCTGTGGGATTCGGGATCCCTGGATTGGATTCTCTAGTTATGAGTACACAGTTGATGGTTTTTTTTTTTAAAATAATAGATATCTGAATAATTATGACGTATAATTTCCCTAAAATAATATCAACAGTTGTTAATAATGCTTAAAATCATTTAATGTTTTAAAAATTGGATTATGTTTGTAATACATACCCGAAAACAATATTTACAGTGCGACCACACCAGCAAGAAGTTATTTTACACCTTAATCGTAAACATTTGTTTGTAGTGTAGTTGGTGATTCAAAGTTCTCTGTAATAGTACCCATAAAATATAAATTACGCTGTGAAATACAAAGCTTAGCTCTTCGACATAATTGAATCATTTCGTTATGATTTTATTGCGAATACCCTGTTTGCGAACCACCCTTGTTATCATGACAATGTTTTGAAATAAATATACGTCGTTGTTGTCTTACACTTCTACATTAGTACTAGTTCGTAACAAACTTAATTAAAAAGTGAGACGGTCTCTTTTATACTTATAGTTGAACGGCTCTGCAGTCGTTTCCTATTTACGTGTATATCTTTCTATACACCATTCATGCGAATATTACAAAATTGATTGCTTATAAAAAAGTGATGACCTTAAAATTTGCCTTTAATAGTTAGTACTCATTCAGGCTAGGGTGTCAAATCCCGGATCCTATATGTGATATCGAGATTTCGGGGTTTACATTTTTTAAATCCCGGAATTGATCGTTTAATAAGAGATTAAAACTGAATTTTATTATTAAATATGGTTGTAGGAGTATGGTATGGAGTATTTAGTATTTAGATTTAAATATCTTTTTTCCGAAAAATTCCGAAATTCCGATATACATACATATATAGGGACCATCCCAAGATTACGGGATCGCTAAATTGATCGGGATTGGAAACCCTAATTCAGACAATTTGTTATGGACACATTCATTATTCTTTTGTATTTTTGACAAATCTTATTTTGTTAGTAGTAGTCGAAATTGGAACAAATTTAATTTATAGTCTTATATACGGTATGAGCCTCGGGTAAGTTGAATTATTTCAAATAATTTTACCTGAACATTCTCGTTTTGTTACTACTCCACAAAGCTATCATAAACTACATTTTTTTTGTGCTGATTTCGAATATTTACCATTCGTAAAAGCTGAACTTGAATTTCATATGAACTCAGATTTTCTTCTAAAATTGTTGGTTTTTAGATGGCATATTGTACGATTCATATTATATCAATTATATCATATAAAGTTATTCTATTAGAAATTTACAGTTAACAAAATATGACAATACTACATTACATAAAAAAGTGCTTAGTCTTGCATTCTAAAGTAATATTAAAATTATCTCGTCTTACATAATATGTATCCAATAATGTTGAAAGCTCTTTGTCCAAAAAATCGACCAGCTTAAAATGATGAACGAGGTGTACGTATTTGGATAAACGGCATTCGTAGGTAGACAAAAACCTTTTTTCAGTTTTTGTTTACACCAACAATCGTATATTCGTAAATATGTACTATCTCGTCATCAATTTGTTTAATAACTGCCGTTTTTACTTAGTAGTTTCTTTACCTCTATTTTGGACCGAAACCGTCATGAACAATCATTTTTATTATGCCAGCCGTCACTAAACTCGATTCGACCTGATTTGACCGGGTTGATAATTGAGTTTCTTATTTTTATTGTCAGTGAGTTTCTCCCGGTTGCGCTTCGGTCTTTCATTAGGGCTGTAAATCTCGTCGGCAAGTTTGTGAAGGCATAACCCCTTCTCTGCAATCACCATTAAACTTTGCACTGTACTTATGTACCATCCATAGAGATGCAATCATACAGACCACCGACCGTAGTTCGGCGGCTGGTATGTGGCGGAAAATGGCCGTCTTGCTACTTAACAGGACAAAAAATACAAGATAAACCATAACCAAGAAAACATGTCAAGGACAGATAATAATATTTAAACCATCTTATCTGACTGCGCTTGGCCGATTTCCTTAGATATAAAAAATAATGAATTTACTTATAATGTGATAGAAATTAACACAAATTTTAAATTAAAGTAAAGTAAAAAATAATAAGATCAATTCAATGGTTTGAAAGTAAGCAAGGTCAATAATCGTCAGTGCAACAACCAAACATTGTTTGCACGGATTGTATTGCGTATGGCAGGAGAGGATATCTTCGAACCAATGGAAGTTTTTGACTACATTCCATGGCTCAAAAGCCGTTGTAATTGGTTGAATTCACAACGGTGACTTATTGGCGCCTGCTCTTATGTGCAAGGATTCTGTTTTTAGAAAATTGAAGATAAAGGTTCATTAGTGATGATTGTTTAAATATCGACTGTGGAAAGGAAAAAGGACGTAACCCACACGTATCAAATTTTACAGGAAGCGCTGAAAACGTGTTTTGATGATTTTGTGACATATGCAAATTATGAATTATACACAACCTTGAAGTGCACGGAGACTTCTAAACTGGTGTTTAATTGACATAATCTAATATTAATTCATGAATTTGTCTAGGAAAAACCTTTATTTCAGTCTTCTTGGTTTTAATTTTTTACAAGGTCATCTTTTTCAAACATATAAGCTAAATTTAGATATTGATTCGCCATTTGCAGCTTGCATCCCTTTGATAGAACGTGTATCAAGTTTGATATATTGTGATTATCGAAAAAAACCTGTTTTAAAAAAACTGGGTAACGTCCTTTTTCCTTTCTACAGTCGATATGCTGAATTTGCAAATTTCGAATATCCGACTTATGTTAGTCGAATACATAAGTGCGAAACGAAATTCAATGTCTTACTTTTGTTTTTATATAATATATAACCTAAAAATAATAATCCCGTTTTTTTTCAGGTACGTACTATTATTTTTCTACCTTCATGGAAACATTGGAAGCATCCCTGTAAGTACATATTTTATTTCTTTTCATACATAAATGCACTGTAACAATATTTGAGATAAATTTATATGTAAATATTGTGTATATCTCTGATGTATGTATTTTTATATCGCGAATAACCAACTACAGCTATCTTTACACCATTATTTTGCTTAACGAATAATTTACTAACAGATATTGAATGTTTATCCGCTTTCGTAAAAAAAAATATTGAAATATTATCTACATGTGGCGTGTTGATTGGAATTTTAAATGAAAACTGCCTTAAAATGTGAATGTAAATTTTCGTAAAACTATTTGCCTAAAATGTGTATTCATAACATTGACTCGAAAACCTTTGCTCCCCCAAAATATTAGATAGTTTTCACACGAAATTGTGTGCGGGATTAAGATTTTATCGTGTGAATTCACAGATATCTCGTTTAAGTTATAGTATAGTCGGTAGACGCTTATTGGTGTGACAGTATTTGCCTTTGAATTACGGCGCACTTTACGGTGTGCCTTATTAAAAGTGAAGCAACGTCGCTGCCTGTGCAGGCGGCATGTATGGACCCGTTTAACGCGAGGCCGGCAGGTAGCTCGATGGCCGGTTCAGGCAATATTGGTTCAGCCGTACAATGTACTTCCTTCAGGCGTCATAAATAGCTGGAGAACTTGGACGGAAAGCGCATTTGTGTGGGAGTTAACAGGTATCACACTGCGGTTTAAAATACCTCTTAGTGAAGGTGCGTTCGCTTTGTCTACAGTTTGGGGTAGGCGACTGCATTTATAAATTCAAACATTATCCTTTATAATATCAGAACTATTTTACTGTCATGAGGATTCATGAATGCCATTAAATACATCTTGCACCTTCCATTCTATTAAAAAAAAATATGTATTTTTTTCTAACATATCTTCCAATTATAAAATAAAAAGAGTACATACATATTTGTAGTATTGTTTGGTTTGGTGGAATGCGATTTTGAAAGATCAAACAATCGATGCATTTGGTTCGTTAAAACGTATTAAATATTTTAGATAGTTTTTTTTCGGAATCTTGTCATCGTCATGTTTAAATTAATTAGCATTATTCCTATTAATTTTATGAATTCTCGCTTCTCTGTCGTATTTGTTTTTAAGCACATATTTATGTGCGAGTTTCTCATCTGTAACGAACTAAAGCAATCTTGGCACAACTGTTTCCAAACGAATATTAACTTCATAAATATTATTGAAATGTGTGAAAAATAAGGATAATTATTACATACCACTGCTTTACCCACCTATTTATTACATTTGAATAAGAACCATTACCGTGATAAACGCATATGAAAACCATTTGCGGATATAAATAAAAATCTTCGTCCGTTCCATTCCAAAGCATGCGTTCTGGAAAATTGCAGGATGCTGCTCACACTCGATATCGTTATCTAAATTATTCACGCTTTCCTGAACCCGTTAGCTATTTCAATTGATAAACCTTAACTCCAAAACTTAAACAATAAAACATTATTGTGTATTCGAATCAAAGTGTGTAACGACAAAGTTGTCGTTATGAATCTGTATCTACGAGTTTATGATAGTAAACTTTATTAATTCTGCAAATTGTTAGCATTTGTCTAGACTACTGAAACGCAGATAAGAGATAATTGAGAAATATTAATTTTTTAGTTTGAGTATTATTGAGATTGAAATAAGTGTATATATAATTAGATATATATATAATAGATAAGATAGATAATTAAAAAATATATATGTTAGAGGTGTTAAAATTGTAATTTTGTGTAATTATAGAATCACTTCTACTGTAATTTGTAAATTATTTTCAATGTCAATTGTTGTTTACACCTTTTCATTTCAATTTGTTATTGTATAAATAGTACTGCTAAATTATATTTCTTATTAGTTAATAATTCTCGCCATGAACGAAACCGGTCGTGACCCTTTAAAATAAAGTACAAAGGAATATTGTGTTTTTATTAATATAATACCTTTCCACCAAGTATTGACAGTGAATACTCTAAAAGTGATCATAATAATATTTTTGTAACCTCTATCACCTCAAAGTTTAAATATTTTAAAAATATCTAATACTTGTACCTGGTTCAATCATATATTCACTACGCGATCCACAGTAATCATTCGTAATTGGCGGCTGTCGTATATTTGCTTTACTAGCTTCGCTAGAAATGCGCGACGTAGCTATCGCATAGCGCGATGAAACAGCTACGGACTTGTCACGTAGCGAGGCACTACGGCTACATCACGAAACGTAGCGGTTAAGCAGCGTAGACGTAGCATCGCTGCCGATACGCTGATACAGCCAGTAATTCGCCTTACATAATCAAAGTAATTTAATTCATCGTCACTACAGTCAGTGATTTCACTTTGAATTCTGTAGTATAACATTTTTTTAGTTATTCTGAAAAAAAATGTTTAACTGATGTTCTTATGACGTAACCATTACACCAGTATTAAAATTGAATATAATAAAATGGTTTCAATTTTTCCTCAAATACTAGCAAATTGATGTTTCGAGAAGGCGGGAACATATGTCATCTCGTGTAGATTTCCCCGCTATGCAACGGAATGCTTCACGAGTATCTATTGTTCTCTGTACGCTCTCTGGCATTGTTTTTAACATTCTGGATAGATTATTCTCTTCCTGCCACTTACAGGCATATTTGAAAAGTCGTACGATACGCTACCGAAAAAAATATGTAATAAATTTTTCTTTATTCTAAAATTTTTCTGATTGATTTATTTGTATTGCTTTATAATTTGATAAATCATTATTACTGTCGGACTTTAGTACATAGACAAGATTTTTTAAAAATACTTAAGTATTATTTTTTTGTTTATCATATCATTATATCGTTTGAAATAAATTTATTTATAATTTATTGAATTAATCCTAGAATAAAGATAATTCCCTCCTTTGTCCCCCTATATTATTATTATCATTGTTTTATATATAAAATGATTTGGAATATTTACGGTTCACAAAATTCTAATATATTTTTTAAATAATTAAAACTATTCGAGAATACGTTAAGATGTATATTTTATTAAAATAGTAGTAATATTAGTGAATGTTATAATCATACCTGATCATATTAAATTAAATTGGAATTAGTTCAAATGAGTATTTCATTTTTTGAATATAATGTCTTTCCACCAAGTATTGACAGAGAACAACATTAAAAGTAATGTATTATAATATTATTTATTATTATATACTATAAGATGTATATTTTATACAAATAAGTTTTTGTTACAATACTTTGTCGCTTTTTAAAGTATCTTTTATTTCTTATATATCGCATTAAAAGCATATCGTCACTGTACTTGCATTATTTGGTAATTAACAAATTGATAGTTCTGAGTAAACAGCAAATGAAAAATTTGACCTTTTTATATAAATCCAATAGCCTTGAAATTTTACATAGGTTATTAAAAAATAGATATATCAAATTAGGGAATAATAGGTAGGTACAATTTCCTGCCTTTAAATCTGTATTAATAGTAATTAACCATGCATAATGTGGTTGTCAACAAAATAATACAATAAATGCACCAACTGAGTTTTTCCGGAGAACGATTTCATTTATATTCAAGAATCTCATTGTATACTGACCATAATTTTGCCAATTTTGTTTTTACTGTCTTCTGCCTGTATGGTGACGATATGCAGTATCTGCATATCTGAATAATATTTCTTGCATAAGAATAATACTATTTGATAATAAGCTGATTCATGAAGAACGATAAGTAGTAGCTCCACTTTCAATAGTTATTGTGTCTGATTCATCCGATTGATAGGCAATAAAGCGTCATGTAAAACTGGTAGCACACTCCTCATAAGCCGGGGTCTGGTAATAGGTACATACTCGGTACGTGGTACTGCATGGTTCGGTTCCCTCCGCGGTTTATCAACGAGAGAGCTTTTTGACGCCGTGCTGTTCTTTCGTCGGGTATCGTTTAACGATATGGACATATATGTACAATATATATCACTTGCATCTAATACACTGGCAATCGTTTGAGTTGCGGAATGATTTCCGTATGAATATAAAATATTTTCTACAATTGTTAAACGTCAATCACAGAAAACAATGTTCAATACACACACACATGTTATGAGACGATGAGAGGTAAATAAAAACGAATGTATTATCAAACAAAATTATTTTTTATAACATTGTTTTTACACAGATCGTGTAAAAAATTGTACCACGTGTTTCGCCACTTTGAGAAGCATGTTTATACTATCGATGGATTCGGCGGTAACTTGTGGAAGTTCATTTTAATATAAACTTAAAAATAACTTAGATTATTCCATGTATTGTGCTACAGGGCACCCTGAGATTTTATTAAAAGTAAGATTGTCTAAGGATGCCTCTAAAAGAGGCGAAACACGTGTCACAGTTTGTACCACAATACGTGGAATAATCTAAGTTATTTTTAATTTAATATTAAGCATGTTTATCTTAACAATAAAATAAAGATGCTTCTCAAAATAGCAAAACTCACGCCGCAGTTTGTGCGACAGCAAATTTATCATTTTTTTTATTATTAAAAATGAACTTCCACGAAGTTTCCGCCGAATTTATTCTGAATAAAAGATAGCTTCTTTATTTTATTTATATTGGCTTGAAATGATTGAAATTGATTTTTATTTTTTACTACACATACATGTTTTGTTTGAATCATTGCCAAAAATTGTATTTATTCCTTTTAAACTGCAACATCTATGGCAGGGTTGCTAAACTGATGATCCTCTTATTTATCATATCGATGATTCTGATAATCTTATGACTCATCTGAGAATTAGTGTCATCGTTAGTGAATCAGTTGATAACTATTAGGCTCAGGTGAATGATAAATGAATTGATTTTCATTAGCCGTTTAATATCCGAACGCCACCGAATGGAGACAGGTCAGTTAAGTGTTTGAAATGGCGTAACTGTTGTAGTCGGGGTTTTATTTTCTATTTTGTTTTTCCTTCCGAGGTTTTCACTTTTTAATTCTGCAACCATTACCGAAGAGACAATTTTAAATGTGTAATTGTTTGGCGTTGAGAGCAAAAAGTTTAATACTGACTGGTAGGAACGAGAACGATAAACAGTGAAACATCGTTTTAATTCTGCTTAGTGTAAATTTTTGATTTACATTACACAAACATACATAGGTGTGTGTGTGTGTGTGTGTGTGTGTGTGTGTGTGTGTGTGTGTGTGTGTGTGTGTGTGTGTGTGTGTGTGCTTAAATAGCATATACCTTTCTTGCGACATATTGTGTTCTGCATTGTTGCGTTTTCATTTAATCGTAGCACACCTCTTCGACTGTAATCGCATGACGCGTAAAATGTACGCATTATCAGTAGCGTGTGGCATGTTATTGCGAAGCATCCTTGCATGGCTCACGCTTTTAAAGAGCCTTTTAACATTTTTGAGTTACGACCCTATAAACATTACCGATATACGTAATAAATATACCGCTCTAAGATGTAATTTATATAGACACGAAATCGTTTATTTTTTACTCGAAAATAAACTCGTATTTTTTTCCTTCATATCAACAACACAATGTTTTTATCGCATTATTTGATGCGAAAACTATTTGTAATTTGCATGCAAATGCTTGCGACGAGCGACACCCGTCTATAGTAATTTAAAAAATTCTTTATTGATTCAAAACAATATTAGATTTCCATCAAGCACCTTCAGTCGAAATTCTAAATTATATCAAAACAATATGTTTTATTTTCACAAATATTATCAGTTTATTTCTTTTCTGAACTTTTTCTTTAACACGTTTAGTATCTCTAACGAGATAAATTAAAATATAAACATTTCTGTATTGTCAATGACCTTCGGGAAAAAAAGTCATGTATGTAACGATTGAAAATGGCGGGTTACTTCTACGTTCATTTAATTACTGACTAAATATAATTTTTATATCATTATGTTGAATGATCTTATTTATTATTGAATAATTATTGGTATTGGTGGAGTCGAAAGCGAAGCCTTGGCTCTGAATTATGAAACAGTTATTGTATCTATGATATTATATAGCATATTTTTCCACTCAGCCTACGTGTAAAAATAATGTTGAAATTGTTATTATTCATATCGTTAAGTTGATATTGAAAAAAGTGATTTATTTTTTTCCAGCGTAGGTTATATTTATAGCGTTGTGTAATTTTAAAATTAGCATCGCAATAAAATAATTTGTCAACCGCCGCGAGTCGCAGCGTTATAGTGGCAGTTTTTGATTAATTGTAGCGCAGCGATACTAAATTCTGTCCTCTGGATGTTTCTGCTTGTACTTTTATACCTTTTTAAAGATCGTAATAATTGCAATATTCCAGTTGCGCGTTTCGTGACATACCAACAACCTGCTACTCGATCGAGTTTTCTTACATTCATATCCTCTACGCCAAACCAAAGATTGAATGCATACGATAGAAATCGAGATCTAATAGTAGATTAAAAAGTCAGAAACTGTTTAAAAACAAACAAAACAACATCGATGAAAACTATCAAACGTATTTTTCGTATTTTTTTCTTCTTGCAATTTCACTGACTTTTTTTATTGTACACGATTATATTGTCAACAACTTATCGTAATTACCACATATAACTATGAGAAGTGTTTTGAATTTTCAAAAAATAAAATTTTTCAAAATTCTCCACGCACGTTCAATAATTTTGTGTAGATGAAATAGTATAAAGCTTTTAAATTCATGGGTAAAATTAAACACCGATTTCAATATCACCAGCACACTATTAAATTTTTCGCCTGCTGTGGCCCAGTTGGTTAATGCTTGCTCCACCGATAACGCAGGTCTGGGTTCGATTCTCGGTCAGATCACAGTGAAATTGAGAATTATTAAATTTAAAGTTGCGATCGAAGTCTGGGTGTTTGTGATGTCAATTCGATCCTTTAATATCTGGGTGTAGCAATAGCGATTAGTCAATCACTAGTCCTGTTTTAGCCTTATCCTTCTCTCCCTACTACTAAAAAAATGAGGTCGAGCGACTGAGTTACAAACAGTTCTCGTAGAAAAAGCTGCTGTCAAGATACCTCCATTAGAGGCCCATATTCTCCACATTGAGAGCGGCCAAGGATTTTTTTTCCATATCTGCTCCCTATACAGAGCAATCCAAGATTCTCTATAAGTATAATATAAGCACAGTATAAGGTGACACTGCGCTTTCGTAATGTGGCATGACTCGCAACCGTAAACCAGCACTGTCAACATGCATGCATTGAACCGGAGGCACTTGGTGCAGACCGAGTACAACCGTGAGTCCCAGACTTTCCACATTGAATTTAAGGTTGCTCCAGCTATCCTTAATCCGATTGCCGAGTTCTTTATACGGATTGACATCTCGCCAGATAATTAAATACCTTTCTAAAAATGTTATGTCGTCATTCGATTGTAATGTTACATTATTCAATTTTCCTTCATATACTATACTTGCAGGTCCATTGCTTGTCGTTTTGCCTGGCTTTTTGCTTTTGAATATTCTGCATTATATTTACCGAGCTGGGGAGCGTCTCCATTGTTCGTATTACGCAAACCGGCCGAACGCTGATTTTGCGGAGGTGTCTCTTCTATTGTTGAATATTTTCCACATCGATGGGCCCCGTTATTGTCATGAAAATTCGTAATTCTTGTCATTTGATATTTTTTACGTCATTTGTGTCATTCTTTTACATAAATGTCGCTCCCTGCGTAGCACGTCGTAGTAATAATCCAGATTAATTAAGTGTTTTTATGTTTTGAGATTTCCATCGCTGTTTTAGTTATTTAAGTAAATTTACATAACACTGGCGCTGTTTTGCTAGTACCGAGTTGGCCCAATTTCGTTTCCATCCATTTGTTTTACATATATTACTAAAACAACATACCCGTTTTCCCGACTGATGTTTAATAAACCATGATTGTTGGGATTTGCAAATAGGTTGTAAGAAGTCAGCCATGTATCGACGTCGTTCATAATGCCAGTGTTTTCCTGCAACAAATAAATCAGCATTTGCTTACATTTATTTATGCAAATATTGTGCAAACATTGAGTATTGAACGGCTAGAATGGCAACATTCACCTTCCCATGGAAAATTTAAAGTGAATATCTGCGTTATTCCAATAGTTTTTCATGAGCTTAGAAAATATTAAATTTGTTGAAGTATAATATTAATACAGATAGACACAATACATGTTTAAACTGAACATAAGTTAATGGTTGCTTATAATATTGACAAAATTCGTAAAAAAAGATAAATACTATTTAATTCATTTTATTTTCAGAGCAAAAGAAAAGCGTGCTATTTTTTTTAGATTTTGGAACATTTTTTAAACTGGAATCGATAGACACTAGGCACACTATTCTTCTGAGAACATACAACTGTATAATTGGTCTATTTGCAATATTAATGTTTATATACGCAATAATAGTACAAATGAAAATAGAATTTCATTTAAACTATCGTTAGCGTATATAAAGTTCATCAGTTGTTGTTTATGTATGATCAATTTTAGTGTGTTCACTGTCAATACTTGGTGGAAAAGCATTATATTAGTAAAAACACAATATTCCTTTGTACTTTATTCCACTTTATTTAAAAGTCATGCTCGCAATGAGCGAAACCGGTCCTGACCTTTTAAATAAAGTGGAATAAAGTACAAAAGAATATTGTGTTTTTATTAAAATTAATTTAGGTATGACTTCGTCAATCAAATTCTTTATGATTTTTCGATATCTACTTGTAATATCTCATTCACAATAATAATGCTAGAAATAATATATATATTATTTGATATCCATTCGATATATTCTTGTTTATACATGTATATTCCAGCCTTTTATCAGTCGGTATGTTTATATTAACAATAAAACAAACACTTTCTGTTGTAGTGCGTAGTGGCGTAGACGCTTCATCACTTCCAACCTATAATCCGATGCTACGAGAGTTCTTTACTTTGCACCGCTTAAACTGAGAAGCACTTGTGTCTGTTTATGTTACCGAAACAGCCGTCTATGCATACAAGTTTTGATACTTATTTCATTAGCTAGAAAACTTAATTTCTATGTGGAAAAAGCATTAAATTATGTAAAAAAATATTTACACTGTAAAGCACCAAAAAAATGATGTATTGTGATTTTATGATGATGAGACAAAATACCTCGTTGACATAGTTCCAGTATTGTAATGATATACTATCTTTCGAACATTAAACTTAATAAATTCTTTCAATATTAATAAATCCTATACTTACAATATTGGACGTAGTTGTTCGATTCTTAAATTCGGCCACTCTTTTGTAATGAATATTTCGGCCAGACGGGGTAAGATTGATGTAAAAAAATATTTTTTCACAACCATATCATTCATTATTACATTTTTCTTTACCCTCATTTGTAAACATGATTTTTATGGAGAAACGCTTCGAGCTGTCTGTATACGTTTTTATAAAAATATTTTGGCGAATATATTATGTAACACTATTCAAGAAGAAATTTAAGTCGAGTAGTCGATATAGTGAGTTATTATTCTCAGTTATATTGTCGTGAAGAAATAGTTTCACGGATCTTTAATCTCATGTTGAGTTTAAATAAATTTGACGTCAATCATTAATTACTGTTTTTTTATGAATATTTTTTCGACTTGTTCTACTACATTTATCGCGAATGAGAAGCATGTTTTTGATAGCAAATTTCACACTTAATCGAATTAAAATGTCATACGCTATTTTATTAATTGTAATAATATTATACTACAGTTGCGTATAATTTTGTATGTACACAGAATTTCTTTTTATTGATTGATAAATGAGTAAGAGAACATTCACAAATATATGTAATGTCAACGGTGGTACGAATGTACGACCAAGCTCTTAGTACAAGAGTAAACTATTTTTTTTAACCTACGTCAAGTGTTAAAAAAACAGAATTATTCACTTCTAGTTCCATGATAAAGTTGATAAGCTAGTGAGTTATAGCAACATGTATATATGAGCTTAATAACTGTTAGGGATTTCGTAATGATTAAAAATTTCGACTGAAGGTTCTTGGTGCAATTTGAATATTAAATTTAAATCGTTCAAATTATGTATATTCACACAAATTTTGTCACTTACGACTCGGATTTCGCCTTTCGGCATCTTAAGGCGTTCAAGTGCACGGATTTAATATTTCGTAATGAACTTGAGGATCGGGGTGAGAAAACATTTCGAGGATTCTTGCTTCTCGGTCATATCATCAAGTAAAATAGTGAATAAAAAGAAAATTACACCGAAGATTCAAAATAACTCTTACAATGTCTACGTATTTTTAGTGTTTCTATTGATTATTCGACTTTCTCAATTATTATATAAATGAGATATCAGCATGGTCGTTATTAACTATTGACTAAAATTTATGAAATATTTATGAATTAGTTAGTACCTGCTGTCTTTGTAAACTTTGTACTTTGTACTAAAACACGAAGCGTTGATAATATGTTCGCAACTGGTCTCATAACTACATCACGATTTATTTTATAGAGGAAATTGTATGTATATAATATCTGTTTTTTTTATAATGGTCGTTGTTAAATTACCATTAAATCAACGTATTTCAATAATCATCAAGATGGGTATATCACAGCCCAATTATAGATTTACAAGTTAAAGCTGTGACAGAATTATTATTCTTGTTGATCAATCACGTCTTCCGGCCCGGACCAAGATAGACAATCCGCTTTATAATCTTATCTCCAGTTTGTGACGTCATTTTTCAATATGTCGCTGCCAAAAACGAAACATTTATTATCGTCACAGCTCGAGTTTATAAAAGTTAGTATGATTAATGCGGAGGAACTTTTTTAGGAAAACAATTCGGAGGCGATCGGTTTCTATTTTTTATTGATAAAGTTGTGGTGGCGAGAACGGTAGAAAACAGAATTATTTCGTATCTCTAGTGATATATTTATGCCTGTAACTAACATTTTATGTTCTATATATAGATTTCCAACGTATAAAAGAAAACATATATTTACAATTTATAGTATAGAATAATTTCAAAAATGAATATCTCGCATTTTAGCTCAACAGAGTTTTTATTTGTTTTTCACTAAGACGCTCGATATAATTCGAGAAGAAAATTAACGCCCATGTTTCAAATTTTTAACAACATTTAGTAGTGAATTTGTTACGTTTTGTATTAAAAACCTTCTTATCGATAAGTGGAGTTCTCGCCACTCACAAAAGTCAATTTCGTATGATTTTAATAATAATTCAAACCAGTTAGAATCATTTGTCCAGATACATATGTCGCCGATGAAAATCTAATAATGATCTGTTTGTATAATACAACAATATAACAAGGGTAATCACTGTTTTTAAATCTTTTATAATACAAATTTATTCAACTGTGACCACTATAAAAAACTTCTATGACTGTAACGAAATATATACATACTTATGACTTCCAGAAAATATACCATTCTACCCCTTCCATATTTTTTTATTAAAAAAATATTTGTCAAGAATGAATCAACTTATGTACGTGTTAACGTGACAACTTCTTAAAAAATCGGTTTTTTTCAAAGATTTCACTATTATGCACTTATATAAACCTACGTATTCTTATACCTAAGCAATTTTATCTTTTTGATATTTCATTTTGTAAAGAAAATTGCCAACTTTACCCTCGTACCGTAAATCGGTTAAAATACTAACGACAATCTAGTTTTGATAACAAAAGTACGACAATTTACCTATGAGGTAGCAATTTTTACTATGAACCCTTTGTAGCCCGGGGAAGACTTACAATCTGATATGTGTTATTTATACGGCCCATAAATCAACCGATCTGTGTTATCAAAATAGAGTTATTACGTTTGAAGCAAGAAAATCCTACGTTCATGCCCCACACCTTCCTTGTTTTATAATAATATATTGCATATAGATTTTTTTTATCCATTTGAATTACTGTATCATTGGACAAAACAAAATAATAAAATTTGGTTACTTCTGAAAATATTATGATAATAAAACAATGTCTCTATACCTATATAGCTTTCTAAATGGTTGTGTATGTATATATTTTTAATCTCATTTTTCCTACATTTATATTTATTCTCTTTTAGTATTTGTGTATGTGTTGGTGTATTTAGGTAGGCGGGGGTACATGATAATTAATCCAATACATTTTTGGTAAATTTATCACATCGTGTATAATTTATGGCCCTCTTGATTATTGGGCAGTCAGGGATTATTGGGAACGAATGTGTCGCCAGGGCTAACTAAAATTTTATTTTACCGAGAGACATGATCTATGAGATCATTACTTTTGTGGATATTAATACTATCCAATAAGAATTATCATCGTCAACTGTAAAAGTATGCCATTATTCCTTGAGAACTGTCTGCTAAAATACCAGTCTGATATCGGACAAACATTTTTAAAACTAAAAAAAAAAATATTACTTTTATGGTGTTCACTGTCCATGCTCATGGAAAAACATTTTGTCCAAAAAATAAAATACTCATTTGTTCTAATTCCTCTTTTTTTAAATATGATCAGGACCGGTATGCATGACGAGTATTTTCAACTGATATTGCTAATTAAAATTATTACTTTTATGGTGTCCACTGTCAATTCTTGGTGAAAAGGCATTATGTTCATAAAATAAAATACTTATTTTTACTAATTTCACTTTTGTGTCAAATATAATACGTAGGTACGATAATATTTTGTAATTAGCCCCCTCACTGCGACTAGCAGAAGAAAAAACCCCGACCTCCATTTTGCAATTTTATGATCAATGTTTACTTTATTAATAGAAAATCTTTATTATAGTTAGTCTGAAAGAGGCAAAACACGTGTCACATATCAAAATATGTTTTATTGTACTCTATTCATTTTTTTCCTTTTATATAAAATATAAAAACAATAAATTGTACGTTGATTTTTGTTAATCTACTTATTAATAATAGCCACTTCTTAAATATGATAGTAAACACGAAATATTATGATAATCCAACCTCGATCACATTTCGTGTAGAGATGTATACCATGCAGTTGCACCAAATTCATTCATTACGTCGGATCTGGTCGTAATTTAACCATTCTGGTCTTTTGTGCTCAGCGCCCTGCGGTTTGCGATACCTCTTCTATCATTATTAGCAGATTCTCATCGTTCAATTATATTACCAACCATTCGCCATTAGATTTCATCATTAATTAATTAGTCTGTGTTAGAGAGTTTAGAGACAAATTTATTTATAATTCTACAATATTAAAAAAAAAAACACTTGTTTGTACCGATTCCACATTACTTATAAAATATCAGGATCATTTTTGCTCGTCTGTCGTATTACCAATCGAGTTATATATTAAGAAAGATAATAGCTAAATCAGGCGTGTGCAAGTTAGGAAATATATAATAATTATTGATTCATAATATCGTTTTATTCTTAGTCAACCAAATGAAGAAGAAGGTATGCTTTTGAGGATTTTTATTCGTCTTTAACTTTCGTCAACACTTTGAAGTATAGCGAATTTCGCTTTTCCTAACAGTTAGTCACCCGCTTTAGTCTAGTTGGTAAGAGCTTGGCACTACCGATCAGGCGAGTGTGAGCTATATTCCCGGTAAGGACACTATGACAGGTAGAATTAAATTTGAGACCTAAGACGTGGGTGTTTGTGATATAAATTCTCTTTGTGTTAATCTCGAGTGTCTTACAAAAATCTTCTTAACTAGTTCATCTCGTATGATGTTTCAACTTCAAAATGTTTGGCACATTTGCATAAGCTGTAAAGTCATTTTGTATAAAAATTCAAAGTAATTTAAACGAAAGTTTTAGATCTATCGCAAAAAAATGAAAAATACAGTCCTGGTTTTATATATTTAAAAACTTAATAAAGACAAACAAATAAGGTTATTCGTGTTTATTAACATTTTAATCAGGCCAATTGACAGTTAATTGTGATTTTAATTTGATAGTTTGAGTTATTAAAATTTATTTCTCAATTTCATTTCAAAATTATGTGTTTACCATATTTATTCTGTGTATATTGTACAATTATCACTGCTTTCTTGTGCTGAAAAGGCGGATTTTGGTGCATCATAACTTTCCAACGGGTGTATTCACTGTGCTTCCGTAGACCGCAGTACGCTAATTACGTGCGAAATTGCAGCTGCAGTTACTGCATCTGAAAAATGATTCTGTTCTTAATAAGATTTTATTCGATGTTGGTCTATTTAAAATAATTGTTTTCTTATTCTATTTAATTTCAACCATTGATTATTATTTATATATTTATTAAAAATATTAAAAATACTGAGAGATAACAGTATTAGTGGATATTTTCCCAACTGTAAATTACTTATTTTATTATTTAAGAATTATTTGAGTATTTTTTGTTCGATGAATAACTTGCCAAGGCTATTGTGTTTGTGCTATTTATATGAAAAATTCGTTTATGAATTGCAATGTTAGAATAATCGAAAAATGGTAATATTTACTCTTGGTAAAAACTAAACACGCGTTCTGCCAATGATTGTACTTCTTTAGTTTCATACACTGGTCTTCTGTTCTGCTTTTAATTGCAATGAATTCAGTTTAGTTTTTTTTGAGTCCATTTTTTATTTTTATTTTAAATTAAAGCCCCTATCTTTCGACTGTAAATTCGTTAAAACGTATATTTTTTTTACAACCATTTCAACGAAATTTTTACTTGCATAAATAGTAATTAACTGCTTTAAATCTCCGATTTAAAAATGTACGTATTATCTATTCATAGTACTTATTTGTAGAAGTGAAAACTCGTGTTTAGGCACTGAAAAGCTTTTTACTAGTGTATTTCATAAATTTAGTGATAACACGACGCTCCGAAGTGCTAAAATCCTTGCGAAACGTCAAAAAGAAACTGTTCTGCCTGTCCATGACTATATTGTTTGATACTGTCTTCACAATATTCTACAAGAATCATAGTGATCTCCGTTTTATATAAACACCACCACGTATCAATGATGATCTAAACACGGCATAGGGATACAGAGAAACGTGAATTTCTTTCCACCTGTAAAAAACTGACCACTTTTAGAAGTATTTATTTTCGAAAAACAAAACTATTTTTACTATATGAAATTTAAACGGTAACAAGAAATGGAAAATCGAAAATGTATCTCTAAGCCAACCGTTTATTTCCTATTTTTTCCAAATAATCTTAATTACTTTATAACATTTTAAATAAAAGTTTGTATTTTTCATATAAAATTTCCTAAATTAATATAAAATTAAGACAACTTTTGATTCGCCGACAGTTTCTTTTTATTTTAATACTGACATAATGGATATTAATACTTATTTTTCTTATCAGTTTCCCGTATAATGTTCTGAGTATGCTTTTCTGCGTCATGAATAATAAACAGATTAACATTGTTTTACATCGTTTTCCAATGAAACCAAATGCGAAAAGCACTAAAACAAACAATTAATTAATTTACAGTGTTTTACAATAACACAAAAGTGCGCAATATCACATGAACTAACTGCTAAGTTCAGTGTTCTTGCGATCGTGGGCGATTTTAATTTTAACCTTGGTTTGAGGATTTTTCACGCCACGGGGTGGCAAAACGCGGCGGGGGTTGCAAAATTATTTTTCCGGTGCAAGGGCCGATGCCTTATGCATATTTTTTTGTTTAAATTTAGTGTTATTTATTCTCTGAATATAAAGACATTGTTAAATTCAAGCTCAACATAATTAGACTTTTATATTATATTATGTAATATTTTATATTATACTATATGTAATATGCTATATTATACTATATTTATGTTCAATATACTATATTTAATATTATTTTATGTTCTACTGTATTTTATATGTGCATCTCAAATACACACGTCTTGATTCAAAAAAATCAATCGTGATACATTTAATATTATATATCGGTCTTATCTTGTTTGGTGCTTTTCATGTCAATTTATATAAAATAATATTATTAATTTTAATAAACATAGTACATCGTATTTCTCATTATGTTTCAAAGTAAATATCGAAGCTCTCTTTTTTTTCAAATTCACTACAATAATAATCTCTCTATCCTCTGATTAGATTAAGCTCTCGTTTTGCTAACTCCTTTCCATCTTCATGCATTTGCCTTGAAGTTTTACTCGCACATTGTTGGCAGGCATTCTTGTAGCTTTTCTGTTGTTTTATGTGAACATTTCACCACTGCCTAAAAATATACATACGGAAATACATACTTCTTCATTCTTATAAAATATTCGCTCGGTAGACTATTGAATATTTAATTCTTCGCGACCGTGAAATTATTCGATATTAGATATATCCGATCGTGAATATGCTGTTTAACAGTATCATATGTCTTGCATTGATTCTTCATCATGTCTCTGTTATTTACTAATGCGTCCCAGTCGATGTGATCTGCGATAAAAAAACCAGCTTGATTAAATTTCCGACAAACATAATGATGGCTTTATTATGGATAACGATATTATTTTCTTGACATAGCTGTAACACTATGCTTCCAAGAGTGTACGATGTGATTGGGAATATTAGTAATGTGATCTGTTTCTTGTAACCATAAAAGTTAATAAGTAACCATCCCATTTATGCATAATTAGTAGAAATGATGTAATATGTTGAAGTTTTATCATAATATATGAAAAAAAAATCAATTCGGGTGTAGTTTCATTAATAAATTCATAGCTAATAAAACGATCCGCAGTGCAGTGATCAACGTTTTTGGCTTCCGTGACGGATCTCACGAGCTTAAATCCTAGTACGAACAGCATTTTTTCAATGAAAATTTTAAATTTTTCAAATTTAAATTTAAAATCATGTGTGTTTGTGATGGCTCAGAATTCTTTCCCACCCTTCCAATAAAAAAAGGTTAATAAATTGTTTTACAATGAGTTCATAAAAATACCGTTGAGATATCTCCATTAGGAGGCCATATTCTCCACATTAGGAGCGGATATGGATTGGATTTAAAAAAAAGAGGAGCAACAACTCATATTTTGTAAATTGGTATCATTATATAAACCATTAAGAACAATCGATGGTTGTCTTGTCAAAAAACTTAAAAGAGTACGATTTTGAGCCAAAAATAGGAAGGGGGTCGTTTATAAAACTTAAGCTATTATAAAAAATGATCGCAATTTCACTCTCGACATACGTCTAGAGTAACGCATAAAATGCACACATAGTAAAATTATTAATAATAACATTCTCTATTTATATCAGTTGATACGTACGTATGCTTTGTTTTTAAGCTCAAGTCGTTGGTAAAATATACAATATTATTTTGATGTGCTGGTGACGATTTCAGCGATTGCTCACTTACCCAATTCTTCACAATGCAACCGTTTTTTTAAATGTTTTTTTAGCAGATACATAGTTTTTATTTAAATATGTTTTTTTAGGAATATGAAATTTGTTTCGAAATGTTTGTAGTTAACTTGTAGTTTAAAGTAACCATTTTACTTCATTAGAACATCACGGACATAGAAAAGAAACGAGCTTTCGCCAGACATAATATGGCAATCTCGAGCGATGCAGTTCACTCCGTAGTAGCCAGCAGGTTGCACGAGGGCTTGCAATATTTCTCAATTATATTAATAGCCTACCGATGCGTTATTGATGACTTGCACGCCTCGTTTTACTAACGCCTTGCTTTGCTTCATGTCGAGGACAGGCATTCTTTTAATAGCATTTAAGCTTTTCGCAAAGCCCTAATTTGCAAGCATTTTATAAGCTTCTTTTACATTTTTCACGATACTTAAGCAGATTAAATCGTTATAGTCTCACTGAGTCTGTAAAGAGTTTTTTTTCGTTACAGATTTTCTCTTCGAGTGACTATGTTGCGAAAATATTTAGTGTATTCATAATATGCTATATTTTATAAAATGAGCATTTTTTTTCTCCAGTAAACGAATGACAATAATTGACTTTTACCCGCTTAGCAAACACTATACAATAAAAGTGTCAATTTTTATTTAATTTTATATCATAAATAAACATACACTAATTTAATTTCGAATCCATTGAAAATATTCAATGATAGACTTAAAAAAATATCAATTTAATTGTACACTCATCCCTCTATTTACGCGGTAGATACTTTCCGAACGTAAATCGAGACTTAAAGTTTATATAAAGTAGGGGGATAGGTTCCAGAAAACCGCGTAAAACGAGTACATTGTATATACACATATATCTGCTTTAAATTAGGGAAAACGTGATTTATTCCTGACCGCGTAAATCGAGGGATGAGTGTATTTACGTAATTAATACAACTCGACTTTTTTAATGAACTTTGTACGTATGTATATTTAGTTTCATTTGTTAGTAAAATTAATTTTGTCTGTTAAATTTCAGGTCTATCAAAATTGACTCGACGTAATAATCTGTTTTGATTGCGAAGCTTTTTTTTTTATTGAATTTCCATTTCATTTTATAAATACTACGATGGTAACTTACATCAATAATATTACAATTGTTTTAATAATTTATTAAAATAAAATATTCAATTGTGAAATCTTTTATAAAAATATATGTTCGAAGCTATTTGATCGATCCGCTTTATGATTTCACTTGTCTGCGATATAAATATACGATATCATATTTTAGTAATTCAAAGACAAATAGAAAATCCTTCATAGATATGTTATTTAAAATTATTATTTCTGTAGAATTGAATCAGTTGAAAGACAATTTCAGAATACATTTTATCAATAAAGTTTTTTTTAGTCAAAATGTCGTTTCCATGCACTTATGTACATTAATTTTGCAAATAATACCCATATATCTTCGTATATCTGCATTGTACTGTATACACACATCACTGCTGATTCTGGGCAGGTATATTGCAGGCTATATTATATAGCTACCCAGTGTTTCATCTCGATGCAGTTTTAGTGCCGCATCGGCCGATGCATTTACCGCTGCTGTTTTACGATCAACATTTTCCAACGAGTTGGTCCACCCATTGAATTACATCGATATCGACGCATCTTAAACGACTTTAAACATCGTTGGAATTATTGACAGAATTGCATAAATAATAGACAGCAAATAGCAAATGATATTCATATGTATAATGTTACACGATGGTAAACAAGTCGATCTTATTTTTACACTTTGCTTTGAGGATTATTTGCATTTAATCATAAATAAAATAAAACAATCTATTTCTTAAATACTATTTTCTATGTAACAATGTATCGGTATATTTTTTTTCATATCAATGGGTAGAACTATTTACATGGTTATTTACGTTTCATTTAAAGGTATCAAAATGTCGTCGTACACACAATTTAATATTTTGAATAATACTGCGAATGAGAATTTGAAAATAATCATTTTTATCAGTTTTTTTCATATATCGATTTCTATGGATTTTGTGAGTGCAATTGAAATAGAGAGTCAAAATACACAGTCCACTCTAAAAATATCCGCCCTACTTCCACTCATCAAAATTTCTCTCTTGCATTCATCGCTTTCAAACGCATTGCAGCCAATACATACGCCGTACTCCCGATTCGTAGCATAGCTGCTGGCGTCGTGGACAGAAATGGGGACTTTAAAAATGTGAAACTGAAGGCAAACGTCAAAATAAATGGAGAAATACTGCCAGACAAAACACTAGTCCTTTATTCAAATATTAAATGACAAAATCAGTCCAAGCAGTTGGAATATGCTCAAAAAACCAATACAAATGTTGGTTTATTTTGGATATCAAATTTATAGAGTAAAAGAACCCGGACAAATATATGGTCAAAATATTGTTCTGTATTACTTATATTATGTAATTTACAAATTTTCTTCGTGACTTCTTGGTGACACTGTTTGTATCGTAGTATGATAGGTACATGTATTACATAGTGACGTCTTTGTAAAGCTTCTTTATGTTACATACGGTACGTCCAACTTCGGAACTACCAGAAAGAAAACTTTTCACTTTATATATTATACAATGTCATGACGCGAGGAAACCTATTAAAAGAGGAAACTTTGACCGGCTTCCAATACCTTATCTCTAACTAGTGCGTAGTGTTCTCTTTTAGTTTAAAGTTTGGAGTTAAAATGTATTTTAACGATATAATATAATATTACCATATAATAATATTATTTTATACATGATATGATACTCCAATGAATTCACTGTATTCATAATGTGTACTTCTTTATTCTCATATCAGTGGTTTAATGATTATGAAAACACATACTTTATCATTCCGCAATGCACACAAAATGATGATGAACGCTATTGTAAGATGTTTTCGAGAATAATATATTTAGTATTTTTTCGAGTAGTATATTAGACGGAAGTTTACTTATAAAACGTAATTCCAAATAACTTTTCTGTTGACAAAGCATTAAACGTTGTACAAAATTGGTGCAGTTTTTTTTATTATTATTATTAATTAAGATTTAAACTTCATACATTTATGTCGCATTGTAATATTGCACATTACATCTTTAAACAATAGATTTCACTAAATAGAAAAGAAAATATCTACCCTGTATAGCAAGATTTTCCACTTTCAAATTTTAATATTGTAACTTTTTATGATATTCTTACAATTTTATGTTATAAAGTAGATTTTATAGCGCTTAACTCGTCTGAGTTTCTCATGGTATCTGTTATCGATGTTTCTCTCTGCCAAGGGATGACCCGCCCGCTGCCTTGAGGTGTTTTATTTTATGTAAGATAGCATTATGATACTGTAAACTTTTTAATGTTTACAACTTTTTAATACTCGCCTTTGATGATAAATCCCCGCAACGATGTGTTTAATAATTCCATAACAAAACTTGTAATATTGTTTTAATTGTATAATATATAAACTTTTTTAATTTGCAACAAATAACGTATAGCCATATTTTTCCTTTTCTTATTGAATTGTGGATGATTAATGAAATTAAATTTTTAACTAGCAGTTTACCACCAACAATCAGCCGCTAGCAGTTTACCGCCGTATCAATTGATTGCCTAAACAATTTATAGTCTACAATTGAATTCCGTACACATAGTACATAGAATTCCAAAAAATGCATATCATTGCGTATGACTGAAGCTCTAATAAAAAAAAACTTTTAAAGATTTGACTAGGCTATAAATAAGCTAGTGATCATTTGTAGACCATAAATTGTTTATTCGATCAATGAATTGATGCGGTGGTAAATTGCAGCGATTAATTGCGGGCGGTTATTTTTCCGGACATCATTTAAATGTAGTTAAATTGTTTTTTTCTTGTTGCATGGAAAACGAACCTTATTTTATGGTGCTTTGAATAACTTTTTCCAGTATTCCAATATTTTTCTAAGGCACACATATTTTCATTTCAATAATAATTATAATATCTCATAACTATGAATTTATTAATAAATAAAGAAAAAGGATACTACCTTATCTCGATTTTTTTACTGCACTGCACTAATATACTTCGATAATTAATTATGTTTCTTATTATATTTCAGGTAAGTGTTTCAATTTTGATTCTTGATATTATCGACTCCAAACTTCATCGTAAAACTGGTAAGATTGAAATCTTAATTAAAAATGTAAACATTTAGTTTAAGGAGCTTGTCTATTATTTGTTTTTTTGATTTGAAACTTCTCGACACGCCACTGAAAATATGTGTTTCGCGAATGAATTACAGTACCTGCCTAAATATTTTCTGTAGGCAATATAAATCTATGATCCAGGTCGTAAAAGCGTATCCAAGAAGGTAATATGACGATAATATAAAAAAAAAATCGACTCATTCTGAATTCTTACACAGAAGAGTAGACGAGCGTTGATGGAAGTAACCACGGGGATTATTTGGATCGTTTTCTCTTATTGCCCGTAACTTGCGATCAATTTTGAACTAGGCTCCGTAAATACGTCCGCCATGTTATAAATCCAGATTTGAGTCAATTAATCACACGAAACGTTTGAATTTAATCCTCGGCCTGAGCCTTTTGATGACCGCCTCTCGCTGTGAAACCGTGCGGGTGCGGCGAACAAAATTATTTTATATCTGCATAGTATTGTTTATCGGGAGCAGACATAATTCAGCACTGTGCAAACATTCAATGGGCTTTATCTCTGCATTTTGAAAATAAAATATAGCGAACATTTTTCATATGTTATTTATTAACCAACCATTGTTTACTTGCATTTATCTGACTATAATCATTTTATTGTATTTTTATTTTGTGTGCGCTTTAAATCGTTTATTTGATGAATTCATACAACTTGCTGTCATTTAAAATTTAGATTCTAAATTATAGTAAATTTAGTGAAGAAAAGTAAGAGTATTAGTTTCAAAATTTTTATTTACTCTTATTCATGTTCTTTGCTACATTTTTTTACTGGCTCTCAACATTGTCTGAATCGCGGCTTCCGCTATATTTTCGTATAATGTATTCAATAAAAAATGCTAAAAATACTTTAAAGGTACCAAAAATTGCGGCTTAGTGTATTTTAAGCCTAATTAACGTCATTGATGTCGTTCTCAAACCTCATTCTGCTTTAATTCGAAGAGGCTATGATAATGCACTGTTTACAGAACAATAAAAGTAATCCAAAAAGTAAAGTATCGTAAAGACTCAAAATTACTCATGCATAAAACATTACAATTGGGTTGAGTCAAAAGAAAGGAAACCAACTGCAAATTGCCGAATGGAGATCTTTTTAAATACTTATTGTAAATGTGGTTGGTTTTGTATCGAATTTCGCGACCCACTCGTTAAGATCATGTGCTATAGAGTGCATGACCAGGATTATTGGCAGTAAAGTACATCACATCAATAACCCTATAAATTAATATAGTAAGATGTATTAAGAACATTCGGCATATCTGTAGATAGTGGATACCCTTTAGTGCAGTGCCTTTTAACCTTTGTGATCTGCTGCACCCCCTTGAATCTGAAAATATGCTTTCGCACCTCTTTAAAAATATTCTAATTTTTTAGTTTCAGAAATAACCTTTATTAATTAATAGTGTTTTGTTAATGTAGAATAAACCTTTTATTTGAGAACCTTTTTTACTTTATTTAAACAAGTTCACCAGTTTTTGAGATAATGTTTTTTAAACATCACAATGGCGCCCAAAAAAATTGCGAAAAAATTCTCGGGCAGTGAAGACACCTCTTGCTCGCAACGCAAATGCGTATACAAGTTAAGTATATTGTACATCATATTTAATTATAATTTGAACGAATCAGTATCATATAATAGAAGCTTAAACATTCGAATGCTCGAAGAACCAAAATTTCACAGACATCTTGAGCGGTCGTTATCTGCTCAGGCTTTTTATGAGTTTTCTAGTGTCTCTTTTGCTGAAGAAAACATAACACACGTTTTTTTTTTTTTTTTGAATCATTCAAATTATGTACACTCCCACAGATTTTGTCACTAACGACCCGGGTTTCGCCTTTCGGCATCTTCAGGCGTTCAAGCGCACGGATGAACTTGAACTGACGCTTAGTAAATGGATGTTTCGTGTTTATATATTAAATAAATGTATCACTGAGTCTAAAGCCATCGCTGGCGAAAAGGGTAAGCTCATGGGAATTCCCAAAGATTTGAGTAGTGAGTGGTTTTTAGAATTATATTTATTTGTTTGTCGGCAAAGGTTTTATGATATTATTTATGATATTATTTATATAGGGTATAGAAGTGGAGAGCCAGGAAGGTTTAATATCTCGTTCAAAATCGGAAGACTATGTAACTGTGCCCTATTAATTTCTAAAATTTCCTGGAAAAAGAGCTTATGACTGTCCGTATTTGGGTGTAACATTTTTATCCCCTGTTCCTGATTGAACACGTGTCCTTCCGAAATTAAGTGATTAGCAAAAGTAGACGTGTCCTTTTTCAGTCTAAAGGCTGCCATATGTTCTAATACCCTGATGTTTAAAGTCCTCTCTGTTTTGCCGATATAAAATTTATTACAACAAGAGCATTGTAATCTATAAATTCCAGATTTATTTAGGTAATGTATTTTATCTTTATTGTTAACTAATAATTTGCCTAAAGAGCTTTTACAGTAAAAGGCTGGTCTAACACTATCAGCTAGTTGTTTTTTAATTTTAAGACTAGTATTTCCTAAATAAATGATTCTACGCCAATACCTAGTATGATCTATGTCCTTTGACAATGTACCTTGAAATAACATTTTTTCTGCAAGTTTAGTTTGTTTTTTTGATAAAAGATTGTCTATAAGAGACATATCGTATCCATTGTTGATGGCGATTTGTTTGATGATTTTTAATTCGATATTAAAGTTCTTTTCATTCAAAGGAACACTCACGAATTTAAAATATTTCGGAAGCCTACGTTTTCGGATACCGTGATACATAAGGATTCAATGCACCCATTTTCTTATAAACTAGCCGCTTTTCATTCAGAAATTCATAGACTTGTGAGTGTTCCTTTGAATGAAAAGAACTTTAATATCGAATTAAAAATCATCAAACAAATCGCCATCAACAATGGATACGATATGTCTCTTATAGACAATCTTTTATCAAAAAAACAAACTAAACTTGCAGAAAAAATGTTATTTCAAGGTACATTGTCAAAGGACATAGATCATACTAGGTATTGGCGTAGAATCATTTATTTAGGAAATACTAGTCTTAAAATTAAAAAACAACTAGCTGATAGTGTTAGACCAGCCTTTTACTGTAAAAGCTCTTTAGGCAAATTATTAGTTAACAATAAAGATAAAATACATTACCTAAATAAATCTGGAATTTATAGATTACAATGCTCTTGTTGTAATAAATTTTATATCGGCAAAACAGAGAAGACTTTAAACATCAGGGTATTAGAGCATATGGCAGCCTTTAGACTGAAAAAGGACACGTCTACTTTTGCTAATCACTTAATTTCGGAAGGACACGTGTTTAATCAGGAACAGGGGATAAAAATGTTACACCCAAATACGGACAGTCATAAGCTCTTTTTCCAGGAAATTTTAGAAATTAATAGGGCACAGTTACATAGTCTTCCGATTTTGAACGAGATATTAAACCTTCCTGGCTCTCCACTTCTATACCCTATATAAATAATATCATAAATAATATCATAAAACCTTTGCCGACAAACAAATAAATATAATTCTAAAAACCACTCACTACTCAAATCTTTGGGAATTCCCATGAGCTTACCCTTTTCGCCAGCGATGGCTTTAGACTCAGTGATACATTTATTTAATATATAAACACGAAACATCCATTTACTAAGCGTCAGTTCAAGTTCATCCGTGCGCTTGAACGCCTGAAGATGCCGAAAGGCGAAACCCGGGTCGTTAGTGACAAAATCTGTGGGAGTGTACATAATTTGAATGATTCAAATTTAATATTGAAATTCCACCAAGCACCTTCAGTCGAAATCTTAAATTATAACACACGTTGCTTTATGTCCATGCGAGTGCGTACGCATTTATAATGGATGGTTTAAGGAACTTACACAAAATCTTTCAGTTTGTAGAATTTCTGCCATCAAAACATGAGTCCCTTTTGATTGCCTCGTCATAAATTTTATGTTATTAAATTCGGACATATTTGTGCTGTCTCAGACTGTCGCGAAAGTTCTATTGATGCAAAAATCAATTTACACGTAAGACGGTATTTTACGCTTCCCTCACCCGTTGATTTATATTACACTTTATACTTTCCTGGTTATTCACAATTTAATAAAGTGACGTATGCACAAATTTGAGAACCGTATACGTGGCTTTAGAGATATAGAGATTTTTACGGCAGCATATATAACTGTTGCAAAATGATTTATTACAGAATACCAATTTTGTATTTTTTACCGTCTAAAACGTGAAGCAAATAGAATTGACCTTATTTCAATTAATTTACTAGCTTTAACTACACGGATTCTCCTGGAATTAAGATTATAATCTTTTCTTCTTCGATTCATTACTCGAGAAGAGGATGACTAAGCGAAATCATTTTCGTTTACAATTGTCAAGCATGATAAACTCCATCGATTTTATAGCGCCATCGCATATTTTTTGATACCCTTTTATTGTATTTGAGATGTACATTTACTAACCATTATCAATTTACAACTAATAGAGTCCTGGAAAATAGCAAAAGCATTTTAAATTTAACTGATTATCAATTGGTAAACCTGCCTTTTCAGATAAAATAATAAAATGAACAAAGAACTAATTTAATATACCTACCATATTGTATATAATACAATTCTGCATTTTTTCCAATCTCGATTTTTTTTTGGAATAAGAGCTTGAATCAATTTAAAAACCATTAAGAATTTAAACTGAGGATTTAATTAAAAATAGTTTCCTTTGTAAGAAATCACAACATGCATTGTAAATACTATTGAATGATATTTAATTTGTATATGGTTTTTTATTCTTCGCTACGTATTTTCCATTAAGTGAAATCGAAAATAAATGAAATGGTTTCATTCCAATATTGTATTTTTGGTTTTACAGTGTAGACAGACAACTTTTTTTATCTATAGACAAACATTTTTATCACACCAAGTTTTGCAACAATATCCATCCGTGGGAATTAAATCAAGTACGATTTTATCTCCGTTTTACCACTTGAAATCCCGTGCTTATATTGATTCGTTGGATTGTAAGCTCACCGTCTTGCGTAAAAATCCAAAAGTTTTTTTATAAATTTTCTCTCCGGCATATTTTATTCGCATCCATCTTACTCGGGGTGGCAGTGTATCATGGATTCATTAAAAAATTTAGATCCCCAACCAATAGGAAAGTCGTCACCGAACACAATTATCTTTTGTTCCAATTTTGGAATTTGCGAAAGCTCCGGGAAATATTTCACGTTCTGCTGTCACACCCCTCTCCACAGTCCACACGTTCACGATTCTTACTCTGATTTATTCATGGCCGAAATGTATTTCATTATAGTTTTCTGTATAATCAATGCATCCGTAGAAAATTTTGACTTAACAAATGAAAATTGACGTTTTTATGCATTCAAATAGAAGAATGCATATTGAATCATGAAAATAGTGGGATATCCAGTTTATCACACGACGTTTCGTATAATTGCATATTTCACTGTCATTTTCTTTTTCAATTATAATATTTATCCACACCTCGTATAGCACAATCATACGGTTCCAATTTTTTTTTTTGGATATCAAATTTATGGAGCTTCAAGTACCAGGACGCACCAAGGTTCTTCCAGTCTCCTTCATCGATAAAGATTTTGAAAAATTGTAAATTGCATCCCCTTACCGTCGTTTGCAGACGGAAGGGCGCAATCACTACAGAGATAAGAAGTTCACGGGAACTCCATATGCATAAACGTCATCTAATGTAAATTCGTGTTATTTGAGGTTCGAAGTTAATAATCAATTGTAGTGTGTATTCCAAGTATATCGAAGTATTATAATACATTATATCCTTTTTATTACAAACATATGATCATATTTTCGTTACTCATTACGAGCATCGTCAACTGATGCTCGTAATGAGCGAAACCGGTCCTGACATATTAAATAAAGTGGAATGAAGTACAAAGGAATATTGTGTTTTTACTAATATAATGCCTTTCCACCAAGTATTGACAGTGAACACCCTAAAAGTGAGCAATTTTATATGATGTTAAAATGACTGTATTTTACATCCATTTCCGCTCCCAATGTTGAACTTATGGCCTTCTAATGTAGGTATCTTAACATAAGTTTTTCTAAGAAAACCGCTTGTTACTCAGTTTTTAAACCGCTCTTTTCCGAAGAGACTAGAGATATACATATAGTGGTTATGATAGGACTAAGGGTTTACTATTCACTATCGCTACACCCCGTTATTAAACGATCCTGAGGGTGGCAGGTTCGTTTAATAACGGCAGAATTTGAAGACAGGAACCGCTCAATCGATTGAAAAAAAATGTTCTTAATGAGACTTCAACTCGCGAGATTCGTAACGGAAGCCAATCGTTGACCACTGACTTAAAATATTTTGCATTTTTAAATAACCATTGTGGTTATTTTTGAAAAATAATACATTTTATCAATAGTTTTTGGGGTTTAGGGCTTTCTTCTACTTCCTCAACATTGATTAGCTAGGTGACCGACGTAATAGGCCTTCTTTAATTTAACCAGGTCGAACCAGCAGTCCCTTGTAGTTGCTGTAATCTTCCGGTTGCAGGAACCTGCCTGATAAAGGTAATGCCGAAGCGTCTTTAATACAAATCGATTTATCATACATACTGTTTGGTATCATCTGTCAATTTACAATGCAGTATAGTTATAAAATCAATTTTACATGTATTATAGTTATAAACATAACATATGTATAATTTTCTAATTTCACAGTTATATAAATGTGACCATCACCCAAACATTACCCTAACAAATCTTAAATCCCTTTTTTGTCGCCCACGGTATAATATTATGATTTAATGTATCATTTATTTTGAATTATGTTTGCTTAATCGACAGCGATGGGCGCAAAAGTTTGTAGTCCATATTTATCCATGGGACGGTGAGAGTATTCCGACATCCATATCCTTAAATATAGATCGGAAAATCTATGTATATTTTTCATATATTCTCTCGTTTCAATTTTATTTAAGATGCCTTAAATTAATAGATTGAAAACATGTATTTGAATATAAAATAATTTATCATGTTAAGCCAAATAAAATCGTTGTTGTTCTTGTACCGAGAAAATCTGAGCATTTATTTATCGCCTCCAAGCAAAGTTCTCATCGGCTTAAGTGAATTAAAAGCAACAGAACCGTTTATATCCGAATCGGTTCAACTTTTTTTTAACACGAAACATTCATCGCGCTTTGGGAAACTTTTTGTACCGTATTGTATTTATTTTTGCAGTGCTGCGTGCCGGTCCCATATTTTTTCGCAAATAAAATATTCCAACCAGGTAGGTTCTGCTATAATATATATTTTGTACAGCTAGCTAGCTACTAGGATTAATTCTGTTAAAAATAAAGAAACATCGTTTCGACGGTATTAACGTTACGGGATTATATGTTGTAATTTATTAAGTTCCTTTGTTTGCTTTTGAGAAAAGCTTTTATCTTTTAATTGCGCTTCGACATTCCACCAATGAGTAGTGTAACCTAAATATGTTTTGTAAACTTTACCGGAGTCCTTAACTCGGCACAATTTTTTTTCTATTACAGTAAATATTTTTGTAGAAGATAACTTAGTGTCTGTAATTTTTTTAACTCTTCGTATTTCAACCTGCATCGAGCAAGCAGGGAGTAAAACATATACGTAATATCAGTCTATAGTTCAAAAAATGCCATTGATTGTTATTACGATGAAGTTATGCCAACATAGCTATAAACTGTATCACACAATTATTGTGAATTATACTTTACTTTTTTCTCCCCAAACGTTTCCATGCGGTAAAATTGTTTTTTTGTATACATTTTGTGCATGTCACGTGACATCTGCGTCGCATCGAAAATATTAATACAATGATATTCTTCCATGTAAATTTCTATTGAATCAGTCAATATATACGCTGTGAAAATCACCCCTACGTCACACCATCATTTGAATGTGGCGCTTATAAATCAGAATGCCGACAAATGGTAGTACCAGTCTATGCATCCATAAAAGGAAAAATTGCGCATGTTTATCCAACCATACATCGGACTGATCGGACTCGCCGACGTGGCTAGTAAGGCATGAAAACATGCGGTGCCATATGGACGGAGATAAAAACTCTTTTACCTTTTATATCACTTGAGGAATCTTCGCTCTTAAATAGAAGCCAGCAAAAATTGATTATTTATTAGAGAAATACAATCTCGGTTACAGGGCAAATAATGAAAATGCATTTCACGTTTTTTTATGCCATATAATCGACGGCAAGAATCGAGGAGTTGCGACTGGAAGACTCTTGGTAGCTCTGCAATACAATATGCATTCATGTATAAGTTAAAGGAGGTATTCATATACCATTACTACGTATGCCAGTTTAAAATTCGTCATATTTCCCATTAATTCTGAAGCCGATACTTAATTCAAGAACATGTGCGGTGCCGAAAATAAATATATTAATAAGTGATAGGGAAATATGAGAAAATCTCTCGGGCCCTTCTGATTCTATGATACCAAGCTTTTAAACATTCATGTGTATGCGAGTCGTAAAATAAGTTAGTGTTGGTGCATGAAGTGTATCTGTGATGGCGGGACATGGAAGAGCCATAAACCGTGTACGAGTGTGCGTCACGGTAAAAATTTGCGGACGTGTGCGTGAATTTTTCGTGTCGTACGTGTGGGCGGCGGTGCGCTTGCGCGCGTTAGCCCGGAATCCGAAGTTATCCGATAATAACCGATCGACGCCGATTAGCGGTGGCGTAGGGGTGCGTAACGATTTTTAGCGGGAAAACTGTTGGTAAATTGCGTTCGAAAATTGAATCATCGCTGGGGGTCCCATAATTGATTTTTAGGAATGCATTATTAACAATCGTATCGTACGATGAAATATTTTTGTTCACAACCTTCTTGAAAAAATATATTCTTCACCTTTTGCGATAAATTTATGCGCTTTTATCATATCGATGGTCTCCACAAAATAAGGACATGATTTTGTCAAATTTTAGCTACATATGTATTTGTATTAATTGATTCATATTAAACTGAGCCTCGGGCGACAAACGTTTCTTTACGAAAACTAGTTGTGAGTTAATCTTACTACTCTCATTTTTTAAAGCTGTATTCAAAAGTATTTTTAAAGTGTCTTAAGTAATAACTAATAGTACTAAATAATGAAATAATAAAACACCATCATTATTAGAAACGAAGGCCGGATTAAAACATACAAATATGTTTTCTCTCCTGCTTACAAAACTCTTTTGCTAATAATAATTATTACAACGATAAATTTTATGAAAACGTATTTTTTACGGTAATGTATTTTTTGTGGTCTTCTGGTCTTGAGCATAAAAGGTACTTGCCCCGTAAGTGATGGAACATTTTAGAAATTCGGCAATCCACCTCTAGACTGAGATGCTGCCTTGTTACTCCTTAGCGTCGAGCTATGACAGTTTGTCCTATATAAACCAAACTACTTTTGGGTCTACGTAAAGTGATCGTTAGTCTTATTTTTATGTACTAAATTTTCACAAAACATTAATTCTTTCTTGCTCTTTTACGTGAAGTATCGCATTGATAGATTTGTTCCTTTCAGTTATGCAGTTATGTTATGTAGTTTGGAATTTGTTTTTTTTTTATTCAAGAGTCAATTTAAAACGTACAGAGAATATCAGATATCATAAAGCCAAGCCGATACGTAAGCCTCGTTGGTTTTGCCTCTGGTTTTCAAGTTTTAGAAGGTTACTTGCGTCTATATAGCAAAAGCTAACTTAACCTTTATATTTTTACAATCTCAGATGTTGAACGACCAAGGAGTTCTCGTACAAAAACACATATTGAGAAAAGCATTTCTAGAAGTCCATATGCTTCACATTAAGAGCGAAGTGACAGTTTTTGTATAATTTTAAGTCGAATATGGTGACTGTTCCTATAGTCAGCCGTGTCCAGAAGTCAGCCTTATAGCTTAAATATAAATAATAGTGTTGACATTGAAAAAATACAATTATTTAAATATGTGTTGGTAGTTAACCACTTGAAGATTTGATATATATATTATATAATATATACATTACATTTGTACTAAACTGACTTCTTAAAGTTAATGCCTATGAAAGGTTAACTACTGATTTTTGGATTTTTTGGAAGAATGTTCTTATTTTATGTGTGGAACGATATTATCCGTTTTTATTTTCACTTGATAACATTATTTGGTACCTTTTTTATAAAACACCAGTGGAAAAACATATATTCATTATTCATTAATTCAATATATATTTCGAAAAAAACACCCCTCCCTTTACTGGCTGACTACTGGAACAATCGCCCTATACGCATTTCTACTCTTTTTTATTATTACGTGATGAATTTATTCTATACCTCTGAGTGACTCATTTGAGTTTTGTGAAAAAATAAAAATCAACCCCTTTCGTTTTAAATGTGGAGCGTATGACTCAACATAAAATATTTGATTAGAACTGTTTGTCTTTCTCACAACCTCTCTTCGGCGAAAGTGAGAAGCGAAGGATGAAAAATGAAAAACTAAGAATACGCCAATCCCTCTTACACCCCGTTTTCAAGATCGAATATTTTATAAAGAAACATCACCGACCCACTTTATAACGCATTCTTTTAAAAAAAAACTTGTTTTGAATAATTTGTTGGTAAGCGCCTCTCTCCTCTCGTGAATTTCCCATTTGAGGCGGCTTTCCCACTGCTCCTCAGTTGGCATACTATCAACACCGGCACACCCCCCGCCTGTCTTACTGACACACATACTATCGTACTTGAACACCGCGATTCAGAATGGACGCTACTCTGCGTATAAACACTCCAAAATTTTGGAACAATACCAAGCGTGCCAAGGTTCACAATAACTTACAATAATAATAAATAATGCAGTGATAAAACGATTTATAACGACACAGCATAGTAAATGCTGCTCTATATGTAAGATTTGTAATTAAACTCATTAATATCCAATTATTTGTTTGGTAAATTGAATACATTTGATGAGTGTTAAAATAATAAAAAAAACTGTTTGGTAGTGACACATTTTTAGACGTTTTATAATGAAATAAGATTATGAAAAAATATAATAATTTACTAATAATTTTCAACAATTTTCACCAAGCAACCCAATCTTTAAAACGGAACAAACTTATTAGCTAATAAATAGTCCTGTCCTAGGCCTATCTTTACTCTCTTCGAAAAAAAAACAAAGCTAGAGCTGCAGTTTTCGTAGGAAAATTTCTGTTGAAATAAGCTTCTTTAGAATTCCATATATTCCACACTAGAAGCGGACGTCGTTCAAAAAATGTTTGCTATATATTTTGAAAAAAAAAAAAATACTTATGATTTAGAAACAGAAACTGTTTCCGAATGCCCTGGTGAAAATTCTCATACGCCGCTGTGTTGCTTCTTCTCATTAAAATTTGGGTTTAAACAAGACATTTTGTCAAACTGATCGTTGAAATCACAGCAAATTAGTTTGTCGTAGCATGATGCTACGAATACTCGTAGCGCCAACTATTCAATTCTTCAAAACTTAACCCGTACTATAAATAAAAGGCAAGCCATATATGTTATATATAACAGTGCAGTTTCTTCCCACTTATTCATCATAGTAGCCACAAATTTTGTGAGAATTTTCAATCGTACTGTTGTGGAAATAACTGTTCAAAACAATTATTGTCAGATAATTGAAATACCCCATATTATTTGGGTTATGTAGCTTATTTACCATGAATTAATTTTAACAGCGTGCTTCACTAATATAATATGTACCGTTACTGGCCCATATCCAAATTGTCATTTCGTTTCAAATACCATAGATGATCAAACACATCGTGTGGTTAGTGTATACTCGTAGTTTCAAACACCGAATTATTGATAATATTTATTCAAATTAAAAAATTTAAAATCTTTATAGATATTCCTATAAATTATTTCTTCTGTTTTTTATGATACTGAATTTTAATTTATCTTACTCAACTTGTAACTCAGGAAGGGGAAAACGTCGCAAATTGAAAATAGTTGAGCTAAGCAGAATGTGTTGGGACATTTTTTGTGACTATTATGTTTTCCGTTATCTTTTACCTGATATAAAAAAAAAACTATATAATTATATGAGATAATTTGTTAACGCCATGGAAAAGTATTAGTGTATGGTAGTCTTTTTATCTGAGTTTAACCGTGCTCTTTAAATTGATGTTGAAGGTATTTGATTTTCACAATTCAGTGAAAATATTGTTTGTTTTTATTTAATAGTGCGCATAAGAAAAAAAAACATAATTCCGTTGTATGGTCAGAGAATAATTTGGATTTTCTTTTTCTCGCTGCAGCTTTTGTTTCAGATGCTTATAATGACAAATAAAAATGTTTGAAAGACGCAATGCGGAACCCATTGCAATCAGATACTCAAACTTTCTACTTTGGTTTCTCGATATTTTTTTCAAAACCACGTCACTTGGCCCACTTTTAAAATCTTGCACTATTGAAAATCAAGCGAAACTGGGCCGACATTTATGGGAAGACTGTACTATAAAACCTACACAGCTACGTTCGCTATAAACTCCACCACCACGCGCGCAGTCTCACATAGACGGGGGAAAAGCTCGTGTTTCATCCCCGCCAGTAACAGGCAGCCTTTTGCCCGGGAAGGTCGTTACCTCTCATGTCTCCCTGGTATTTCGTATTATTTGAATATCCCTCAATCCAAAAGTCGTTTGGATTGACAAATCCGGGCATTATATTTTTTCCTTCGAACTGCAAGGCTGTCTACGTGTGAGGTTGATTATTTTTGACGTATAATGTCACCCGCTGTTAAATTTACTTATAAGAACGTGTGCAACCCACTTTTCCTAACCTCAATCTGGTGTGAACATTCGTTCAGTTGTCTTTGAATATTTAATCAGAATATTAGGGTAGTAAATTAAATAGTGTGGTATTTTTTTCAAATTATTACGTAGCCTTATTTTATTTGTCATTCAATGTACAAAACGAACGTTTTATTGGATTGAAACATTTACGTTATTTTAACAAGGCAATCACAAGTGTCGTGTGTATCTAAAGTGGCTTTTTATTTATTTAATTCTCGATTATTTGTTTTTCGTGGGTATTGTTGGCGTGAGAAATTTCAAATCGCCGAAGAAAAACCAGGCATCATTAAAAAAAACATATTTGTCAACTGTCACTTTTTATAATTTATTTCGTCCGATCATACGGTCATGTGTGCAATCTTTACACAAACGATGCGTGTATTTGTCGTGTGTTCACTGGGGCAGATTAAAAAATAAATTAGGCAAGGCTTAATATCGCCAAAAGGCACACCTTTTTTCAGCAGCTTATATACGTGTCATTTCAAGGACACGCCAAACCTTACATATACTACGGCGGGTGCGTCCGAAACCAACGCAGGATTTGTTTTCATATGTTTATTTTGGTTGCCCGAATCCTTTTATTTTTGGCATTGTCGTATTACTTTTCGCTTTGTTATATTTATGCCCCTTTGTAACAACCGTATTCAACTGTGTCTAGATCCTTTAGATACACAAAATGTCAAAGGTCCTTCGAGCACTAGTAATTAATGTGGAAACAATCCTTTGAAGATGAAAATATATTTGAAAGATGTTAAGTGAAATTGACGTCAATTATTAGTCACAATTTTATTTTACAGAGTAATAAATTGATAAAAAAATTACATATATATAATTGCCTTTTGTAAAGTTGCGTTTATATGAAAATTCAAACATGTTTCCTTATTAATTTTAAAAAATGTATACATATTGAGGGTTTATTTCTTATGTATTACAATTACATTTGCTATACAACAATGAATTACGGCAAATTGTACCATTTTTCATCACATATATTCACTCAAGAGGCGTGGGCCTTGTTGCTAGGATAATCTTGTCATTGATATAACCACCATTCGCCGGCTTTTCAACTTAAATACCTTACACTCATTATGATTTTCAAGGTAATTTTAATTTATATAATTAATTGATTTTTTTCTTATATTAAATATACATTACAATTATATTTGTATTTTATTGCGATATAATAAGCGAAACTTATTTCTTTTGATAGAGTTTAATATTTCTGTTTGTTAGAAAAACGCTTTTTTTAGTACATATACAATACATTATAAATTAAAGAGCTTGGCATCGAAAATGACCACAACCACCTTTTTTCCGATTAGAGAAAAACACACTCTTGTAAAAAAAGTTATCGCCTTCAAAAATTCTGTATGTAATTGATTAATTTGTTGATGTATTCGTTCAGAGTATTCGTACGCATAAAATTTATTACTTGATTCGACTAAGCGAAATTTATTTCTTTTTATACAGCTTAATATTTATATATTTTTTAAAATATACATATATATTAAAATTATATAACAGATTATTCGTAGTGCATTTCATAAAGCTATTTCTGTAAATCAAATATATCATTTTTTTGCTAATAACATATACTGTGCTAAACAGTAAATCTACTAATTTTAAATGGGCTTGTTTCAGTCAATCACATTTCAGCTATAAATAGTGTTCGATTATAGAACCAATACGTTATTTGATTGCGTCAATCGTAATAATTAATGTCTACATGGATTAACCGCAGTAATTACAATATGGGAACATATTCCCAGAGCAACCGTCGTCGAATGTAAATTCATCCTTCATCTGTCGTATAGATTTGCCTTTCTTTGAATCACTTGCCAGAACGCAGAACACGTTATTGGCGGGGGATGTGGTATTTCGATTAAAAGCTTAATTACAGCCATGCAATAATTTATAACACAAGAATTTGAACTATATTATTTTACCTTTGCTTGAATTATTATTATTTTTTGCGTAGCATAACGTAATGAAAAATTTAACGTCATACTACATAAGTCCTTTTGATATACATATATTCTTTTCTTATAGATGTATTATAAATTCATGATTTCACGATATGTTAACCAAATTTTCATGCATATTTTTTGTAATAAATCTTCTGCAAATTTGTTTCTCCGTATTAGTCATATCCATGATTTTTTTCAACATAGCAATAGTTGAACATTGTTAATAATAATATCTACGATAATTTGTCATTAAAACATATTCTTATTTTTTAATATACAAACAGGCTCTGTTTATATGAAATATTCAAATCCTCACTTTGAATGAACATATAACGCTGTGTTAATTCATGGGGTTTATTTATTATTTTTCTAGACTTCTATGATTTACCCAACCGTACTACCAAAGTATGTACTTTGTATTATATAAGCTTTCCACGTAATTCTAGCTAGGACATAATTCAATTATGTTCTTCCGGCTATGCTAATGAAGTTACACTATCTCGTGTTATGCTTTCGTATAAATTTTCAATGTTTTTATGTAGTTTATTCGCAAGCCAAAATTACAACGCTTTTAAATCGAATTTACTATTTTTATTGAATTTTTTAAGTGTGTGGATCAATAGACTGTATTTCTGGCCAGTTTTTAATAAAATTAATCACCAGTTACTAAATTTTATAATACATAACACAATACTGTCAAAAAAAAAATTACTGACCATCTGTTTTTTATTCACCGAATAATAGTTAATATAGACTTAAAATTGATATATACTTAATTATATATTCATACGAAAAAAAAACTAATAATATCTGCAATATTTTTTTATGTTAACTTCAGTTACCACGAAACTGAATTTTTTAAATTTAAATTTCCAAATATTTGCACATACTATCAAATATTGTTGTTCTTTTGTACAAACAGACAAATAAATTAAATATGTAATTACTCCGACCATATTTCATTTAAAAAAATATAAGTTCGTCCAAATATTTTAATATTCCAATATATTCAAGCAAAAAAAAACCCAGCAAATTTTATGCCGTCGCTCGGGTTGATTGGATGTATTTGAAACAACAAAATATTTATATATTCCGATATTGGAATATTTATTGAAAACATTCAACGTTCTTTTATTTTTCTGTCGAATAGCCAAATTATTTATTTGCCTCATATCGCTTTTATTGCCAGTACTTTGATGTGATGTGACTGTAAATTGAAGCCAAGATAAAATCTTTCTCGAAGAAAACCGTAAATTGTTAGCTATAAAACTATATTCTTATATTTTATATTTGAAACAGTAAGTGTTTTTCACTACTACTATCAATAAGAAGATATAGTTCTATTACGTATTTTTTTTTATAATAAATTAAACATTCAATATTCGTTTACACAAGTATTCTGTATTATTCTTTATTTGATGATAATTAATAAACTTTTAATGAAACCATAGATTGATTTTTACAGAGGTCCACTGTAATATCGACATTTTTAATTTGAACCACTAACAGTACTCCTATTTATTGATGTATTCATTCTTAGAAGTAAAATTTCCTTGCCCTGGTAACCCTATATTTCTATACTATTTCTTCCCAATCTGAGCTGATATGAAATAATATCATGGTAAATAAATTTGAAAGCATTTATTGATGGAAAATATTAGTATATATAATTCGACAAGATATACCTTGTATATATAAGTTAGCCTCTCATAATCTTAAGTATCCATTCCTTAACCGTTTTTTCTTTTTAAATTAGGTCCATGCTAACTTAACGTAAAAATCACAATAAATGATTTAATGCATTATTTTCTCAGATTATTTATGACACACAGATCAAAATGTTTGTTCGAAAAATAGGCCAATGTAGTTTTTGGCGATTACTATCTTCACATTATTTTTTTCCGTTACATTACGTTTAATGTATTACGCTCGTGATACCAAGACCTCATAAAGCATAAGAGATAGATAGGCATCTTTGTGAAAGTATTTTGCTTGGCCGCAAATTGGCAAAGTTCCCCTTTTTCGTCAAGACGAGAAAATTTCATTGTTTTTCATACACACTTTCGTATAATTCTCTATTCTATTCGGTATCTTCTTCTTTGAAATCATACATTATTGATAACTCAGAATATTTAACGAGCTTCGCATCATGCTTGTCCCATCAAATAAGCTGTATGCTTTTGCATGTATCTATGAGACACGTGAATTTAAAAATTTTCATTAAAGATTTCAACATTTATTTTATTTCCTAATCTTTTATCAAGCTGGTTTTATTATTTGATGTTCGACGTACTCAATAATCTGGTTTTCAAAGAAAAATTCTCTTCATCAGATTAATTCTATCGTATTTGAGAATAAAAATATTTTTATATGTCGTCTATGATGTAAAATATTTCGAAAATAAATTGTTACTTGTTTGATTTTTACTTTATTTTTGAGGATCTCGACTATAAAGAAAACAAAAAAAGAGATTTCACAAAAATAGCTATCTACACACGCCCATTGATGTAAGTTAATATTCTGTCACATTATTCAATATGCACAAATCGCAGTTAATTTTTATTTACTCCTTAGAGTACGTTTATATTTACTAAAGTTACCGTAAATTTTGTACTCCTTCAGATGTCGACAATCGTAGAATACGAGTGCCTATTTGAGATAAATTTTCACAGAAAAGATTTATATTTTGTCATTAACGTATTGGTTTGAACTGTTCCGCTCTAAACAGTTATGAACATAAGTAATATGGGCTATTGGCCATATTACTAAAATCTTGATTGGGTTTTTTGATAATACATATATCGATAAAACTTTGCTCGTGATGGTTCAAATTATTATTACATAATTAATTTAACACGTTCTAACTACCCGTCGAATATATTTTAAAATAACATTTTTATATAGTGTATCGTATTTTTTACCGTATTGAATAATTTATATAAATTGTATATCGAACGCGACGTTATGACGTGTGTGTGATTTGAAATAATTTTAGTATATTTAGCGAAAATACGCAGATGGAAAAAAAATCCATTTTCCAAATCGAATACAACATTGCGATTTTCCGATTCTTATTGAAATTTGATGCATAACAATCTTTAAAGATTGATAGAAACGAATATTCAGTGTATTCTAAATGAGGAAAAAGTCACAAATATATTTTTAGACGTGTTGCCCACCTATTTCCTAAAACATCAAACGTTTATGTGGCTATTAACTTGACACGTACTAATCACATAAATTGGACACATCGCTTGGGATTTAACTTCATTTGTCTGCTATTATCTAACGAAGAAAAACTTGTTTACTTAGTTAAGTGACAGCTTGTATTACAAACATATCCATCTCTATTGTTTTTATCCTCTCGGAAAAGCTATCCCAGAGTGATGACGTAGGTCATTTTCAACTTCATCATAATCGTTCATGTTTGAACACGTGCTATTATGATAATATGGATTATTAAAAAAATGTTTTAGAATTTTTTGTATTTATAGTGATTAAAACACATTAGATAAAGATATAATAAAAAAGGTTTCATATTTTATTGGTATATGAAGACTGGTTTCGTTCAGACTTTTGTCATTGGAAACTAATTATTTCCCGATTTTCCTAATCGCATTTTGTCGACTGTAGCATGATTTGTTCAATCAGAAATACTAGTTTCGAGTAAATCTATATTGAACATATTTCAAACATTCAAAATCATTACATATCGAAACCCTTAATACCGTAAAAACTGTTGAGCATCAACAGCAAAATTTCACGTCTCAAAAGTTTTTTCTTTTTGTTTTTCCGTAGACATATTGTTTTCATTTCTTTTTTTTGACATGCGTGTGTTAAAAGAAAGTTTAATTTGAAAAAAAAGAGAAATATTGGCTGATTGTATGTTTTATGAACACATTGTTTCAATTAGGGCGTCCAATTCCGGGATCCTGGATCCCGAAATCATGAGCTAACGCCGTTTAAAAAATGTCCCACATTTTTTAATTTTCAGAATTCCTGTTTTTTTTTTTAAATCGGTCAGTGATAAAATTTTAAAAAAATCTGTGAAAAACTTAGATACGGTTTAAACTTCCGTAAATTCTCAGGATTTTAAATTTTAAATTCGGGATCCCGGGATCCCGGGATTACAAAAAGGGTCCGTGATTGGATACTCTCGTTTCAATCCGTTTTTCCAGAACGATGAAAATGTATTTTTTTTTTATAAAGATAACATAAGCTCTTAAAGTACGCATATCAACATTTCCAGATTTATTGATAGAAAAAGGAAGGCGTTCTGGGTGAATATTAGTTGATACTTGGATAGTGGATCAGAACCGGACTTGTCCAACCCACAAAAACGAAAGAAACTTAGTCGTGCCATCATTATTAAATATTCATTTTTTTAGTCTAACATATGTCTATCACATTGTGCCACTGCTATCCTAATTCATTTCTTACAATCACAGATAATGATCCATTCTCAGTGCCATAGTTGTCAGTTCCATATAAAAATTAGACACTTGTGAGATGCTGAAAGAAACCCATGAAGATTTTTCAGCGTATAATGGTAAATACAAGCCTTAAAAAATTAATAGGTAAAATATTTATTAAAACAATGAGTCCTTTTTCGACGCTTCTATAATTTTTCCACTCATTATGTCGATACTGAATAATTGTAGGTTTGAAAAGTCTGGTTCTGATACTCCTCGGACCTTTCTATTGCTTATTTAAGCGTTTTTGACACGATCAATATTACTATTTTTGAAGTTCATGCCATTTTAAAAGTTGATACTATTTTAAAAAGCTCTAATGTAAACTATTTATGTCAGACCGCCCATATTTTGTAAGCCGTGCACATTAAATCGGCAGTTATATAGTAGCCTTTCATGTGACATCCATTATTTCATCATTAAATTAATTTACAAAATAAGTCGCGAAAACCTTCCAAAGACATTAAAAAAATACGTGTAAAAATAATGTCACATTTCGTTGAAGACTTCTGAAATATCTGATTTTTGTGATGGAAAGTCATTTCGTGTATATATTTAAATGATCGTTGTTTTATCAGTTATAAGATAAATAAAATCGGTTGTTCAATCATTAAAATAATTAATAAGTATTTCATGCGTACAGATTTTGTATGATTTTGAAACTGTAAGTGATTAATTTTTTTTTCTCTGTTAATGACTTTAATTTACTAATAATTTAATATGTGTTTAAAAATAAATTGCTTTCCGGCAAGTATTATATTAAATACGGGCAATTGTATAAGTAGCGTAATAATGTCCAATATATATTTCTACGAAAACGAGCTTTTTTCCAGTAAAGTTTCGTGCATTATTTGACCGTTCTCTTTCAAGCACGCTCTGGGAGTTAAATTTAACGTGAATTTGATTTATGTTTCATTTCCTAGCGTGTTTTGTCATACCCAGTATTGTTCCGCTAAGGAAACTATTCTACATTAACTATAAAATGTCTGAAAGGGTATTCGTTTCTTTATGACTGAGCACGGTGTTTGTATTTAGTCTTTTGATATATTTCATTCACAAAACTCAATTGAGCGAGCCGTTAATAATCCACTGGCTTGGTTAATAAACGTGGATAGTGATCCACGTTTATTAATTTACATATGTTTTATTATAACACATTTGGCAGTTAAAATGAAAAAAAATTCATACGGTAAAAGTCCTACAAGAATTACAGGATATATTTGATAGCTATTTTGGGTATACGGCCATCGTCAAAATTTGTTCTGCATAATATGTATCCTTTAATATAATTTTTAAAATAGTCAAATATTATTACTTTATTACAATGGACTCTGTCTAAACCAAAATGAACACCAATTCAATCAATTGAAAATTGTCAATCTGCATCTGACAGTACTTGTATTCTCTTTGAAAGGTTTTCTGATTTTTTCTTTAGTCATCAATTTCTTCTTCATAGCATAATATTTTATTAAGAATAAACGTACGAAGTTACTGGAAAAATCCGAAAGATTCTATTTGAAATCGATTTTTTAATATATGTTGCATGTAAAACTAGTGTATACTAATGTATTTTTTTTCATCACCTCAACACATCTGTACCTATCGTATAATTGTGTTTCTGTTTTTCAATTAAAATTTTCCCATAATTTTGCCATATTAGGTCAAACTAACTTCGTCAATCATTTTTATTACCACTTACTTATCTTTCTCTATCTGTATTTTAATTTTGTAACATAAATTGATTATATTATATGATTTATTTGTTACTTGCCAAAATTCTTGTTTATCCTAGAAGTTTTTAAAATTTTAGCCTTCCATATTTTTGTATAACTTTTTTCTTTATTCACATATGTCGCTGTATTACAATCTGAACCTTTTCATTCGGCTTTGAGTAAAGCAAACATTTGTTACGTTCTGATAAATTCCATAATTGAAAACTATTTCAGGAATGATCATTCCATTATAAACGTAAACATTTTCAAGCGTTTTCTGTATTGAATTGCCTCACAGTTGACGCGACCGATTGCGCTTTTGATGAAAATAAAATACCGTCAACAATATTGCAGCTAAGTTAGTATAGTAACCTGGGTATCGAGTTTCATATCATAAAAATTGTAAATATTAAAGTTTAAAAAATTGCAAGTAGGTACATAAATTTCTGATCTTTAAGCATGATTTGATATTATAACATAATTACACTTTTCACGTTAATACTAAAATCGTATTATTATGTAAAATTTATCAAAATATACTAATCGTACACCTGTCGTAGCTAACGTGCACACCTTACAATGGTCAATTTAAATCAGATTTTAAATTATTTTGCAACTGCATGTGTTCAAGCTTAAGAGTATTTTTCGTGAGTTTGTGGGCCTACACAGATTCAGTTTCTCACTCTTTCACTTCTTAGTCGGTAAGGAAAGAAGGATATAGTTACGAATGAACTAATTACGTTGCTATTGCGATTTTTTTTTAAATGATTCATTTCTTGCAAAAACTACTTTATAATTAATAGGGTAAAATATCAAGGTATTTCAGTTCTACAGTTTTTTAAAAAGTTAAAGGTTGATAGCTATTTCGGCTTACGCCATCGTCAGAACTAGATAGTTCTGACGATGGCGTAAGCCGAAATAGCTATCAACCTTTAACTTTTTAAAAAACTGTAGAACTGAAATACCTTGATATTTTACCCTATTAAAATGGAGTTCTACCAAGTAAATGCCAAATCAATAAATACTTTATAATTCGGTAAAATTTTGTGGAACGTAATAATTTGTTATTTTGACCATATTTTATAACAACATTATATTTATAAATATTGAACAATGTCATTGCTTTTACAAAAAACAATTATTTATTTATTGTTTGTATTCGGTAGTATAATTTTACTGTTTATTTAAAATACCGCTTAAAATGAACTGCTTTTAAATCTCGGAATACGTACGTATATTGGAAAACCCGTAGTGCTTACGCAGCCGTTTATATTTTCTATTTAATAAAACAAATTTTAAGTACTTGCGCCTCGTTTGGGCGTCTTTCTTTATTAAGCACTTGTATTGGCGCATGAATAATTCATTGCCTTCTTTATCAAACGAATAATTAATTTTCAAAACTTTGAATAATTTTACACACACTTAATTTTATATACACCTCACTTAAATTTGTGTCAAAACTTAAACCGAAAACCAAATACGTATGTATTAATTTATTATTCGTAAGATTTATATTGCATTAGCATATACTTATTCTCGATTTTTAATAAAAAAGAAACCATGAAAAATCGATGTTATGTTCCAAAATTTTAAAATAAACGAAAATATCTAGATATTATGTGTACGTCAAATTATTTTTTTCCTCTGAAAATATGACCGTACATGGGCAAATAATAATAAAAATGATATAAACATAATGTGTTTTTTTTGTTGTATTATTTATGTTTTATAAAATTCTATTTCAGTCGAAGTAGCCAACATTTATCAATTATTTAACTAAAACAAATGAATTGTTTGTCTTCTTGTCTTATTAATTTCCTCAAATAAAAAGTTACCGGGTACATTTTAAATCGCTTAAAAGTGCCATTGTTTCGTGAATTGAAGGATAACTTTTTAAATTCGATATTATGTGCAAAACATCAATGCTTTCTTTTCGTCCCCCTCTACCTTAACTTCGGTAGTCATTTCAATGTATGTAAAAATTGTATTACTTTGACACGTAATTTGAAAGCCCACCATGCGTGAATTTAAATTCCTTATTTTCTTTCAGATAAACCCGTCGCGAAAACCTATTCAAAACCGCGTAAAAACGAACAGCATTAAATGGGAGATTGCTGTATATCACTCAGTCAACATAAAGCAAATGATAATTTATTATTACGTAAGTTATCTTCAGCTTTTAAGTGCTTTATTTTATTCGTATATTCTGCCGTTGGGCTCAAAGCTGTACTCTTATCTTCGTATTATTTTATCTGCCTCTGTTTTATTCAACCTCGACAACTCAACATAAACAAATACTACATGCTTGACCTCGATACGTTATTCAGTTTCATCTGGAAAATAAAAGTCTTTTTTTGTGCTTATTCAAATGACATATTGTTTGATCCGTCTTATTTTAACTGATTTTTTTTCATATGTTGATCCAAAATAAGTGTAATCCGGGTTTTAGCCTTTTCTAAAAATACTGTAAATTCATATCTCTTCACAATCAATAACATATATGACGCAATAAACATTCCACAAATGTTGAAAATATTAAAAAAAAATATCTTTTTATGGATCGGAAATAAAGGTAAAAAAACTTCTCTGTGTCTAAATGTTTTGTTACGATTATTATTTAAAATCATGTGACGACAATTTTTGAGATTCAAACACGATTTGAACAATCAAAAAGCCAATTTATAAGTAGTGTATCACAATCGACACTTAGTCTCGCCAGTATAGTTTTTATAGCATAATGATGAGGCGATTAATTTTTACTTTAATCAAATACTTTTGCTTACGAGTTTTAAATCGGTTTTAGTTTAAGTATATAGACTTAAATACCATCTGATCTCTTTTAATATTACTGATCATGTTATGTTTTATGATACCGAAATTGCAATCCCTAATATGTATTTCTTAGCACTTATTTATCTACTTATTTATAATAGGCACATAACCAAGAATTGCTGAGTCTTGTGACAAATCAAATAAAGTTAGTTTAAAAATTAAGTGATAATTGTGAATTCTAAAATATAATTAGTTTTATAAATACAATAAAAACACGCCCATGACAAAAACGCTACCAAGAAGAAGTGTGTAATTAAAAAAATAATTTAACTATTTATAGCTCCAACGAATTTTTAATAGCTACTTTTATTCATTTAAGCAAACCATTATCCATCCGTATAACAATAAAATGATTTAAACGATATAAAAGTGCATTAAAAATAACTTGTAATGATTTCGCCGTACCGCTAGCGTCAAATAATTTTTAACAGTTGCGCCTGACCGCTCTACGCTGAACTCGGATAACGTGTTACGCTGTTGCAAAGCGCCTTCGCTGAAGATTAAAAATGGCGTGGGGCTATTGGAGTGCATCGTCGGTCTTGCCCGATCGAGGACGGAGCCCTAGAAGGGGCGCGGCTCCTCCGCCCCCTCCTGCGCCGGCGAACCCCGAACCCCGCGAGGATTTAAATCCGCTGCCGGCATGTTCGAGCTCATCGTCAACGTCCAACGGGATAAGTCTCGCTCAGAGCATGTTTCCTCCGGAAGTGTTTTCGTCCGGGGGAACTTTGAGCAGATCGGGTTCTTCGGCGGAATATGTGCCTCCAATCGTGTGTCCGCATCATTCGATGAGGCCAGCATACGTTGAACACCATCAGAGAGACATGGTGCCGCTCGATCCGCCGGTTCTCAGAGATGACGACATGGAGCCGATGTATGCGACAGGTATGAATGGAACACTTTACTTGAAATAAAGCTATTGTAGTATTTGAATCGTTCAAATTACGTTCATTCACTATTGTAGCATCTTATCGTTTTTGAAAATATTTCATTAATTTATTGATTTGGCATTTACTTGGTAGAACTCCATTTTAATAGGGTAAAAATATCAAAGTATTTCAGTTCTACAATTTTTTTGAAAATTGTAGTACTGAAATACTTTGATATTTTTACCCTATTATATTTCATTAAATTTGATACTTTCTAACGACATTATAAGATAATATTTTATATGTGTTTCAATATTTATCATGTATTTTTTTTATCAATGTTTACATTTTATGGACAATTTATGTATTATAAAAATATATAATATAAGCTTCAAACTCGAAGATCGTTTTCGATTTTAATTCATTTTGCTCTTCTTCGGAAGTAAATTAATAATCATGACATTATCAAGACTATAAACTTACATGCTGCAAATTTTTATCTTAGTGGCCTTTGATTTAAATTAAGCAAAGTTAAGCAGAATGTTTTTGTTGAGAATTTTTTTTTTCACATCCCCTACATAAAATCTACAGACTGCATGACTTTTGTTGTTTACTTTATTTTCATAATAACTGAAAAAGTAATGTTTATATTAAAAAAACACCCGTTATATTTTTCACATAATCAATCAACCCACGCCCAATCAGTGGCATTTATCAACACACAATTGGTTTTTAGCATGGACACTTTTACATCGTGAAAACCCATTTTTGTACTTGGCGTTATAAATAATAGTCGATCCTTTTGAACTCGTCAACTGATTTGGTTTTAATGGCTCGAAAATTCGATTTTATAAGGGCAACGGTCTGGCAATGTTTTTTTGTTTTTTTTTGTTTAAATAAATGTGTATATCTACGTTTTGAAAGGCTACAATCCTCTACGAGATGGGTTGACACTGCTCGTAGAAGCGTAGACGTTCTTGACAGACTAATGATTCGGGTTGACAATACAATAAAAATAATATTTATAGTAGCTACTTCCTTATAATTGAGAGGTACGTTATTTCAAGTTCTTTGAGCTGTACAATTTATAGTGTAATTGTGTATCATAAGTTGATATTACTCCTGTGAACTATTCAGGATTTTCTTAACAGTATACTCTTATTTAAGACTGGTTTATTATTACTGTTATTCTTTTTAATGTATATCGATTATCGTGACTGTACTGTTTGTGTATTTCGATTTAATATGTTATTAAGAGTATCTCGCGTCTGATATAGAAGCTTATGGCAATGCTCGTTTTACTTTTGATAGTTAAAACATTATGAGGTAATAATATTATATTTTATCTGACGATTTTCCTCATTTAGAACATAATCATAGACTCCGTGAAGTTTTTTTTATAATAACATGAAAGATGTATAGCGAAAACAAAAACTCTGATTGAATTGGCATTTACGTGGCAGAACTCCATTGAAATAAGGTGAAACAATACAAACAATGTTAATGTCCTGATGAAGGTATAAGCCGAAATAGCTATCAACCATATATTATATAAAATAATATTTGTAGAAGTAAAATACTTTGATATTTTTTTAAACAAATTTACGTGATACATTAGTTGACAAATACATACAAAAACTGACGCGTTAAAAAACCTAACTTTTTCCTACATATTTAAATATATTTCCGAAATTATAATATATTCAAAACATTGTACGCCATTGTACACATATAGTGGTAATACAATTAAATGTTGTACTGCGTCCAGCATAATTATATTATATGTATACTACCAAGCACGTGATTTGGGTTTCAATATGGGAACAATGGGATGTGCTGCTTGGAATATTAATACAATGTTATTATTTTCGTTTATTAGAGTCAGTTTTCAACTCTCCCTCGAAGCAATCGCAGGCTTTTTTTTAAATATTACAACACATACACGAAGCATATTTTGAATGGATGAAGATACGAAGGAATGCCTCCATTATTGCCGTTAATTTTAAAATGATTAAATAACGAAAAAAATATATAATTTGTATTTTGTGTATATTGCCATCTTTGAACATTCACTGCAAATGCTTTTATTCTCAGTTAACTAGTGTAATCTTATTTTCGTTCAGCTGAGGTTTGTTGAATTGAAAGTTAACAACTGGTCGGTCGGTGTCCTTCGCAAAAACCGGACAGACCGCGATAGTAACTCAACCCGTACAATAACTATGTTAATATGTTTCTTCTGCGACCAGAACTTGGCGGATTTACCTCGAAATTTCAGCTCCAGCCAGTAAACAAGCGAAACTTGGTCTCTCTCTCGCGGGCTTTTCCGAGAACTTTTCGCATTAAAGCCCCGCGCGGCGAGCTTTGGAAATAATCACCGCGCGGCGTGATATTTCAACAAGACGCTTTTTGTTAGTGTTTAACGCGCAAAATTACCGACGAAGTTTTTGCGGCAACAGAGGCAGGTCCCCGATGAATGCCACCGCACCTTTAGTTTTTTATTGCCCGGTTTGTAGTATATTTCCTATGCGATACTGGTAATAAATTAAGCGAACGGAACGGTCGAACGGTTTCAGTGAGTTATCCGGGAAACTGCGACTACGTACCGCATTTTCTTTGAAGTTTGGGAATTAAATGTTTAAGCTCTTCCTTTGTGACTCGAGAAATACGAATAAGCCTGTTTTGTTATTATCTGAACTTTATCCTTTGGCGGAAGTGGTAAGCAATTTGATTTACGCTTTTGTTTAAATTAAATCTCAAACGAAACGTAAAGTAGGCTTACTGGTCGTTCTGGTTTCGTTTCTATGTAGTAGATTTGCTTTACGATATTGCTTCATGCAGATTATTGTTTAACCATCACCACCCGAGTGCCGCCATTTCGGTGGCATTGAAAGTTTGTCGTATTACTCGAGTGCCTTCGCATACCCAGAAAGTCATATTTTTTAAGCATTTTTAGCTATAATTATATTGCGATTTCAATCAAATTACAATAAATAATAATAGTTTATTACATTAATTTGAGAAACAAGTCGCCAAAAAAATCGAGAGTGCATAATTTCAACTACAGTTGTTATCTGAATCTTGCGACGCCAGCTGGGTTAATGGTAAAATACTAAGCGATAATTTTTATATAAGGATAAGTTACATATCCTGGGTTCTGGGTCTAAGAATTACTGTGCAGTATGCTCAAATAGAAAAAAATCAGGTGGGAGATCGAAAACACGACTATTCTGCGAGATCTGCATGTGACATTGCTGACTGCTATGTGAAATACCACACGATGAAGAAATACAAATTTAATAAAAATAAGTACGTTTTATTCATTATAAATCTATTTTCCAGAAATAATGTTTTGTTTTTACTATATAAATGTTTCATAGTGCAAATATGATTTTTGCGTGCAAAAACCGTCGAGTTGCCGGTATGCACATACGAAAAACAATTCGAGTGTTAAAGGTTAAATTGTATTTACAAGCGTCGCCATTCTTCATTAATTATTATCTCCTATATCAAAATGTTTGTGACACACATGCATTATCTATGACGGTTACGTATTAAATTGTATTGTAATATTTAAGTTTTTACTACCCCTTCCATTCGTAACTTCATAATGTCAATAATGCCATCATGTTATTTACAATACCATTTTGTATCCATTGATATTTTTGCATGTAGTCAGTCTGTTGTCTTCGTAATTTCGTTGCTATCAAACAAATTATATTAACCTGTATCGCAATGGCTTGATGAAAATAAATGTTATTTAACGGTATAAAAGTAATTTAACGAAAAATACATATATATACCATGATCAATAAAGTTTATTGATGCAAAATAAAAACTATTTTATACAGAAAACCTTGAAGCTGCTTTATTTTGCCGCCAGATATTAAATCTCAACACGATTTCGCTTCCGGCAATCCTCCGTTGCCATTCGATCCCGGCGCCGTGAAAAAATCGTGACAGTTTTCCCGAAAAGCAGGCCTGAATATCAATCGTGACCGGGTTCATGGCTTAGGGCTTCGAGCCAGAGCCCGCGCTCCAACCTCGCCTCGGCCTTCCATCCATCAATGTCCAGCGGGCTGTCCCTGGACTCTGAACATTTTCATATTCCATTTTTTCCCTATTGGTTAACCGTGAATAAACAGACCGACCCAAGTGTCAGAGATGCGCAACATTGCACCTTTTAAAATATTGTTTGGAGTATTTCGAACCCCTACATACGCCAATTTATTCATTGTGAAATCAGTAAGTTTTAGAATTCGGATGAATAATGGGTACTCGGTGTATAAAGTTATTTTTCTATATGAAATGGATTCATTCAATAATAGTAACTGTATAAAAAATGTATCTCAAATGTATTTTAGGATTTTTTCGTCGATAATTATTTTTCATTATATTTTATATCAAATTTGAATCGTTCAAATTATGTACACTCCCACAGATTTTGTCACTAACGACCCGGGTTTCGCCTTTCGGCATCTTCAGGCGTACAAGTACACGGATGAACTTGAACTGACGCTAAGTAAATGAATGTTTCGTGTTTATATAATAAATAAATGTATCACTGAGTCTAAAGCCATTGCTGGCGAAAAGGATAATAAGCTCATGGGAATGCCCAAAGATTTGAGTAGTGAGTGGTTTTAAGAATTATATTTATTTGTTTGTCGGAAAAGGTTTTATGACTATATTCATATAGGGTACAGAAGTGGCGACCCGGCATATGCAATATTTCATTTAAAATCGGAAGGCGATACAACTGTGCCCTGTTTATTTCCAAAATTTCCTGGTAAAAAAGCTTATGACCGTCCGTATTTGGGTGTAACATTTTTATCCCTTGTTCCTGATTGAACACGTGTCCTTCCGAAATTAAGTGATTAGCAAAAGTAGACGTGTCTTTTTTCAATGTGAAGGCTGCCATATGCTCTGATAACCTGGTGTTCCGTGTCCTTTCTGTTTTGCCGATATAAAATTTGGTACAACAATAGCATTGCAATTTATAAATCCCGTATTTATTTAAATAATGTATTTTATCTTTATTGTTAACTAATAATTTGCCGTAAAAAGCTGGTCTAACACTATCAGCTAGCTGTTTTTTAATTTTAAGACTTGTATTTCCTAAATAAATGATTCTACGCCAATACCTAGTATGATCTATGTCCTTTGACAATGTACCTTTAAATAACATTTTTTCTGCAAGTTTAGTTTGTTTTTTTGATAAAAGATTGTCTATAAGAGACATATCGTATCCATTGTTGATGGATATTTGTTTGATGATTTTCAATTCGATATTAAAGTTTATTTCATTTAAAGGAACACTCACAAGTCTATGAATTTTTGAATGAAAAGCGGCTAGTTTATAAGAAAATGGGTGCATTGAATCCTTATGTATCACGGTATCCGAAAATGTAGGCTTCCGAAATATTTTAAATTCGTGAGAACCGTTTTCAATGTTAATATTTAGGTCAAGAAAGTTAATATTCTTGCCTCCGACGTCTAAAGTGAATTTAATATTTTTATCTAATGAATTTATAAAGTTATGAAAGTTAGTTATTTGTCTATCCGTTCCATTAAACAGGCAAAGAATATCCTCTACATATCGGAACCAATAGACTAAAGGTTTGGCTTCTGTTTTGTTTCTAAAAAAATTATACGATTTTACGATTAATTTGAACGATTCAAATTTAATATTTAAATTCCACCAAGCACCTTCAGTCGAAATCTTAAATTGTATTTTATATCGTCAAGAAGGCAAAGCAATCCAAAGTTTAAATGGTATGTATTCTATAGTATATTTATATTTTTTAAAACAACTTGATCTGAATAGAAACTTATTATAATACATTATGATCGGTATCTGCTTTCTCAAGTTTTTTACGGAATAAAATTACGTCGTCCCCTGAGTCAATATATATTTTTTATATAAAAAAAATATTTACGAGAAGTAAATGTGGAAGAGAAACTTTGAAAACAACTACGATATTTATGTACTTATTTATGCATATTCTTTTCAGCATCTCAGTGCCATGTTAGTTTGTTTGTACAAAAAATAAATACTATGGAAATTTCAACCCATAAATCAAATCGCACGTTCACGTTCTTAGGGAAAATATAATGATGTGGGAAAGTTACGCTCTACATTTTGACTTTTTCTAATAGGGTGTATGCGAAACGACTGAGTCAAAAATGCGACGAAATTCTAACATATAAGTATAGTGTGAAATTTGTTTAAAATTAGTGTTAGTCTATGATTTTGTAAATGACGCACGTTGAACAAAAAGGTCGTTCATTTGATAAAATAAAATAAATATTGTATACCGCAGTCAAAACCTTTTTTCATCATCCATTAAATTTTTTTGAATTATTTTTTTCCCTTTTAATGGGAATCGTTATTATTACACAATATATAATTTTATGTGTTTAAGTGTTATGTGTTTAGATTTTGGAAAAAGGTTTGGATCGAACATTCTGTATTAATGCCGTATAGTAATATTTAATACTCAAGCTTGCGTTGACATTGCCATTCACTACCCATTTCTTTGTATGTTTTGTTATTATCTCCTAAACTTGATTTTAAGTTCAATATATGAAATTAAATAAAAATATAAGGAATACAAAGTATTCAGCAGCGCTTTGTAGAGATAGAATTAGGACTCTCTTATTCTATGGTTATGTAGACGGATTAAGTAAAATTTCTAAGATCTAGTTTCATTGTACATGTTTCACTTTTAACTAAATAACATTTCGTATTGATGTCAGTTGCAGATTTACATTCACATTTGCGTTTCAGTAAATTTTGAATTCTTTTTTGGGTTGTTTGCGTTCACACTACGCGCGGGTGAAAATCGCCATGTTAACTTTGGTGCTAGGGAAATAGATTGTATGAAAATAAAGTAAGAAATAGACACCTGTCAATAGCAGCGCGGTGAGCGAGAGTTTTTTTCTCTCTCCATTTTGGATGGAAAGTAGCGATAGTCTAACCATCTTTTATGTTTTTTCCCACAGCCTCGTGTAAGTCGAAACATTAGCACAGACTTTGTGTTTCTGTTTTTACTTAATGTGGTTCCACGCTCATACTTTATATAATACGTACACCTTATTCTGTTTACGTACAAGAAAAAGCTGCTCAAAAGATCCCAGTGTATAGAAATACATTTTTTTAAATAATAGTATTAAAAATATTTTTTATATGATACATTTGGATCAATTAAAAAAAACATAAAAGTTAGACGTGTTGTTCAAAACACTTCTAACAATAAAGCCAACGTCAACTGCTACTAAGCGAGTATTTTCAACGGCAGGAACAATTAAAAACTTAGTTAAAACAAATTTAAAATATGAAAAACTATTTTTAAAATATGCATTTTTTGGAAATTTGAATAAATGAATTTCATTACAAATGAGCTCGTTTTTAATGTAGTTACTATTTAATATAATATTTTAGTATAAACATATAATGCATATATATACTAAAAACTATCCGGATATTTGAATACATCCGGATAGTTTCAGTTATACTATTCGACATTCGAATAGTTCATAATGACGAATAGTTGGAATCCCTAAATAAAACTCACTATGCACCAAACATAAAAATAATTTTAGACATGATTCGTTCTTATAATCTGTTTTTAAGATTTTTTTAAATTTTTAAAAGAAATTTTTAGTCTGGTAAAAATGGTGCAATAAAATTTATTGTAAATAACATCAGTTCTACAAGCATAACAAAATTTAGTTGGTTGCTATTTCAGTCTACTTTTGATGATGGCGTGATCCCGAAATATCGGTCGAATACGATGAATGCGTTACATTTTTTTCTTTTACCAATTATATGCTTATTCTATCAGTCGTTATATAACTAAAACTTCAGTTAATATAGCGAAATTTTTGTTTATTACAGTTGTTATTGTTAATAGTCAAACATGATTGCATTAAAAATATAATATTGAAACCATGTTCAGATGTTACGAGATAACGAACACAAGTAAACCGTACTAAAACAAACACTTGCATATCGAGGCACTTTAGTTGAGTTTGTGGCTATCAAAAAATAGCCCCACAAATATAAAAATATCCCAAATACTTTTAACTCACATAATTACCACAAAAACGCTAGCTGTTGCCAAACCAGACGCCAGTTCTTATAATTTATCGAACTGTGATAAGTATTTTTATTACGAATAAATGTACCAATAACGTACTCACAAACCGCTTTACTATTTATTACAACTCTAAAATATTATTTCAAAGGGTTCGATTTATTCTCTCTTTTTATGAGATCGTTAGTTATACGGATTTATAAAAGCTTGGTAGTAGGTTTCTATTGGTATAAAGCTTTTAAATAATTCATTAATTCTTCTTTATTGGAATTGATTTTTAAACATTTGTTTAGCAACATAAATTAAGATTTCGCGTGTTATTGGTAGAATTGATATCAAAAGCTCTATATTATATAGCACACAGCAATCGGAGAGTAAAGAGGTGAAGGCAAGTATTCATCAAATATAAACAATGATTTTTTTTTTTTTTTCCATAAATGTGTAGTAGTGAAATTGGCTTAAACTACAGTTTGTTAAAAACAAAACCACAAATATAAAATAAATGTGCCAATACGTTATCGCCAGTGTTAAGCAATTTTTAGATTAGGAATTTTATATATCGTTAAATTTTAGATACTATTTTCTATAGTAATTAACGTTTTGTGTATAATGAAAATCTATATATTAATACTCGATAATGTCCGTCCGTCTGAATGATTGTCCGCGATTTTCCCTCCCCCTCCTCCGCCCCAGCCCCGCTGTCACCATTTTTTTATTCATACCAAATACATACTTTTTTCGTTTGTATATGGTCGCGATTTCGCCTTTTCGATGACGTCAAGAAAGATGGTCCTCCTCCCCCCCACCCCATCCTGCCCCGCTGTCGCCATTAATTAATACACTGTTATTTGACGAAACAAATCAAATGGCTGAAAAATTGAATTCTCATACAAAAAAGCGCCGCGGCCGTGGTTCGAACCATCGCTTCTGGATTATGAGTTGAAATTGTTACCGCTCGGGCAAACGAACAACTGTCAGCATCGATCTGATTTAATTATATATATTAAGCACACATTTAAATTATTCTAAAAATTCCAAAATACGCATACTTCACATGCAAACATAAACAGTTGAATTATCAAATGGCTGAAAAATTGAATTCTCATACAAAAAATCGCCGTGACCGTCGATCGATCCCATAATTATGAATTATCAGCCGAGCTCTTTGTCAACTGAGCTAACGTCACAATTATCAAAATGATGAAAATATATAATATATATTAAATTTCGTTTGAAAATGGAACCTTTCGTTTTTTATTTAAAAAACAGCATGCATATTATATGTTTTATTTTCCGAGCATTTCTCAATTCTACTGTACCCTAGAGGTAAGGCGCTCGACTGATAATCTGTGGGAACCTGGTTCGAATCTAGCCTAGAGCGCTTTTTTTTGGGTTTATAACATTTTTTTTTTTGAAAACTTTCTTTTTAAATCACAGTACATCTTGATCGTATGAAAATAAATGCTACCAAAATAACAAAATCCGATTGACTAGCGAAATATGTTTTTCAAAAAATAAATATAAGACGCAATTATTTCAAGATTTGTTTTTAATCTAGGTACATACGTGGTATAGTTAGTTGTTGGCGAAAGCATAATTTCAGTATGTGTAATAAAATAACTTCAGTAAAAATCATTATATATATTTTAAAAAATAAGTTCTGTTTGGAGAATCAGTCAACATTTTGATAATTTTGTTTTGATAAAATGTGCAATTAATTTATACCATTTTGCATGTGAAAAATGATTATTAGCAAACTTAAACATTATTTCAAAAATTAAGTAATTTACAATTTAAAACTGCAGGGCTGTCGATATATGCGCCGAGGTCGATTTATGCTACTATGAAAAATGATTGTTAGCAAACTTGAACATTATTCCAAAGATTTAATATTTTGACGAAATTTCTGTCACTACGAAAAAAAATGTTAGCAAACTTAAACATTATTCCAAAAATTAGGTAATTTACGAGGTATATTTCTGCTAATAGGAAAAATAATTGTTAGCAAACTCAACATTATTCCAAAAATTAAATAATTTACAATTTAAATACAACAGGGCATGCTGTCGATATATGCCCCGAGATATATTTATTTTATTTTTAGTATTTCTGGCTTATTCAATAAATAGGTTTGTAATTTTCTGACTTCTTAAAAATGCAACAAAAATCCCCCCGTTGAGGTCAACGGGCTTACAGCTAGTAAATATAATAGGGTAAAATATCAAGGTATTTCAGTTCTATAGATAGTTCTGACGATGGCGAAAGCCGAAATAGCTATCAACCTTTAACTTTTTAAAAAACTGTAGAACTGAAATACCTTGATATTTTACCCTATTAAAATGGAGTTCTACCAAGTAAATGCCAAATCAATAAATAAAATAAATATAGAAGAAAATACATTTATTCGAATTATCTAATATGCTTACGTTGTTGACTTAAATTGTCTCCAAACAGAAAACTTCATAATTATATGTTAAAAATTTCACGATAAAGTCAATTAATTTATTAGATTATATAAAATTGAATTTGATAACTTTTTTACTCCGAATCCTTTAATAATGTGAATTTACTGATTTTGCGTTAAAAAATATTTCAGAAATTGGAAGCATGTTGCTTAGCAGCCATCATGAAAAAGTTGTCGTATGAAAACACCTAGAATTCTATTTTAAAAGAAAAATTAGTTCACATATAAGCATTATTAACTGTCTTTATTGTTGTTTTTTTAAAATAAAAATATACATGTTATATATGGCGCCTTTTTCCATATTTCCACGCCTTCCAATTAATTTTAGGGCATAATTTGCATTTCGCATTTTGTATTACACAGTAATCTTTTATAGTGTTGTAAAATTTTAAACGCATAATCCGGAAAAGTTTGGACTATTCGTATATTTTAAAGTGATAAAAAATATAAAAAAAATAAATACAAAACGGATGAATGGTCCATAATAAAAACATTCGCTTTTATTGCCGCTCGTTTGCGACATGTGCCGATCCGATAAAATATTTTCCCGCGGAATGTTTATCGGCTTTTCCGGTACAACTGCCATTTCCCCTTCGGCTTCCAACTCCGGTCCGCGAATGAAACTTACCTCGTTCCTCTGTAGGTACTTATTTCGTGGCTCTGTAGTCATATTTAAAATAGATATGCTATGGTGATAGTGATAAGAAACAGATTTTTTCATTCGTACTTCTGGCCCGTAATAAAAATTCAATTAGACAGTTTCTTTCTGTTTCTAGTTTATTCGATAGCAGGTTACGTATAATTTTATTTGATTTAGCTGAATGACGGATTAAAAACATTACTTTACTTTAAATTAAAACTATTGTTTTTTCAACCCAGTGTCCAATACAACAATGTTTTCATTTTATTTATTCACAAATCAATTTTTATTATCGATATGAAACATGAAATTCCACAAACTTATTGCGTAATTCGTCGAAAATATGTTGTATAACTATAAACTTATTTCGGTCTATTTACTATTCGAGCGCTTGATTTTTATCATCCCTAAAAACTGAGAGAAATATGTTCCGTCAGGATTTATAAAATCAAATATTTTTTACGGCTAATCCTTGATGAAAATGCATGATAAGATGTAACGTTACAGTTTATGTATAGCGCATATTGCACAATTAAAAACGTCACGTTAAAAAATAAAATTTTCTAAATTGGTTCGATATTTCGTTTTTGATTATATCTAACAGTCAACGTTTAATTTATTTTGTAAAATATTTATTTCAAATCGATAAAATTTTATTATCCAACATCAAATATGGGGGCCTGAAAGATTAACGTTTTACAATTCAATTAAATATTTTTTATTTGTCATTCACCCTACGCCACGAGAACTGTACACCTTTTTTTTTTACACAAAGTCAAATATTTTCCGACATGATTTCATTCTGCAACACATGAATATATCAGGTCGTTTGGACGCTCTTATAGTATGTTCTCGAGACACGACAAAACGTAATATTATTATACAAAAGAAATAAAATAAACATAAAAGTTTTCAAGAATGACACCGCCGACGATCATCTCTTATGTTAATATATCGACTGTGAAAAGGAAAAAGGACGTAACTCACACATATAAAATTTTACAGGAAGCTCAAAAAACGTGTTTTGATGATTTTGGACCATATGCAAATTATGAATTATACCCAACCTTGAAGTGCACGGAGACTTCTAAACTGGTGTTTAATTGACATAATCTAATATAAATTAAAGAAATTGTCTAAGAAAAACCATTATTTCAGTATTTTTCCTTTGTTTTAATTATTTACAAGGTCATCTTTTTCAAACTCAAAAGCTAAATTTAGATACTAATTCGGCATCTGCAGCTTGCATTCTTTTGATAGAACGTGTATTAAGTTTGATACATTGTGATTATGGAAAAAAATCTGTTTTGAAAAAGTTGTGGGTTACGTCCTTTTTCCTTTCCACAGTTGATATGTATTTGATAGTAACAGTAAATTTACGCACGAAATTTTTATTTTGTAGGCTATTTTATTTAGACTGGAATGAACATGTATAATAATGTACATATTGTTATAATTTCTCATGAAGACTTAACAATTCATTTTTACACATTATTGTTTTTGTATTTGATAAGTATTATCTAGTAATTACGAGGCATTTATTTCGGTTAATTGTAGGTACCGCACTACTGATTAAAAAAAGGAAGGGGAATGTATGTGCAAAATTTCCTCGTTTAACTAATATTTTGTACAGCTGATAGTCTTGTAACATTCGATTGATAACTTCACGAATTTTTATTTATGCAAATGGATAATTATAAATCTCACATAACATTAAGAGTTTAAGAAAAACAAACACAGATGAAACGTCACATCGATTGTGAAGAATGAAGATCATACACCCTCTTTGTAATAAAAATACTTTTTTTACTGTATAAAATAAAACCGAGATTGATAATGTAGTTTGTATTGTTGATTGCAGTATAAGTAAAAAAAATATGATTAATCTAGGCTTTATTTCTGTTCTGACAGAAGAGGTAAAAGTTCTACGACAGAATGGTATAACCTAAAATCTAATCTCTACTAAATCAAATCGAAATCTGTCAAATTTTACTCAGAAGGTTTATTAGGTGATCTTCGCTATCGATATGTCAAACATTAAACAACTATGGGTTTATTAAAAATATAATCTTATTAAAATGTACGCATCCTGTTTTAATAATAATTATTACATAATTTGGAGTTTTTTAAAAAAAACGAGTTTGATAAATTTGTTACTCCACTTGTGTTATAAATTGTGTTGTGACACGTTTTTCGTCCGTTTAAAAAGTCTATTCGTAAGCCTTGCGATATTCTATCTGATAATTCTTTAAGAGGCGAAACTTCTGCAAAGTTATCACCGAATCCATCGATCATATAAATGTGAAGTTAGTACAAAAAACGTGTTTTTTATATATATAAATTGCCCTTTCTTAAAGAGAAAGTATGAAACAAAGAATTTTACTGTATTTTAACAATATGATGGACATTTTTCTATTTCTCCCACCATGTATCGACTTTGATATTTATATTAACAGCTACATTTTTTCTTCTAAATTTAAATTTACAGTTTGGTTTATATTAATTACTTTTAACACACAATATGTTCAAAATTGAAGATAATGAAACACAAAATAAAATGTTGAGAATATAAGTTGTTTTATTTTATATATCTGAAAATTCTTTGAGATATAACGATGTCAATCGGTCGCATGACGTTTGTATTTCTATTTTGTCTCCAATGCCTCACATTTTTAAAAGCGCGTATTTTCCTCTCTAAATCAATACTCGCTCTGAGGTTAGATAGTGCTTTCGCGCAAATAAATCAAATATCACGTGATATGTGAGGCGTTGTGGAAAGTGTGGGCCCCAGGGCGGAAGCTGGGTATGGTAACGGAGAATGGGTGTAATAAAGTACACCGAAACGTATTGTGTTCTTTTCTTTTGGGCATTAGAGCACCGCTTTTGAAACATCTCGAGAAGTTTTTGGCATCGATGAATTATATTCTATTATGCTTTGAACTCCTTGTACTCTGGTTGTTTTTTTTTTTAAATAAAAAAATGTTTTTTATCCTTTATTTTATAATTCAATTTACTTTGGTTAATTAACCCAAAATAATGGTAAATTTTATTATACATCATTTATGAATGTTTTTTATATTAACTCCACTCTCGGTGTTGAGTATGTATGTATATTGACTTCTAGTGGAGCATATCCGAAGCTGTGTTACTAGAACTGATTTTAACTCGGTCTCAACTAGGGTATCCATTCCCGGATCCTTCTTGTAATCCCGGGATTGACAATTTTACCATAAAATCGTGGATTTGGGATTGAGAAATTTTTGCGCGGCGATTTTGAAATCCTGCAAATTTACGTATTTCCTAAAATGAAAAACTGTAAAACTTTTTTTTAAGCTCTTCCCGAAATTTCAAAAATATTTTGTCACTGGCCAATTTCAAAACCCAAAAATTTGCGGAATTGTCAAAATGAAAAAAAAATGTGAGTTCTTTTTAGCTCGCGCGACTTTCAAAGATTTTGTCTGGTTGCCTGTTTTCAATATTTTTTCGAGAATTTTTCACCCGAAATTCCGGCATTACTACTATCACAATCCTGGGATTGGAGGCTCTAGTCTCAACCTCCCACTCGAAAGGGATGGTACAAGGATTATTTTCGATTTTCGCCGTGAGATTAGTAGTAAGCAATAAAATTGAAGACATATTATAATATCCTTGTTTTAAATTTGAATGATTCAAATTTAATATTGAAATTCCACCAAGCACCTTCAGTCGAAATCTTAAATTATCCTTGTTTTATATATCATCTCGTGTAATGAATCGATTTTAGAAAATTACCAAAATATGACGTCTTCTTTATATTTTCGCCATTCCATCATTTATAAATAGGCGAATATTGTTCGATTTATATTTACCAATTGTCTTATTATTTCTCTAATACCCACTGTGAAAGTGTTGGTTATGCTGAGTGATCACGTATATGTAAAAGCGGCGGAAATACCGTAATTAGTAAGGAGGGTTGAAGGCTTAACACTCTTGGACAAAATTATTAGGATGATCATAAGGGAATACGTAAAGTTGTAACTCGTTCTATGCATACTAAAAAGTTAAATCCCATCCGCTTGTAACGCGTCTTAGTCATGATGGATTATCGAATACCCAGCAGAATTGTATTCCCGTGAAACCCACCGGGAAATCGGTCAGAATGACCAATATACGACGTCGCTGGGAAACTTTGTCAGCCAATTTGTCAAGATGCTCTATCACTCGAAAGTTTTTTGTTTCACAAAACCATTTTTTTTACGCTGAATCTATTCTTTTGACTTTTCTGAACATAAATTATCTGGCTTTACTTTTTATAGCGCTTGTTGTAAGACATAAATTAAGTACCATTTTGTGTACGTTACGTTGATGAAGTCATATATTTTTCTTTTTTTTAAGCTATTCATCATTATATTTGATGAAATATTTTTCCTAATGGCTTAGAAATTATCCTTATATAGATTTTTCGAATAAACTAAAATTGTTTGGAGTACGAAAACGGCCAAATATCTAATTGAAAAGAACATTTTCTGATGTAATCAAAATGTAATTAGTGGAATTGATTTTTTATTTGTTTTTATAAACACCAGTTAACAAAATAGTATATTTGATTTATTGATTTGGCATTTACTTAGTAGGAATCCATTTTAATAGGGTAAAAATATAAACATATTATCAATGGATACAAAATATCAAGCTGAGCAAATTTACGTTTAAGCATAGTTCTGACGATTGCGAAAGCCGAAATAGCTATCAACGCATAGAATATAAAAAAAACTGTATAACTAAAATACGTTGATATTTTTACCTTATTAGTATATTTGACTTAGCCAAAAAATAAAGAGTATATATAGTAAAAGCCAAATTGTAAGCAAAACAACTTTAAAGATACTTGCCACCACGCATTGGATCGGAAACATGAATTGATGAAAACAATATTTAACTCATCGCTATGCGTTTCTTACCACTTCGCTGCTTTTACTTGTACAATTAATTATCTTGTATTAACTGTATTATTACTTGCGACGGCATTTGTCGAAAAAAGACATTTGCTTTGTTTTTTCAGCATTAAGAGAGAAATAAACATCTTTTATTATAGATATTTATTCGATGCCATGTAACGACGGCTGTTTTTCCCCTCCAAGTTGTAGAATCACTTGAATACAGCATTCTTTTCTGTGACTGTTCTACCCCGATTAGAATAGAATTTTTGGCTCAATAAATCGTCAATATGAATTATTGCGCAAAGAATCTGTGCCATATGTTTTGTACTGTCGGATGCGTAATTGTATTTGGTATCGCTCATCTACGCCGCGCAGTCGTAAACAGTACTGTTGATTATGTTTCGCTAATTTTTTAAAAATCACATATTATTGTGCATAAATATGACTAAATTACATCCTATTTTTTTTTTTTACTTATAAATTTTTTAGGAAAAATTATAGCAAACATAATTATTCACGCTTTTTATTGTTAGAATTTTACGATTTATTTATGCATTTACTTTCCAATAGAAATCTTTTTAATTTTATAATTTCATTTGCACGTGACGCCATGGCCATGCTACGGTGCAAAAAGAAAAATATATTTATACCGCACATCCAATAATATGTAAATGTAGTAGCCCTTATTATGAAAGAAATGAAAACAATTGGATGTTATGAAAAACAAACATTTGGTCTTAAAAATATTTTTCATTAAAAATAATACCCTACTTAGGAGTAAGATTGGCCTTCTGCATGCAGACATTTCATAAGTTCAATACGACTACAGTGAATGATAGTCACCATCAATCGATCCTTGAAATTTAAATAGTTTTTTTTCCCGCAGGATTATATTATATTTAAAAAAGGATTATATTGTATGTTTTCAGTATTATTAAATAATTATCGGCTTTTTCAGCCATTGATTAACACAAATTTTAATGTATCCCATTACGTTTCAGAAAACCAGCGAATAACTTACAACTAGATTTTTTTTAACAATGTTGTCGTCATTCTTTCAACAGTTCCTTTAAACAAATAATTTGAAAAAATATACCTCAAAGTTTTAGTTCTTAATTTTAAAAAAAAACAGTGTATGCTGGCTGTGTTTTGCTACTAGATATACGCAATTTGAAACAGGAAGTTCAGAACTGTTGGTATCGAAATATGATACAAATGTTTGGTAACTATCGGCATTATAATGACCGAACTGTGTTCACGCCACACGATATTCAGAAGATATATAATTTTTTTAAATTTTGGTTCTTATTATTTTCAGATTGCCAATTATTTATTGATCTATTAAGAGCTGTTCTGGTTCATTAGATTCCAAAATTACATTTCGTAATTTTGAGTCGACACAAATCAAACTTTTTCGTCTCGATGAAATGCAATAAATGTTACTTTCAGAAAATATTTATTAACAAATTTAATGTAAAGAATATTACTAGATGTAAGCGTTGAATATTCATAATTAAATGAACTGCAGTGTTAGCTACAACTGTGCGCAGAAACGTATTTACAAGATTTTTCCGCATAAATATTAGCCATTTAATTAGTAATATAAACATGATTAAAGCTGGGCTGTGGAGTTGTAAAAAACCGCGTTTCCGGCTCCCGTATATACAAATGGTCTGACTCCGTTTAAATAAAAAGTATGCAAAACTGTATTAGTCTGCTTATTTTTTAATATCTACTAAAATGCATAACTCTTTGTATGATAATTTAAATTTAACACCTATGGCATATTTTTGGTAGAGGAAACAAACTGACGAAGTTTCGAATATCAAGGATGTTAGATGATTCTTTGCGAATGATCAATTAAGATTGGACATGGCAATAATGATATTATTCTTCGATTTTTTGAATATTTACTCCAAACTTTTAAGCCAAAGGTCTACATTTAGTCTCAAGGATCGAGACCTAGCTAGCTCATCATACCAACACACTAGAGTTTTGAATTCCAGGCATGTCCGGCCTTCTACAGCTGTAGTTCGGAGGGCCCTGCGTTAGTCATTCGGTCAGGAGGGAGAGATTTATGGGAGGCATTTGAAAATCCTCAACATGTCTTGATAGCATTTAAGTGTTGTGTAGTTTCTGAACTAATTTTTTTTTGTCTTACGGCCGTTGAAAAATCTTAGTTTCTTTTTTAACCTAGTTAGTCATTTGATATGAAGTATTGGAATCATGATTAATTGTCTAAAAATGGGAACGTGCTATGAAATTTTACAGACACCTTGTTCAGGGTGTATAAGCTCGGCTCGCAATATAATAATGGTAGCAATTAGTCAAGAAATTTGCGTAACAATGGAGTAGCCCGTAATTAATTGCGTTCATATATCAGCAGCTATCAGCTGTCTTGACTAATGTCCCCTTATTGCGTCCCCCTTACTGCTATTTGGTAACTGGTATCGTTTGTGTTACCTAAACAGATGCAAATCGAATTACTATGATACATAGAATATTGAGATTAATGATATGGTGAAGGTTAGGGAAAGACGTGGCGGGAGGGTTATTTTGAGGCTTACTAAATTATTTCACGTTTTTATTAATATTTTTTTATCTATGTCCTCTCCCAATGTGGAGCATATTGACTCCTAATGGAGTTAAAGTGTTTCCACGAAAACTATTTTTTATTAAGTTACCTATTCTCTATCTCCAAGAGAATAGAAATGAAAGGATAGGGCTAAGACAAGACTAGTGGTTAGCTAATCGCTCTCGCTACGCCCGTTTTTATAATAGGATGGGTGGTAAATCAAATCATCACACATCCATGCATTTAGACATCAATTGAAAAAAAAATGAAATCTGTTCGGACTGGGATTCGAACCCGTGACTTCCGTAACCGAAGCCAGCGACGTAGGTCGTAGGTAGGTAGGACATATTTTTTAGGTTTAAAAATAACTATTAAATGTTTCAATTGTGAAATTTGATAGACTTAAAATTATTCACATTTATTGTAAATAAATGCATTTAAGTTATGCAGGTATACTTTAATTACAAAGCAAAATATTATTAGCAGGTATAATTTAGTCAGTAGATTAATGTATGTCAGTGTATTTTTTCACTCAATAATTGTTTACGAGTCTCGCAAATAATCTCAAAGTGTTCATAAAAAGATTTGGAAATAGACACTCGAGACTTTAATTTTAGTCGACGAACCCAAACCTTAAATAAGTGTCGAAAAGCAACTTACCTTATGATTTTTTGTATTTGAAATGTAATCATGTATGCTTATGAATTGTTTAGTGTAAATAAAAATACCTAGTGAAGGTAAATTATAACTGTAATTATATTATATATATAATATATAAATAGTATATCAACATGGCAGATAGAACAAATACAGCATATTTAAATTCCGAAGACTATAATGTTCACATATTGTGATGCATGCTCGGAATCCACTGCGAACTAGGAATTAACTTAGCAATAGTATTCCACTGCCTGTGTACTGGTAATCTATCACTGGCAATCGTGTGTTGTATCGTATCCTCTTGTATAGAATCCCAATCAAACATCATCGTTACCTGAGATTGCAATCCGATAGGCGGCTCAGTTGCCGTGCTTGCAGTTTCGCCACTCGGATTATCTTTGTGTGTTATTTCAAATCTTTGAACATGTTATATAATCGTATGTTATGATGAATATTACATTGCTTTTATATATTATCGATGTTATAATATATCTTAATAGACAGAACGAGCTCCTAAGGAGTTCTGTATCTGAAACGCTCATTTTTGCCTGTTTGAAGTTATAATTAAGTGTAAACTACTACTACTACATGATTTTGTCATGGGATTGCCCTATATCTATCCTCACGGACAAGTCCTACGATTATGTCCGCACATTTAAATTTCGTAAGAGTTTTTTATTTAAACAATTAACGTACTAGGTATTCAAATCCCTACCGACTGATGTCAAATGTTCTAATATTTAACGACCAGCAAATGCCATGATTAAATTAATTGCGGACTACTCAAATATGTGTTCATTTAATTGTATTTGTTCTTTGTATTTGTCGCGTAACGAAATGACCACACATCAGGTAATATTTTTACATTGATCACTTTCTGATTTACGCTTTTTAAACGTTTATTTCTAGGCGTGAATGAGATAATCATTGTCATTTTAGTAACACATCTCGGACTATGATTTTATCTTAAGAAAAAAATATTATATGATCATTTTTGTTGGAAAAAATATGAAGAAAGATTTTTTTTTACTTACTATTGTTTAACACATCAACAGAGGCTCAATGTTTCGAAGGATTTGAGCATTTTTTCAAGCAACTAAGTAATATAAAAAAGTGAATCCACCCCAGATATATTACTATTATTGATGGCAACGAAAATTCAACATGAGCAGTTTATACTTTCGATGGATTCGGCGGTAACTTTGTGGAAGTTCATTTTAAAATAAAATAAAACTTAGTTTATTCCACGTTTTGTGTTACAAACCGTGACACGCGTTTCGCCTCTTTCAGAGGGATCCTCAGACAACTATGTAGGCAGCTTCTTATGTAGGGCAGACAGGTAGAAACTTTAATATTAGAATTAAAGAACATATAAGGTGTCTAAGAAGTAACAATTTTTCAGAGTTTGCCAATCATCTAATCGAAAACGAACATAATTTTAATCATAACAGTAACGTAGAAATACTCGTGTACGTATAAGGCCTAAAAATGAATAGTTTAGAATTTTTAGAAATAAATAAAAGTATTAATAATATAGAAATAATATCTTGATTAAAACAGGTGGTTCGCCACTGTTAAATATATTTTCTAACGGTTTATCCCGTCATGATCGATGCAGCTCATTAGTTAATCATTTCTTAATGTGAATGTCATTTGTATTACCATTATCGTTTGTTGGTTTTTCTATCATCCTCTCCTTGCCTCCCATTTTTATTTTATTATAATATATCAGAATAGTAAAATTAAAATCATTCGTACTTAAGCAAGCATTTGCAAAAGTAGTTGTCTGAGGATGCCTCTGAAAGAGGCGAAACACTTTGGTTGTGCTGCTCTAAGATCAATTTGGTGTGTCAATAGTTTTAAGTGCCAAACTGCAAATAGGCTACTTAGTTTGTATTAAACAAGTTAAAAATATATTTATTAGTTCTTTAATTAATAAAAAATGTAATAAATAAATGAGTTTTTTGAAAATTAAACATTTTTGGTGTTATTTGAAGATTTCCCGCATTATTCGTTCATTTATTACGGTCCCTTGAAAAACGTAGAATCGAGGTTCCACTGTATACATATTTACATTTTGTGAAAATTCATCGAGATTGTTTATAATTTGAAATTCATCGAAATCGCTTTTTATTTGAATTTAAAGTCTTATAAAAATAGATGCTAAAGTAACTGAAATTAAACATTGTTAATGCTCTAAAACGCTAAAATTGACAAAAATGAATGTTAAAAATACGTGTATCTGGTAGCTAATATCTAATTCGCGTAAACAATGTCAATACCCTTTTATTGATTTGAACTTTAACAATTATGTTATTTTAACGTTATCCAGCACAGCTGTTGTATTATTGAGGGTACCCTACTGACCACGTTGCAGAATACTTTGCAGTCGACGCACTGTTCTATTGATACTAATGCACTCTTGCAGGTCATGAGGTTGCAACTCGGAATAGGCTGCCCCGAGTTATTAGCATACCTACAATACCCCTGGTTGTGGGCGAATAATCAACCACACGTCCTCTATCACTGACCTGTTAACCGCATACACCATATTGTTGGACCCGTGTTTAATACGAAACACGATGCTATATCGTTTATTGAGTCATTGGAATGAAAAACCTCGATACATTAGTGAAACTGTTCTTTTGAATTACTTGTACCGGTAACTAAGTGTGGATACTGTGAACTTCCATTTCATAGCAAGATAAAATTATTCAGACTTGTGATATTTAGATCCAATCAATTTTTAGAATATTAAATTCTTTTTGGCTATATTCGGTTCGCTGTTATAACATATTTTAAGAATATAAGTTTATCTTCAGTTCAGTTTAGCTTTAACACCAATAAAAATGTTATTGCATTAGTTTTTTTCAAATTCATATTAACTTCTGGTATACTGTTTATCGATATAAGTATTTCAAATTAACGACTGAACGTTTTTCTTAAATTTATCATGATTTTTGTTCTATGATGATTAAGTCCACTTTAAATACAAAAATATGTGAATATTTAAATCAATTTTTCATTATTAATTTAACGAGCAACAGAAAATCTAGTCACCCCCGATTAACAATTATCATAAAAATAGGTTTGTTTGATTTTATTTTCTTTTTGAAAAATCCCAACCATAAAAATGTGTTTTTTGTCTACGAACATTTTTTTTAATATTTAAAACATACAATTTAATTTAATCTATATTCTATCATTTAATTAACACTTTATCTTGGTGGAATTTGAATATTATATTTGAATCGTTCAAATTTTGTACATTCACACAAGTTTTGTAACTAACGACCCGGGTCAATTCAAGTTCATCCGTGCACTTGAACACCTGAAGATGCCGAAAGGCGAAACCCAGGTCGTTAGTGACAAAATTTGTGTGAATGTACATAATTTGAAAGATTCAAATTTGATATTGTGAATATTTTGTACAAAATTAAAAACTTTTTTTTGTCAGAAATGCAATAATTCGAATCACTTTTTTTGCAAAATTGGACTGAGCATTTTAGTTTGTTATGCTCATTGTAAATAATAAATATGAGAGAAAGATAAATTAATATTATATTTGCTTTGAATAAACCATCTTTAACAGATGACGTAGCTTTGATGTTTACTTAGGAATAATCCGTATCACGCCAATAACGCAAAGACGAAATTTTCCGTGACTCGCATATAAAGTGTTAACATGGCAATAATTAATAATTTTATGATTAATTACCTATCTGAAATGAATTTTGATTATTTTTTATTGAAATTATTTGAGTGAGTCTCAATGTTATTACAAACAAATCCCATTTATCATTTTTGTAAGTATATCTATAAAAGGATTATTTTTAAAGTTAAAGGTTTTTCACTTTCTGATAACAGGTAAGTTGTCAATATTTGTGAAGAGTTCTTAATATTTAGATAATATATAATATGATTTGTTTATCTTCAAATTCTTGTTGCAATTTTTTCAACTTCATTATATTAATTAGTTATAATCAATTTTATATACATAATCCTATTTGTCCTTGTTTTTCATCATTTGATAATACCGGGTCCTATGGCGCAGCGGTTAGCGCTGTGGGCTTCCGTGCCGGAGCTCACGGGCTCGAGTCCCAGTACAAACAGCATTTTTTGGATTGATAAATCGATTTTCTGTTCGAATGTATGGGTGGGTGTTTGTGATGTCTAAAAATTCCCTTCCACCCTTCCGATCATTCAATAACCGAGCGTAGCGAGAGCGATTAGTTAACCACTAGTCCTGTCCTAGACTTATCCTTCCATCACTACTAATCTCTTTGAAAAGGAGCGATTGAGCGACTGAGTAACAAACAGTTTTCGTATAAAAACTTTTGTTGAGATACCTCCATTGGTAGACCATATGCTCCACATTGGGAGCGGGGACATGGATAAAAATACTCACAATACGTGAAACCGGTTCCGATGTTTATAAAAAGATGAGGAAGTAGGACAAAGATGATGTGGTTTTTTTAACATTAACTATATATTTGTCTTGAACGGAATCAAAATGTTTGTTTTATTCTTTGTTGCAAGATGGAAGGAAGTATAATTAGAGCCAAAAATAAATTCGACTGCCTATAATATAATTGGTAACATGAAACATCCCCAGAGTATAATTTTCGTGAAAAGGGCGGAAAGCGAGCATCTTTTTAGAAACCCCCTGTTATACATTGATAATGACGGTTCAGCTTATTTGGTGGGGTTTCTTAATAAGTAAAGTGGCCCTATTTAGAAATATGTACATTCATAAAAATACGTTTCTGTTTCTTAATTAACATTTTTATATTTTCGTTGATAAATTCTCAACTTATGAAAATAATTAGAAAGCCTAGATTTCACTTTATTTGTTCGCTTTCGTGTGCAAAATAATTCAGTCTTTGAAAAAAAAAGCTTTCAAGTTTTTATCACTTTTTGCTTTACACATGGCGAAAAGCGATTGGCCAATTACCGACGCCTTATCTCATTCGTGATGTTCAAAACATATCTTTAAATTAGTTGTCCATTAGGATTCTTCACTCCCCATTGGCATCGGTTATGGCTTGGAAAACTCTTATTAAAGATTCTTATTTCGTTCTACTTATGATACATTTCAAAATTAATTAAGAATATATGTTAATTTGTGAAATAATACTAAGATTAACTTTCACCGCTTTTACTGTTATACATTTCTATCAGTGTTTATTATTGCAAAATTAAAGTGCTAGACACAAAATTATTATTCGCAGTGTGTCTTGTCTACCTTCGGCGCTTTATTCCCTTTCTGTCTTTGCGTATTTTAAGTGAATTAATTGTACTCGAGTTTTAATGTTTATTTCTCTCCATAATCACGTTGTTAAAGTGTTGGGCTTTGTCCGTAACTTCGAAACTCACCATTAATTTTGAAATTTCAAAGCTCGCTTAGAACCTTCGTGTGCACTTTGAATATTAAAATTCAAAGCGATATTTTGCATGCATTTTTATCGTGAGCCCACAAAATATAATGATCTCACTTAAACACTTGGATTTTTCCCTAATACTCTCATCGGCGGTTACGTATATTACATGTCTTGGGAATGAATGTATTTTGTTTAAACTATGGAAATTGTTATTAAAATTTAAGTAAAATTGACTATTCTTGAGGCCAACACTATCGTACACACGTTCTTTTCGGTGGGTAGAAGGGCTCACGGGCTTGAATCCTTGAACGGACACATTTGAATATTGACTTTTCAATCTATCTATGTATTTGTATATGAGTGGTAAATTTCTATTTCATTTTACTTGTCAGTTGAATGCTTCTTTTCTATCCGCATAATTTCGACAAGCCAAGATAGGCGAATGAACTGAACTGAACCGAAACAGAATGTATATTTTATTTAAATTACTAGAAACGATAAGAACGTTTGTTGTATTGGTCTCTTAATAATTAAATACTGTTGTATGTACATTCGACCGACCATGGTCATAATTAATGAAAATATACATATTCTTTTCTATGCCTTTCGTTTGACCACTTAATGAATATATAAAAAAATATTTTTACATTTTTTTTTGTATAAATCGATCTCCACGTAAACCGTTATATTTTAAATGGACAATTCATTACACTAAATGGTATTTTCTCTGTGAATACAGGCGACCATTTCTAGCTGCCCAACCAATGCGCTACGCTGCGGTCACTGCATTTCATTCAATATTATTTATCCCTTATAGCAGTCGCCGGGCAGGTTGTACGCCATCATAAGGGATTGTAATCGGATATTTGAATATTATTCGTATTTGCTAAGCGATCGTTACACAATAATGTGTTTTGGTATAACATAATATTATATTTTGAAATAATCTATTTTGAAATCTTTCGCTAGAAATATTATGTAACATTTTTGTAAAGTTTTTGAAATAATACGCAAATGATATTCAGCAAATTGATGAAAGACGTGAAATAAAATAAGGGCGATATTATATATCTACTCTTATTTACTCCACCATGATCTTATTTCACATTATATGAAACGGTGAATATAATTAACCCATTAAATATATATCGTAATTTAAGTATTCCTCGACTAAAGCGATTTTTGACTTACGCTGAATCCTTCGGAACGCATTGACCGCATAAGTAGAGAACTCACTGTATACGTATGTGCGTATATATGTATAGGGAGTTATATATAAATTGCATATGCTACCCACGTGAACTATCTTCAATGTAGATTGCTCATATCTGCAGCGATCACGCTCTTCTACCGGCAACAATATATGCATGCACATAAATAAAAGCACCAGTGATGAAAGAGACTCGAAGAACTTTGACGCTTAATCCCCCTACGTCTTTCAGTGCCGTGAAGTCGATATTCAAAATAAATAATTTAATAATCATTTTTACTTAGATTCCACCCCAAGATGGACATATTGAAGTAAGCTGACGTAATGATAAGGTTTCTAGAACCTCTTGGGTCTTCGTTCTCAACCTGTAATTGATAAATTTTTCGTATTGAGAGAGATATAAATGGAAATTATGTTATGCAAATTTTCGTGTAGGCAGCAAAATAATCCATTTAAATTTTACACCGGTCAATAATGGGTTTTGTTTTGACAGAGCAAACATATATATTTAGCGACTGTTCGCAAAACTTTGTCAATGGTTGCAAAAATACCTGGATAGTCCTTTGAATCACTCTGTTTTTGCTTTTTTGTGTGCATAGTCATACCGAATGGCCGCACTTTGCATACTGCACCAAAAAGTTAACGCAGTCAACGGTAAGCGACGCTCGTCCCGGGCGGCCAAAGCCCCTGTCGTATACAGTAAGCCGAAAGTTTCCCCGCAAAAAGCTCTACGTTTTTCGTACGCCAGATTACTACGTTTTCGTTGAATTGATGTTGTTTTGAGAGGTTTTGCTGTTTAGTGTAAGCGAAACTCAGTTTTGTTTAGCGGTAGGGTTAGGGGTTATTTCGTATGTGGATTTAACTAACGGAACCAACTAGCGAACTCGTTTGGCTACGATAACACTTACTTCAAGTTAAAATGATATTTAGCATCTGTTTTCTCCTTTACTATTCATGATATTCCGGACAATGTTGAAGTGGTCAACGTCGTTAGCTTCGATTTCATTGCTCACCGGCTCGAATCCCATTACGGACAGTTTTATGTATTGATTTTTTTACCAATTTATAGATTTCTGTTAAAAGCCATGAATGTCTAGAATTACTTTAGAGAACGATTACCTAACTACTATAGATGTACCAGCGTAACTTGACTGCCCGCGAGGGCGCCACCATCGCATCATTAACGTTGCCATAGTCAACACGTTCTAGGGCGACAATTTTAGTTCTGAGTTCTGCCACAGTCAAGTTAAAATGGTACATCTCTAGTCATATCCTTCTTTCCTATTTTTTTCGAAGAAAGAGGAAGGGTAAGTTGAGAGTAATAACTTAGCTTACGTAGTAAAAACTTCTTTTGCGATAAACTCAATAAGGAGTTTATATGCTTCACTTTGGTATCATTATATTAAGTATAATAAAACAAAATTGTGTTTGACATTTTTATAAATATTAGTAGTGTCTTTGCTCATCGCGAGCATATTAATCAACTGATGAAAAATAGATCCATACAGGCTTATTAAAAAATGATAGATTAGTTATTACACTGATTTGTGCTATGAACGGTGACAATTAGTGTTTCCCTTATTTAACAAGCTTCTTTAGATTAGTTATCGTAAGGTTATTCATTAATAAACTAAAGAATGATGTTTTTTTGAGATTGAAAGAGGCGAAATACGTGTCACAATTCGTAACACAATCAGTGGAATAACAAAGTTATCTAATTTCATTTTATCTAAAAAAATAATTTGTACAGAATTACCGCTGAAATGTGGATTTTGCACCGTGTCTTATCTTAGGCGATGATTTCTGACCATTATTAAATTCTGCCCAAGTTTTGGTGGGTGGCGATCACCACTCATTTAAGCGTACAATTCCCTCATTCATTTTAGTTTTAATTCGCATAGTCTCATATATGCTATTGCTAATCACTGCTTTAAAGTTTAAGTGAGTAAAATATACATATCGTACCTCTGCACACAGGTGTCAAGATTTGTTTCTCTATTCGGAGTTTAATTTAAAATCAAATGTCAAATATTAACCGTCTAATATCAAATTATTATGGTTTACATAACAACGCAAAAAACTTATTATTCTATATTTAAGACCAGCGATGGTATTAGTTGTGATCAGTTATCGAGTATTTATTAGCATACGGAAATATAGACTTATTAAATTAATAAATGAAATACGTCATGCATTTTGGTTTCATTCTAACATAAGTTCTGTCAAATTTGAATCCGTGCACTTGAACGTCTGAAGGCGAATCCCGGGTCGTTAGTGACAAAATCCGTGTGAATGTACATAATTTGAACGATTCAAATTTAATATTGAAATTCCACCAAGCACCTTCAGTCGAAATCTTAAATAAGTTCTGTCATTTATTTCTTCTTTTTTATCATTTAAAATGTAAGTATATACATACATAGATAAAAGATTATTTTTGATGTAATAAGTTTGCGTCACAAAAAATAATCTTGGGATTTTTTCGGTGGTATAATTTATCCATTAAAATAAATAATACACATACAATATTTATAACTTAAGACAACAACTTTACTACACAAAATTTCATATTTTTTCTGTTAATCGGTAGATATATATATTATGATAAAATTAACTACATATGTACGCTTACTGCATATTCCATATTTTACAACGCATTTACGATCTCGCTTACAAGCTGAACGCGAAAGGTTATTATTGTTTCCCTTTTTATTAATAAGTCACAATATTTATCTGTGATATTTTCTTTATTAACTTTGAGTTGTTTTAATGTTTATAAAAACCCAGCTATGCGTCTTCGTGTTTTCTTGCAATCTATTTCGAAATTTACCACTAAAAGTTCGTGAATTATTTGTTCCAATCCAAAATTTAGTCTCTAAATAAAAGAGAGCTGTGTCTCAGAAAGTTCACTTTAGTTTACAAGCTCCTTGATAAAAGCTTTCCCATTGCATCGCAACGATTGCAATTGGCTTTTCCGCTCGTTAGTATTTTTGTTTTCCCCCCCGACTATAATTTGCTACAAATGTAGTTTCTTAGTAAAAAAGTTTAGCTACACTATTTTGCATCGCCAAATTGAGTGGAGCGACATGCGATGTTGGCACGAGTACAATTTATTTCGTCAACTTCCGTCCTATCAGACTGAAGAGAAAACGGCTCACAGTTATTTTCATTAATCAAGATGTAAATCAGCCATAATTATACACAATGCTTAGCACACAACACCTTTCGATAAAAATGATAAGGAATAACTCATATCAGTGTTTTAGCACAATTAAGTTACCCAAGGAAACTGATATAACAATAATAGAAAAGCAATAATCTACTAAAAACTATCTTCATAGATAATTTAAATATATATATTTTTATGAGGTGGTTCTAGAATTTTGAGTGTATTTTTATTATTATCAACTGACCTTATATATTATGTTTATGACTAGAGTGCAAGAATATTATATAGATAGTTAATATTTAAGTCGTAGATAATTATTTCATAAATGAGTTAGCTTTTCCCCGTGATTAAGTATGTACCCAAAGGGCTCGTAGGCATCGTGAATGATAGTAGCTTTTAAATTTTACATGCCGTGAAATGTGACTATACGTCTTTGTTTCCGTGACATGACAGAATACTACCTAGAAGTAAATAATTAAAGCTAATTTAGCCGGTAACGTGTGTTGATGTCGACGCCGACGCTATTCTCATAACCTCGCAGCAGAAGAGCTGATGTCATATAATAGTGAGGGCGTCACACATTGAGACAACGTCGCCACTAAATGCCAATTTTATTTATTCAATCAATTAAATTGTCCCCGACAAATCTACATGTAGATAAATGGTATAATCTTGTGTTCAATATTGAAAATAATTGTAAGAGTTTTTACTGGGGGGATTCATATGAGCGTTTCTGAAATGCATTTAGCATATTTATAGTGTTAGTAGTCGTTATATTAATTTTTGGACGTTTAAAAAACATCGGTCGCACAATCTTTTTGATTGCTTGGTAATGTACATATTATGTAGTGATGTAATATCCTAATTTATGACATACCATGGTATTATACTTTCCATGCTCCGTTACAAAGCAAAGATGTAGACATTACATTTTTTTTCATTTTATTTTATAGTGTTAAATTGCTGGGAATATGTTTATTAAAATAATTGCTAGAAATCATTTGTTAAAACATCTTATAAACTAATGATATTATCAAAATTTTTTTTACTATGAAAATTTAAATGATGAAAATATAAATTGACTCAGGGTTGCAATTTATACAAAAACAGGTAAAACTAATAACAAAACTGGCAAAAGAATTTATAAATAATTATACAAATTATGTACGAATAAAATAAAATTAACAATAACTAAAACGCTTAAGACTTCTTACAAATATTTTTTTACTAAAATGCAATACATAATAAAACTGGGCGGGGAATTTTTAGACATCACTAACACCCATGCTTTCGAACAGAAATCAATAAATCGACCGAAAGAATGCTGTTCGTACTGGGACTAGAACCCGTGAAATCCTGCACGGAAGCCAAAAACGCTAACCGCTGCGCCATAGACCCGATAAAAGCTATGTTTAGATTGTTTTTATAAAAATAATTTAATATACTTAAATATTAAAAAAGTAATAAAATTAAAGAAATATCTAATAAAGTACGACAGTCAACCGTTGTACAGCGTTTTAGACCTGGCTTGGGGATTTCGTATTCACGTCCTGCTGAATAAACTAGGAATACAAGGGGATATGCAGCAGACCTGAAGTGTAAATTATTCGCGTCTCTTTTCCGCTCTTAAGTGCACCTGAATAACGTTTCCGTTTTGCGCTTGCGTATCTAATTTGACTCCAAGATTCAATCTTTAACATGTATACGCACTACCGTATTATCATTTTCGAGATAGTCCATGAATTTACGAAAATTTCATCACGAAATATGTAATGCGTTGCTTATATGACGAATATAATTCTTACAGTGTAATCCTGTTTGATAAAATGATTCGAGCTCTTTTAGAATGTAAAAATATCAGATCTCTTATTACTTTATTAGATTACGTACGGCCTAATAAAGCTAAAGCATATTTATAAACTAAAAATTCATTCAATTTTATTAGATATTTCACATTGATTCATATAATCAATCTTTAGGCCTGGCCGCTAAACAACAAGATCTGATAATAAATATGTAATTCTTTGTATATCTTAAAATTGTATAGATATTTTTATAGAATTCAAATGAGCTGACAAAAAAACTTTTAACATGCATATTATATTATACATGTTACACATTTGTAAATGATCTTTAAACTTTTAAAAAGTCACCCACACACTGGTTGTCTTAATAAAAGTATTTGAAATGTTGTTTTGAAACCAATTGACTACATCGAATGTTTAAATTGAAAATGGGATGTAAATTCCCCAATTGTATATAATTTTAAGAAAATATATATCGATTTTTTTAAAGACTCACGCGATTCTCGCCCACGTCTTTACATGTGTTTTTTTTTTTTCATAGTTACTATTCTTTGTAATATGTGTCTTTGGAACATTAAACAATATCACGTTTAGGGTGTTGACCGTTAATACTTGGTGGAAAGGCATTATATTGAATGATATATTTCATAAGCGAAACCGGTCCTAATCTTTTTATATAAAAGTGGAAGTAGTACAAAAAATATTGTTTTTTTTTTTAATGAAACTATACTCAGTAAAAAGAGTAGTATTATTAGAAAAATAGTCTAAAAATTAATTTATAAAATGTGTTAAATGTAGGTAAATCCATTTTAATCACTGTTTTTTTCTTTTTCTTTGCAGGTAAGTCACAAAATAGTCCAGTATTCACAAAGGTCAAGCTAAGTATTTCTTATTTATTTGTAATAACGATGAATATAATTTTGATTTTTGTATTTTTACTAAACCTCCCCAGAGAATTTCCAAAAAATTACAAAATGATAATAGACGACATTTTTTCGATCATAGATACTTGTAATAACATATATGTAGATTAAAGATGACCGAGCCACGCGTGATGCTGTAACTTCATGAATAAAAAATATTTTTATTAATACATATAACATATTTATAATAATATTATTGTTTTATTCAAATTTATGCTTAAAAAACGTACACTAAATCTGATGCAAGATCATCAACACTGTCCTTAAAAGTTATGTATGTGAATTTTTAAGCTTTGATTTTATTTATTACTTTAAGTTCTTGTTAATTTCTTTGCTATAAGGTATTGACATAAAAATCACTGCTTTCAGTTTAAAATTTCTTTTATGATAAATCTCGTTAAAGCAGAAAATCTCTAGCTGTCCTATTTAAAATATATTTATATATATTTACTCATTTAATTTCAGTCCTGTGGGGAATGAATTTTTTCAGCAAACTTATTCTATGATGTTTTGATTGGAATTTTTCACCTCTGGGTCGAGTTTTAGTTCAGTTCGCAGGCAAGCGCTATGGACATTTATTACTCCGCTTTGATAAACTCGGTATAAGCTTAGTTTGACGCTTCCCTTCGACCCCTTGGGAACTTTACATTGCGATTTCAGCATGTACCCAAACCTGATGAAATCCGATTGGATTTTGAACCTTTTTGTGACCAATTTCTTCTGGCTTTATTCGATTTTAGATTTTATGCCTGTTCGGGAGGATTTTGTTTATAACGATGAATAAATATAGCTATATTCGTTTTCTAAATTGTACTATTTTTTAGATAAACTATCTTTTCTTTAATAGCCATGTATCAATACTTTTGCATTTTTAAGGGGACACAGTGCTTATATAAAATTTCACTACAATTTTTATTTTATGCCAATGCGATTATTTAGTAGCGAAATGAAAATATCGCTGTCATAAACCAAAGGTGGTTCACCGTTTTTAAGCGGTTGTCTGCATAAAACGGTAATTCCAAAAACCGCCTCGATTTAAATTATTCATCCCGCCTCTATTGTCAAAGCCGTTCATATCATTTAACGCAAACAAATCTACAATTTCTATCCCGCTGTCGAAACATTGTTTGTCTTTCTTACAATTTTCTCCACAACCATCGCTTACTAAACAGCCCAATTCGTTTTTATGTCCCCATCTCACTCGCTTTCTTTTTTATAACACTCGAAGCCTGAATAATTCTAAAGGGATAATGGTTGTCCTGTTTTGTAAATATGAAACTTAGGACCTCGGACGTGGTGCTTCTGGGAAAACTTAAACTGATTTTTATTCTTGACCAATTGAAAACTGTTTCATTGGTATATTTATTTAATCGATGTACAGTAGAAACTCAATATAACCAAGTAAAGCATTCAAGGAGGTGTCCGTTATAGCTGAACGTCTGTTCTATTAAAGTAGGTTTTAGGAATAAAGTTTGCTTTTTTAAACTATACTACTCACATATACAAGTATCGCCACTCCAAACTGCAACTTTTGTACGACTTCTAATTTTTTATTTAACTAGGTAGATTTATCTAGATACAAACCACACACCAAGCAACGACATAACTTCACTTAAGTTATTGTTGGGAACATTTATGAAAAACAGGTGAAAAAGTGCTAAACTGTATTCCGATAAGGTAAAATAGCTTCCTATAGGATTTCATGTTTCGCGTGCATAAACGAGTTGAATCATTGAAGTAAAATCTCTTAGAATTATTGTTATTTGAGAAATGAACGACGATTTCTTTTAGTTATTAGAAGTTATTTCTTTTGATATAATGTATTGTGTTCATACCTCTATCTGTCGGCAGTTGGAATTTCTTATCAAATCACAATTTCATTTCTTCCATTTAATTTAATACTATTGACGAGTAAAAGTATGTAATATTTAACTATTATTATATTTTCTGAAACGTTTTTGCTTTTCTTATCGCATTTGCTTTGTATGGAATATCACATTAGGCCACCTTTCGGTGGTAAAGCATTACCTGGTCATTGTATTGCCGGTCAACACGTTTCACCCCATGAGAACGATGTTGTTAATATAAATTAGTAAATATGTTTCACCTACTAAAGAATTTCAAATTGAAGAAGAATGTTATTCAATGTGAATCATTGATTCTCTTTTTACAATCATTTATTATAAAAATATGAATATGCATAATAAGTGCATAATTAATAATCACTCGGTAAGATGTTATTACGCAATGAAAATTCAAGAATGATATATACGATTACATCGACGGAAATGTTTTTGTCAGCTTGTATTTCCTGATTTCAATTTCGTAAAACAACTCAAAATATATTATAATTGGGACTTGCTTCGTTTAGCAAGTGAGAATTTTCTACTGATGATGTATAAACAATTAGTTGAACGAAATGAAACGAATTTTAAAATAACAAAAATAATCATTTAATCAACATTATTGAAATTGAAAAAACCGAACAGCTAATTAAATGTATGTCGTCTTTCCTTGCACCTTAACTTTAAAACTATTTAACATTGACATTACATAAGCACCAATATCGTACGGAAATACAGTTTTCATTAAACCTGCCTTGCCTAAATATTTGACTTTTCAGTTGTATTTTTTAAATTGATATTGTTTTATTAAATTTGTTCTTTCAAATTATTTGAGTAAAGATTATTTATTGTTCAACAAGTGGGTCAGAAAGAGTTGTTCGAATTATTGAGGCAATCAAAACGAAGGTCTTCGTTGAATAGAAACTATTTGACACACTGAAAGTGCTTATTTTTCAACGCATATTAACCGCTCAAATTTTGTACAAAAGTATTAGCCCACGAATCTACAATGTACTCTACACTAATTTGAATTTTGTTCAACTAGGATAATCCGTTTAGGTGAATTACCGTGATAAATATCGCTCTGTGGAGAGTTCATTTCGATAATTAGTTACGTAACTTGTGTGATTTTAAAAGTTTGAAAATGTTGTATAATTGATTTAAAACTATGCTTGATAAATTTGCATACAGCATCGTGATTTACTTCCATATATTTTGCACATCATAAAAATAAGTCGTCCAAAACCTCGATATAATGGACGTCGGATTTAACCCGCTCGTTCATACTCCTCACATCATCAGCAAGTGATCGCACTGTTGCAGCACTTCACCTGCATATTCCTTATCATTTTATAAATTGTATCTTTTGAAAACATCTGGAGAAACTTCATTGATCTTCTAAAATAATATGTTGATTTTTTTTTTTCAATAATTAAATATTGTCGACCCCGTGGCGCAGCGGCCATCGCCGTTGGCTTCCATGACGGATTTGACGGATTCATTTTTTTTCAGTACGAACAGCATTTTTTCATTTGATTTTTCGATTTCTGTTCGTAGGCAAGAAGTTTTGTGGCATGGGTTTCTTAAAATCCTCTTCGCACCCTTCCAATTCTGAAATAACAGGGGCGTAGGTAGAACGATGAGCTAACCATTTTGGAATTGGCCATGGATTAAAAAAACGGGTTCGGCAGACATTGTGAAACGGACATTTGGGACTAACTGACACCTCCACGCTTGCATTAGTCCATCGGATAGTTAGTTACATAATGATTATGTAATCAGGAATTTTTATTTACAAAAAAAATAATGATGAAAAAAGACGACATGAAGCAATAATCATATAATATGTCCGGCTGAATTACTCGAAACCACATATTTTGGCGTGGAATTGTGAATGCTTGGGAAAGTTTTCAACGAGAAATTCCTTATTTTTATTTACCTTGAAGTCGAATTTTGAAACTTGCGAATCTGCATGTATCTTGGAATGTTTGTTTCTTTTTGTCCCCCCGAGACAGCGAGCTTACCTATCTTTGCTTTACATCACATTTTCAAATTTCGAGAAGATGAAGAATATTTGAAAACGTTTCAAAGTCAAACACAAAGCTGACTTAATTTCATATACACACAAACGGCTAGCGATAAAGGAAATCTTCTGGATAATAAGATGATCTCCAAGAGGTGGTTTACATATTCCTTTTGCATTGGAAGTAGTTATTTTGTAATTTAAAAAAGATATAAGCTATTAAATAATTTTATTTAGTATAATTTTGCTATTTCTGTATCATTTCAAAATTTGAAAGAAAATAAATCTTTTATATACGTCATATTTGTCAGTGGTTAGGGTTTGTTCAATTTTTTTTTTAACTTTAACCATTTTATTTAACGACGACAAATATATTTTTGATATAAAATTAAATTCGATAGCTTGTTACAAAATATGACACGTGTTTCGCTTCTTTGAGAAGCATCATCAGATATAACATCGCAAGGTTAATGAATAACCTAAAAATTGATTTTTATTTCTTAAGCATGTTACAAAATAAATGTCGGGTTTTAAATTTGTATAAAAAATGAACTTCCACAAAGCTACCGACGAATCTATCAATTTCTTTTGCATAAAAAAACTATCTTTTACTCTCGATAGATTCGGTGTTAATTTTGTGGAAGCTCATTTTAATATAAAATAACTTGGATTATTACACGTATTGTGGATATTAATCAATACGTGGAATAATCAAAGTTATTTTTAATTTTGTATTAACCCTATCTTTTTTTCCAATTAAGGCGTAGCTAAGAACTCCTTGAACAAATTAGACCATTTCTTTTCTCTAATGCGTCGTATTAAGAACTTATAAGATAATTAAATACTTAAAAATTATACCACAAAATAGAAAGGCGTGTGTAGTATTTAATGAAGTTTGAGATGTAATAAAACGGAGCAATATGAGTTTTCATAATGATCAGTTGTTTTAATGTTATCATCATCTACGTCTCATGAATCTGCCGTATTTCCTTCTCATTCTATTCCACTCGTTCGTAAGAATGGGGAACAATACAACTTATTCTTTGGCTGAATATCTTTATTTAATTTAGAATTCAGACTCGGGGAAATTTTTGAAAACAACAAAGAAAGCATGAAGTCTAACTGTCAAAATTAAAATTTGAGAAACGAGAAAGTTATTGTTTTGGATACGAACGCCTGAGTTATATTTTTTCCCTTTCGCCTTAATTCACATCCATCCTTCGTCTTCGTGCAATACCTAGAAGAATAAGTAGTTAAGTCTTCGTTTTCGAGAAGCTTTATTAAATTTTTGAATTGTTCCTCTGTTATATTAAAACTGATTCGTTTTTTTTTGGAACGTCATCTGTAACTGATTTTGACGCTAGTTTGAAATATTACAATTGAAGTGAAACAATATATATTTTTTCGTATTCATTACTTGTAAAATGTCATGGTCTAAATTTTTGATTTATTTTTTGGTTTCCTTTGTAATATGTAACAGAGTAATATTATGTAATATGAAATTTTCTCCAATACTTGAAATATTATAGCTGTTGCGACTAGGGCTTGTCGGTTTTCAAAAATTGGTTTTTTTTAGCAAAAATTGTGACATTCGAAAACCGGTTTTTCAACTTCATAACCAGTTGTGCCGAATTTTTTATAAACGAGTCTAAACATAAGGAAAGAAAATTTGGATTTTTATGGTTTAAAGACCATATGCCCCATATCATTCACCCAGCGAAAGGGTATTTTCGATATCAGGAATTTTTGTATCAAACCGATCAGTTGACGCTTTGTGTTTAATCATATTTTCTGAAGCGTAACACCAAATAATTTCTTGTTGTGCATTATTATGTATATAAATAAACAACATAAAAAAATGAACCTTTTCTCGCCATTTTTATTGAAAAATTTATCCATTTTTTTTTTGTAAAACTTCGAAAACCGAATAAAACCGGTTTTCGTTCAATATAGACATTCAACAACAAGTTTTTTCAAAAGTCGGTTTTTGTATAAGCCCTAGTTGCGACACTGAACCATGGAAAAAAAACTATTACGTAATCAAAAAAAAAATAACAATAAATAATAAAATAAGTGAGAGAAGGGCCATTCTGTCGTTAATAATTTATATTTACTTCAAAAATTGACAACTGCGTAATTAAAGTGACATTTTGTCAATCAATAATCGTCCGCTTGAAAACCAATGAAACGTTTCTTATTTTTCTCTTCTTAGTTTTTACTTTACTAATGATTACTGATCTATCTTTTTACGATAAAAATCTTTGGTTCTTATACACTGACTTTCTTTAAATCATTTTTTCCCCTTCTTTTTTTCATATACGATAGATGTATACAAACGGATTAAAAATACTTCTACTATGTTTTAAGCATATAATTTTCCGTGTATTTGTGGATACATGAAGCGCTCACCCTTCTCTATCAATTTTGCGATGAAACTCACACCAGTTCTTCATCGTTCCACTTTTATAGGAAAGTATCTCGTTACCTGATGTATTAATTGATATAAATTAAATTTTGTAAGGGTTTCGTCAGTACACAAAACCAATCTTAATTTTCGTATCATCTATCTGCCTGGTTGATTAAAATGTAATTCTAAGATATAGATAAACCGTCTCTTCCATTTTTACCTCGTGTTTAATTTATTTTAATACTTAGACGTGAGCGCCAGCCAACCCGAAGACTTAAATCGGCATTTTCTTCGCCGTTGACTTGAAGCTATTTTATAACGTTTTAAATCACACCGAACATGAATTACAAGAATGCCGATTATTTTTGAACATTCTTTCTTCTGAATATCGGTGAATTATTCTTAGTAACTTTTTTCTTTCTTGCATGCATCATCATTCTCTAAAGCATAAAAGAGGAACTATCATATGCATAGTTGTTTTTATAATATGACTTGAAAAATAAATCAGGGTTTGCATTGTATTTATAATAATATTTCTAATCCAAAAATAAAAATATTCCAACAAAATTCGTGCTGGAATCTTTCTACTTATTTGAACAGGTGTCACCATAATATGTATACATCATACAATATGTTGTAATGTCGTGATGCCAAAATCGCCATGAGTTGTATTCTATATTTTTTGGAGAAGTTATAATACATACATACTTTGCTATTTTTACTTTACTAAAATCGAGCTCCAACATGCAAATAAACGTCTGTACATAAAACTTTTCCGTTGTATTATGATATGATTATTGTTTTCTATTACATATATTATTCCGTAAGCCATCGTTTGTTTAATTTAAGTAATGAAAAAAATATATTAGTAAAAACACAATATTTCTTTGTACTTCATTCCACTTTATTTAATATGTCAGGACCGGTTTCGCTCATTACGAGCATCGTCAACTGATGCTCGTAATGAGCGAAACCGGTCCTGACATATTAAATAAAGTGGAATGAAGTACAAAGGAATATTGTGTTTTTACTAATATAATGCCTTTCCACCAAGTATTGACAGTGAACACCCTAAAAGTGAAAAAAATATATACCAATATATTCTTTATCTACATTATAGGATACTGATTTATTAAACTGTATTATTCTTTTGAACATAATATATTACAATTCAAATCTTCTAAAAAAAACTTTATATTTATCCCCCAAGGCATCAAAAAAAAAATGCAATTCAAATTCAGTATTTGTTTTTTAATATGCTTTTCCCTTTTTGTTGTTGAAAAATCTGGGCGAGAAAGAGAAAGTTTTTTCATCGAAATGAGAAACTTTGCAGTGATCTTATGAAAGTCATATTTCGAAATCTTCACGGCTATATAAATATTCCACAGCGAATAATAAATTATCCAAATATCGCTACGCACCCCTCTCATAGCAGTTTTTTCAACATCACCGAGGCTGAATTTAAATTCAAAATCGTTTTTTTTATAAACTAAGTAAATGTCGGTTAAGTTTCTTTCTAATTCACTTGGGCTTTCAACGAAAAATTAAAATTGAATACTTTTCTGTACCACAAGTTTCCAACTACGTATGATTGACAATTGTTTTTCTCTTTTATTTGGGTGAAAAAAATGAGAAAGGCGTTTCTACAATTAGTATTGAATGCCATGTTTACAGCTAATAATATTATTATAATTATAATGGTTTGTTGAACCACATGCATTATTTTGTAAATACTCTTTTATATTAATAACAAAACAACATCTTTTCTATAGTAAGATAATGTATTGATATTTCATTAACTCAAAATGTGAAAATATTAACCTGTAACCAAAAAATGTTTTTGAAAATAAAATATTGCGTTTTCTTGAATAATTTATACAACTAAGTGTCATTAGTCGACAGTTAATTAGGTTTACATTAAAACACCGCGCCTAATTGGTCATATTAAATATTTGTGAATCTTTATTTCATCAATATTTATCTGGCTTAAATGTTCTATATTTCCAATGGATTCGGCAGAAGCTTTGTTGGAATATTTTTTTTATACAAAATTTAAGATAATAAAGTTATCACTTTCGATTACGAAATTCCCATATAATACATGCAATACAGCCAATGTGAGCCTGCAAAAATAATTATGATTAGGAAATTTTCTCATTCGTTAAAGAAGATTCTATATCACGTTTTTATTTAATATCTTATTATACCGAGAGAATCCGTACAAACTTTGATAATTGCACAGTATGACCGCAAATTGTAAATATTTTTCTCGGCATGCAAGCATAAGCATTCAAGATACCCAGAGCCCAGCTAAGCTCGTATCGCCTGACTGAGCTTATTAAAACTTTTCCTTATAATCCTAGCTTTTGTTCGCCGCCCAAGCGAAATATATTTCTGTTTAACTGGAGTAAGATGCATTATGATAGTCGGTTACAATCCAAGTTGCCAAAGAGCTCGTCCGCAAAACCCACAGAAAACGTATTTCGACTTGAGTTTTGATTTGAGAATCTCCACGGTTCGTGGATATGTTATCGTGTTTTTGTTTGCTCTGTAAACAGTGTCGATAAGAGTGTGCTCTGCTTGCAAACAAATGAGTTTATAAGTTTTATTGGATTCGAAGGATTTTGAATAATCTTTATTTAAAAATAGATAAACCGTTGAACATTGATTTCTGTTTTGTCTAATTTTTCCTATCTAAACTACGCCGTTATCATAAGATTATATATAAAAAAACTCATTCTGACATTTTTGTGATGTCAAAATAGCTATCAACTATAAAGCATGTGGCATTGTTTATTATATGTATATATCTCGAAAAAACGATGCATTATAATACTAATAACTTTTAAGATTTTTTTAAAAACTAAACTACAATTAGATTTACCTAAACTAGCGGTAACTTTGTAGAAGTTCATTTTTACTGTAAATTTATAACTTTAGAATTAGAATCAATCTTAGTTTATTCTTAATCTTAAACCTTGTGATGTTGTGTCTGATGATTCTTTTTAAAGAGACGAAACACGTGTCACATTTTGTAACACAACAAGAGTAATTTGAATTTTATATTACAATTATATTTAACAACATTTGCTATAGCAAAACATCGACAAACATAGTTTTAAAATGCTGTAACGTTTTATTTTTGATGATTTATCTCAAATCTAAATCATATCTTTAGGTTATATTTTTTTTCTATTTTGTTCAGTTATAAAATTTCCTCCATATCGTAGAGAATAGTTTTGACTCTATTTTCATTTTGTAACAGTTAGTTACTTCCCTTATTTCATTCCAGTGTTAATTTAACCTTGCTCTGTGACTAATCTAATTTTATTGTTCGCCGCGCGCATGCTATTTAGTACAGCTTCAGTACGCAAAGTTTTGTTACACAATTGTCAAGTTGGTGCGGCAAAAAATAAACCAACCATTGTTAAAAATTGCAATCGTCATCTACTGATATACTCAGTTCGGATTTTGTTTAATGGAACTTGGTGTACTGATCGATCCCGGTTTCACGTGTTTGCTCAGTATTGAGAATTGAATAACGTACCTTATTAATATCAGTCAGTGTATGAATTGAAAAAAAAAAACCATTTAGTCTTTCTTATACACAGTGAATTGAATATGCTAAAAAAAACACTTTTTTTTTCAATTCCACATCGTCGCCAATACTGTAGGAATATCTTGAATTTTGGTAAAGTTGACAGGAAAGACAAAAAACAATATAACTGCAATAATAAAACCTTTTTACATTGTAACAAATAAGAAAAAATCTTTTATTAAAAAAATGAATTACGTGTTCTTTAAATATCGTTGATGACATTTTTTTAATAAATATGAGGACCAGTTTTGGTCATCACAAACGTTATCAACTGAAAAACATAATAATCGACACGAGGATATTTTCTATGAAATTTATTCTTTGTAAACCGGTCTTGATCTTTATTAAAAAACGAAGAATCGGTACACAGAAGAGTTTTATTTATGAATATAAGAATAAAACTTAAAAAATAATGTATATGTGTGTGAAGAAAAAAAGGACCAGTCCAATCAACGTAACGCCACTGAAAAGTATATTTCTCACTTTCATCAAAGTTCTCATAAACGCAATTTTGTTTTGACTCACCTGGATAGTAATAGTCTCATTTTCTTTTCGTAATCATTGTAAATAGTATTTTTCCTCCCACGGAAATGATGAAAACCAACTATAAAATGTCACTCAATTCTTTAATAACGTGGGAAGGTTTAAAGTATGTATTTTTAGAAACATCATTTTATCAATATTTATATATAGAACAACAAACATTTGAATTTAAATTAATAAAATATGTCATAATTTTCTATAGATCGTATGTTTGGTTCAATATCTTGGTATTGTTTAAAATCGTCATATCGACTGTGAAAAGGAAAAAGGACGTAACCCACACATATCAAATTTTACAGGAGGCGCTAAAAACGTGTTTTGATGATTTTGTGACATATGCAAATTATGAATTATACACAACCTCGAAATGCATGGAGACTTCTAAACTGGTGTTCAATTGACACAACCTAATATTAATTAAAGAAATGTCTCGGAAAAACCTTTATTTCAGTGTTTTTTCTTGGTTTTAATATTTCACAAAGTCATCTTTTTCAAACTTAAAAACTAAATTTAGATACTTATTCGGCATTTTCAGCTTCCATCCTTTTGATAGAACGTGTGTCAAGTTGTATTCATTGTGATTATCGAAAAAAAGCTGTTTTGGAAAATTGAGGGTTGCGTCCTTTTTCCTTTCCACAGACGATATATGTAGTGTGTTTAACTGACAAATTTAATTAATGTATTCATTCGTTATTTATTTTAACTCATTGCTTAGAAAAATCGCTAATCCATTAAAAAATAACAAATCCACATTTAATAATAATTGAACTTTATAATAATTTACGCCGTCATCGGAAATACTTAAGTTTTGGTGTCGCCCCAGTATCATTCATTCAGGCTATTTTTCGTCTTTAGCATTATTCTGTTCCATTAAAATCTTTTTGCTTTATTTTTTTTTTTTCTATAATAATAGTGAAAAAATGTGAATTTAATAAATAGTCTATTAGTAAAAACACAATAATCCTTTGTACTTCATTCCACTTTATTTAATATGTCAGGACCGGTTTCGCTCATTACGAGCATCGTCAACTGATGCTCGTCGTGATCGTCAACGCTCGTAATGAGCGAAACCGGTCCTGACATATTAAATAAAGTGGAATGAAGTACAAAGGATTATTGTGTTTTTACTAATATAATGTCTTTCCACCAAGTATTGACAGTGAACACCCTAAAAGTGAAAAATAGTCTATTGTAAAGTAAATCATCACTGGTATAATTTTGATTATTAGCAAAATAAATTATTATTTAGAGTTCGTAGCGCTCAATATTGTATTTTCTTTTAAACAAAAAAAAAATAGCACATTTTTCATTTGTACCGCAATATGACGGGAATAAAATAAGTGCGTTATGAATACATTTGTTAATAGTCACGGTCACTAGCAGTAGTTTCGGTGCGGCAGGGCTGAATTTCCATAATATTCAGTTTCAATTACAGTGACATGTTTCCAGCTTAAAGGCTTTCGTTTTATATTCGCTACCTGGCGCTTAGCGCGAATGCCTGTAACGATATCAAAATTCACCGTTCGACTGAATCCCATTACAAAGTTCTCCCGCCTAAGCGAACTTTCGAAGGCGAAATGTGACACCACTTAAACGTTGTTATTGCAGTAGGCCGCGGTGAAATTACCTCTACGCCACACCATATTGAGCTTCTACATCTGAGCACGAATGACTTTATAATATTATGTAGATGTTCCGAGCTAAAAATATATCGCTATTTTACAAGCCCTTTCCACAATGTTGCCACATTTTAATTACTTTTCCCGAAATTCATGTAATTTTATTTTATAGTTGATTTTTAATGAATATACCACGATTTGTTTTGCGTTCGGCATGTCATATCTTATACAGAGCTGTGTTTTATGCACAATAGGTTTAGTATGTTTTTAACATAATACAGCTTGATTTAATTGATTGGACTGCGTTTACTTGGTTGAATTTATCAAATATAATATATTGTAAAAATTACTAACAAATTACTTATGAAATTTAGCTATTTTGCAATCACGCCACCAACGGCGTACGGTAGGTGTTGATCTTAAGTGTGCTGTATGTATAACAAAATTTAAAAAATAAGAATATGAAGGATTAATAATTGTGATCATTCTGGTGATTTGGTACAATAAGCTTCTTTATTCAAATCTGCAAAGCTTTTAGTAGCGTCCAGTAATGGTCCATATATTCTTAAAAATGATATTTATTTCGTGTCGATCTATAAAACAATATTACGATTGAATAAGAGGCTTCGTGTTATTTCTCCATGCAATGCTTCGATATTTTTTTTTATATTTATTCATGATCTACTTAATGTTTCTTTTTTTAAATACATACATTTTAACTCTGTTCTTTTAACGAAGGCAGTTAGTTACTCGAGTCGCTCGGTACGTATAAACTAGGGATTCTGTGTCGATACGTCTCGGGACTTGTCGGGTTTTTTGCTGTCTTAAGTCCCGGGACTTTTTTGGAAAATGTCCCGGGAATTGTGACTGATTTATAATGTGCTAATGAAATGTACATTTTAATTTTGAAAAAAAAACAATTCTTGTGGTTAAGAAACCCTCAAAAGAACTGATGTGTATTAAATGAAAGCAGATATAAGAGGTGAGCCCCAAGAAAAACGGACACGACATAGTTGGGACGTGACACTTACCTGGGGTTTTAACAAAGTTAAGTATGCATATATAAAAAGGATCTGCTAGAAAAACAGATGTTCGGGACTTAAAATTTCGTAGAAGCTTCAAATACCATGTGTTTATATATTGTAATATAACTGTAGCAAAAGCAAATTACAAAATATTAAAATTAAATGTTCATACCTGATGTTGTTTTATGTACAAATGTTTTTTCACTATTTCACAAAGGTACCAATGTCTCAATAGATCAAAAAAGGTCTAAAAGCTGTATTGTGAAGTTACGGTCATACATATATTCCTGACGGCGGCTTCAATGATATTTTTTCATTACATGTACCGTTATCATCCCTTCTTAGTAAAAATTAACCGTAAGCATTGCACAAATCCATTGCATAAGAAATATAATAATTATTAAATATTGTATTTAAAAAATCGCGATTTTTACTAGTGCGTACTTTCAAAAGTACATAAATACATACATACATGCAAATAATTAATTTTAATACAATTATAATTTTATTAAAGGGAAAATAAAAGTCTCGAGTCCCGGGACTTTTAAAATCCCGAGACTTCAGAACCCCTAGTATAAACTTCTAGTTTTACGGGAAGATATATGGCTCAAAGCTTTTAATTTTGCCTTGGTATTAAAACTTAACGAGATGCAAAATGTTTTCGTAATATGTAAAAACATACCATAAATTACACTGCCAGCACAATTTCAAGCTGCGATATTGTTTTTTTTTGTGCACTGCATTTACGCCGGACCGAATTAAAAATTCAAATCTCACGTAATTCAATTCGAAATGTCAGCCATAATTGAAAGTTTTAGTAACGTTGCATTATATCAGCGGTTGGTTTTACATGCACCTGCCTCGGCGTTTCGTGTTTTCACTAAAATTTAATTAAAACTGAAAATGTCCCGGGCGCTTTGGTTGAGCCTATAAGTAAAGTGTGCGTCACTGAGTTCATTGGAAAAATATCTAGTTATTACACCATTGCACAGATATGAACGAAAATTTGAGATGACTGTTTTTTACACAATTTATCAAAGTGATGTATAATTTCGGAAATACTTAAAATACATTTCAATACCATGTAAAACATATGTTACTAAAAAACAATAAATCTTTTTTTATCCATGTATGGTCTGAATGTGGAGTATGTAAATAACTAATCAAGTTGCCTCGTAATTTGTAAGTTGTGTTACTTTCCATATGTAGATTTGTGTTCGAAGACATGAATATCTGTGATGTTAAATATCTATATATATTTTCTACATTACTTGAGCCATAGATTAATAACCATTCAAAATATTTACCTCATACTTACGATAAGCATAATTTATTTACGTTTTTTCTTCTTTCTTTATAAATAAAGTCCAGTCGGTTAAGAAAATTTTCCACTTTATTTATTGATTTGGCATTTACTTGGTAGAACTCCATTTTAATAGGGTAAAAATATCAAAGTATTTCAAGCATAGCTCTGATGATGGCGAAAGCCGAAATAGCTATCAACGTATAACATATAAAAAACTGTAGAACTGAAATACTTTGATATTTTTACCCTATTAAAATTTTCCACCATCAAGTTATGAAAATCAATACTTTATTTATACGGACTTTCATACGTTTTAAAACTTATATAATGTTATTTACTAAAGTAGTGTCTTATTTATTACAACTCTGGCTATTTTTCTCGTGTGTGTTTTTGTGGATCGAATATTTTTTCCTCGGCAAGGTGTTGATTTACATTTCAAATAAATTGCCCATGCAAATCTAGCGAATCTACGAAATAGTTTCCCCTACCACACGAGTTAAGAAGTTTTCAGCGCAAATCGCGTCGATGTTTACTCATCCAGCGTGGCCTTCTGCAGCTTGAATTTTAAATGAATCTTTTCCAAGTGCAACTTATAAAACTGTAAGCTCTGCTTGCAATAACATTTCAGGAATCTGAATTTTAAAAAGTTGTGTTTTTTTGAAAAGTTCCGGGATGTTATTGCGCCTGTTTGTTGGGACTATTGGAAAAGTTGTTGGCTTTGTTAATTAATAAATTTTAGATTTCAGCTTTGTTTTCTGTGTTGTTTTTGCGGCTTTGCAAATTGCGCAAAGTTTCAATTCAATTTTATGTTATCAGATACACTCACACTGCTGAAATTGTACATACTTTTGAAGTTTTTGTAAATATCCAATATTTTTTCAGATTTTTGCTACAACTAATTCGCAATAAAAAAAAATAGTAAGTACACATACGAATAGTGTTTAAACATTTAAAGTAGAAATCGTATTTTTTATATTTTCACATACAAATTATATCGCAAGTAAATTGTATGTAACGTAACCTCGACACAAAACTAGAGATACAAATTCAAATATATTATAAACGTATACATACAACGACTCAACTACTCAAAAAATAAATCACCATCTATAATGATCAAGCTACCTTAATATTATACTTTGCCATTTTAGTCGTAATATTCCAATCTAATAAAAAGTCAGTTAATTAAAAATTACATTCATCTGTTAAATAAGTACAAGCTTATCATTTTTACTTCCATATTGTGTACATATCGGCCTGTAATCGGCAGAACAACGTTAGCGTCAAATTATAAATTTTGCGGGAATGGCCAAGCTTTAATCATAACAAAAGGTTTTATTTACTTCTTCTCTCAATATGCTCGCAAAAATAATTCCTTAAATGCGGTTAGTAATATCAGCTCAATTAAAATTTCTTTTGACGAGCTTATTACGAGAGGAAGTTAAAAAAACAACCTTCTTCTGTAAAATTTATAAATTGTCGCTTACGATTTTCTGCCGATTACGGGTCGATATATTTGAATTAAAATAAATTGTTGTGTTGCCGTCAAAATGTAAGGTAATGGCAACATTTTTTTAAAATTCTATCAATAATACATGATTTTTTAAGATTAGGTTAATTTGACGATGGTATTACAGGACACGGAACAGATGTTTATTACATAAATAAAAATTATGGTTTGTTTGTTTTCATCGATTGACAGATTAAGACTGTTTTGAAACGTTACCTTTAATAAGATACAGTAAAGTCCTCGCAAAAAATAATATTTAAATATACTGCATTTTGTATGCTCGAGTTAAACAGATTATGTGAAAAAAAAACTAATGCCATAGCTTGTATTATTAATTACATTGAAAAAAACACTGCTTTCATTTCGCTTTTTGGTATAAATTTCTCATCAAAAGCTGACGTTGCTTTTTAAAGCCAATATCAAATAAAGAAAAATAAACGTTTTTCTACGCAAAGTTGTATATTCCAAAAGTCAAAACACACCTTTGTTCTTTTGTGTAACATTCTCTGTCATTTACTTTTATCTTTGCCTTTAGAGATCTAAAATATTCGATTGTCCCCTTTAGTACTTCGCCATTTATTTTATCTCTTTTGAAACAGATCACGTCGACGCTTTATGCCGACTCTAATATTTGTATGAGAATATGGGCAAATTATTTCAATAGCTTATTGTATAGGCAAGCAAAGTCTAAATCGACCGCGCTCACGTTTATTTTAGATAACTACCACACTCCAACAGAAATATGAATATATTACAATATATACAGGTCGATTCCAGGTAATGGTACTTTCGTATAACGTTGCCATTCGCCATAAAGTCAAATTAGTCTAGATAAAAGAGGTATACTTTTATCAATTTTCATGTTGAAAAGGTGTTGTTCTGGCATACTTGTTATGTAATATTGTTAAATTTAATAGAGAACTTCGACAGCTTTTTTTATATATTGATATGTATGTATGTATACATATATAGCAGCTTATTTTGTTCTATATGGATTTTCGATTTTGTTGATGATAGCTTTTCGCATCACGCCATCCATAGTCATAATAGTGATTACACAGTCTTAGTAAATATTTCTTCGTAGGTACTACTTACTCATTTTAAAATCAATTTTAATTTGTATTTTTTTTCAGTGATTAATTAAATTATTCATAATTTAAGATTTCGACTGAAGGTGCTTGGTGGAATTTCAATATTAAATTTGAATCATTCAAATTATGTACACTCCCACAGATTTTGTCACTAACGAGCCGGGTTTCGCCTTTCGGCATCTTCAGGCGTTCAAGCGCACGGATGAACTTGAACTTGAACTGTCAGTTCAAGTTCATCCGTGCGCTTGAACGCCTGAAGATGCCGAAAGGCGAAACCCGGGTCGTTAGTGACAAAATCTGTGGGAGTGTACATAATTTGAATGATTCAAATTTAAATTATTCATACTTGAGAGATATCTTTTCAGCGTGAAATAATTAGATTCCGCTTGTAAATTTTCCGAAACGGCATTAGAAAAGATAATTTATTCAGATTTTTTCCAAGAATTAATTAATTGCCGAGGGTTGTTAGAGTTCAAAGCAGTGAAAAAAATCAATCGATATTTTAATCTTTAAATTTACGTCGTCATCCGCAGTCCATGAATACTGTAGCTTGAATTTGAATACTCTACTCGCTAGCTCAAACTAATTACGAAAATAGTTCTTCAAGTTATCCTCAGAACAGGCCGAACGTAAAGTTTTTTTTAAAAATTATATCTGAAAACTGCGAGTAAGATAAAGCGATCACTCCACTTTTTAATTGTTAACATATATTATTTATTATTATCGTTCACTGTAGAATACACATCTATTAAATGAATGCGAACTCTTCGTTTTTTATACGATTATCTATTCAAAGTTGTATAATTCCATTTTATTGGACGACTATAGTTTATTAAGTTAGAGCGTAGTTTCCTTAAAGGGAATAAAACTGGTCCCTAACCACTTCCACGTAACTCGGAAATATGTCAGTTTTGTCCGTGGATTTTGAACCTTTTCGGATTAGTTCACCATTGGATTGTTTGAAGGCTTTTAAATTTGGTTTAGACTCTTTTCTGTTCCCTTTTCTGTAATCTGTCGCACGTTTCTACAATGATTTTTTTACAACACCTTCAGGCAAAATACAAACCTTTTTTCGTCTGAACCATCAATCTGAAGATAAATAAAACTTCAACATCACATGACAATACGCCTAGTGATATTGGATCTAATTTTAATTTTATTATAATGGGAACCGAGGTCTTGAATATTAAAGTTTATGAACTTTTAAAGTTTTAACAGTCACTTCTATAAAAAAAGGCAATAAATTTAAAAAAAAATGTAGTACTGACTCCACAATTTGACTAATAATATTTGACTGGTGTTGTGTAATGTAATTATAGTTCGTAATTATAACATTAAAAGTAAACTGAAAATCAATCATTACATTGTAGATATTTTAAATCTAGGTGTATAGTATGTGGTCGAAAGTATATTGCCGCTTAATTGCGACTTAGAGGGATTGACGCCGTTTCATCCGTGAAGTTCCGCAACTATTTGAAATAAAAATGTGCCAGCGAAATGTAAGCACTAAAATTTGATACGAAATTGTTTTAGGGGGCTGCTGTTTTTGCAGATAAAATTTGTTTTTGCGTCGAATGTAATCTTACATATATATTGAACATGTATACGAAACAGATTTATTGCAAATGTTACCTTCATAAAACATAAAATGGCCGTAAACTTCTCCTGCACAAACATTCTTGGTAGACAGTGGCCTTCTCAAAATCTCCATACAATTCAAGTAATGGTCAAATTTTATTACCTAGATAAAGAATATTTTCTCTCCGTTTAGCAATATCGTAAACAATAGAATCAAAGTTGTTGCGAACATCTACAGTGTAGATACGTATTTAAGTATACTATATATATATATTAACAATGCCCGAATAGGTAGATTTTCAATTTCAGATTGTTTTTATAAAACACGTAAAACAAAAACAAATGATAATTGTATTGCTTTTACATCTCTATGACTTGGTCTACGCAGAATGTGTTGACAACCTTATTAATATTATTGTACAATGATATCCCCAGTGATATCATCAACAGCTGGATTCCTTTAGCTTTAGGTAATCATCAGAAGAATATTGTTTACAGAATCCCTATATTGGCCTCGTATAAACTGAAAGCAATATGTGTTCAAGAACATTTGTTTTCTCCTTTTCTTAAACTGATTATTTCCTACAATTTATTAAAGATTTGCAGAAAAACATTTTTATAAAAATGCTGTGGTTATAATATTAGATTTTGTGCATGCCAAAATTCTCCATTTTACATAATATAATATAACCCTTTCATATTGAAAATTTCAGCAGTTCAACAAGAATATCTCACAGTCGATAGTCCAATTTTACAGTGGAACACGTAAGGCATTGATTTTGTCATAAATTCTCGGAATTACAAATTGATTTAAATTTCTAGTTTCTATATCTCGCGGAGAATTACTTATTCATACATGTAGTAATTAAAAACACTAACTATTCTCTACATATCGAGCTTTACATCTCTTTCATCATTGTTATCTTGTTTATCCGCTTATGAGTAAACAGTTCCTCGTTTCTATCCAGATGTAGAGCTAAAGCTGGAAGTTCATTTCAGATAGAGAATGTAAAAGAAAAGCAATCACAGATGTTAGGAAAATGCCGCCACAAAGGTGTCAAATCTATCCGCCTCTCATTCGCTCGCTTCGTCTCTGCGGTTTTCGTTTGTGTTACACTGCCTGTTCATTTTCTTATCAATGGAAAAGGATGGAACAAAAGTATTTTATTTCCATTGATTCAAAACATCTACTGTGTACAGTAATTCGATGAAATACCTGTTATCTAAAATAGAAACTATGATATGTAAATTTAAACCTATTAATTGAATATAATAACTTACTTTTGTATATTTTAATACTTGTGTAGAATATCAAAGTAATCCACGTTTTCGTACTTGAATTTATATTAAGTAATCTCCGAATCTATTGAACTCATTATTTGATAAAGATTTCAATTACTAAGTGAAAAAAAATATGGACTGAAGTTGTTTGATGGAATTTCAATATTTAATGTGATTCGTTTTGTTATTAATGGGTTTCGCCTTTCGCATCTTCATGCATTCAACGGCACGGATGAATTTAAACTGACAGTGAATATTTTTTATTGTGCATATACAAAAACATTATTATATATACACAATACAATAGTTTTTTTTATTATAAGATATTATCACTAACTTGAAAAGCTATTGGGCGATCTAAATTAATTTTATCTAATAATGTTTGAATTATTTAAATTCCCTTATTATTTGTTAGTAAATAATACTTTTTTAATACTAACGACACGGTGTTTAAACCAGGGCTTCGTACCGCTATTTTTTTCGTTCCGGTATAAGTAAAAAAATATATATCGATTCGGTTCCGGTTTTCGTTTCAGCTCGAATCCAAAAACCCAGGAATTTGCTGATTTGCCCAAAATACCAAAATACGTGCTGAACCGAAAAAAACGATATTTTTTTCGGTTTGTTTCCGGTTTTCGTTCCGGAAAAATAACGGTTTTAAATGTTTTTGGTTTTTCCTTCAGTTCCGGTTCGAAGCCCTGGTTTAAACAGCTCAGAGAATTTGTAAAAAAATGTTCTTTCAATTAATTGATCAAACGTGAATAAATTTTCCTTCAAATATTAAAATTATTCGCGATTCTTCCTGTGTGTCTTCTTCGTTTTCCAGAATTATTCTTAGAATCGTATCCCTATATGCGGAAGAATAATTATTTACCTTTCTGGAGAAACGTTAAAAATGACGAACAAACAGAACACTTTTGCCAAAACCGACACCCTAGGCACGTTCAAGTCTTGAGTTAGACTCGTAGATCTACGGTCTACACCACTACGTGGTGGATCTGCTACGGGCGGGCTACGGCGTTTGCGTCTCTCGGTCTACGGGGCACGTAGCCAGTTGCAGTGAATAAAATAAGTAAATTATTTCATCTAGCCACTTTATCTTCAACTGTATATCATAGCAACACTTCAACAAGATGTTACGTTTTCTTAATAAAAAATAACAATACCTTCCTTTACAGCTTTAACGATGAAACATATTTTGATTTTTTATTTTACATAAAAATAAATCCATCGTACTTATTTAGTGTTGATTTAATTTTGGATTTTGGCTAAAGGTGCTTGATGGAATTTCTTTACGAATTTGATTCGTTCGAATTTTGTATTTTTCCATACGATATATTTTTTTACTAATGTCTTGATTTATAGACAGTTACCAGTATGTACTGTATTGTTTAGATATTTTTTTTTGATTAATCAAACATGGTACCCGTTTCTACAGCTGGTTAACACTGTTTGACTTTCTTGTTAGTTGGTTTCACCACCAAGACTAGAAATCTCCGAATGGACACATTTATTTACACATCGAGTATGTATTTATCAATACAAACAAACTATATATTTCTGTGATGTGTGATATCAACCGAGCTTTAAAACGGGTCATCGGGAGCTTAAATATAAATGACATATATTTTTCTCAACATTGAAATATATAATATAACGGTACATTCAATATATCGATTCACATATGTTATCGAGTGAAACAATAAATATTTGTTGTAGATATAAGTTTGTCATAATTTTCTATTGTGGTATTATATCCTTTGTATTTGTTATTGTTGAACTAATTCCGAACGTTGGGTATCAAAAGGACGCGCCGCCCTCTTCTTGATACAAATAGGAAACTATAGAATCAATTCATCATGATCTATTCAGTAAATAGTATTATTCACTATAGTATTTCGGTCTATAGAAACCTTCAATAATAACATTTTCTTCTCAAACAACGCTATGAAAAAGTATTGTTTTCTTACTGGTAAGTTTACTTTGTTAATATATACAATCGAATTCGAATTATTCTAACCGTTCGAAGAACCCACATATTCTTATAAATCATAGTAAATATGTATATGCTGTTATCATAAATAAAATATATCCGAAGCGAATGAAAAATCATTGCATTGTGAAAATTTTAATCTTATCAGTAATTTTACTATTGCGCGAAAAGTTATATTCGATATCGCAATTTTTATGGGTAGATAATTCATTGCTTTTTCTTATGTAAATTTTCCGACTTAAAACGCTGCTTAATTATGAACTTACGTCTCTGCATATACTATGTATGTCACTAAAATACAATTTCGTGCCTATAAAATGTGAAATATAAACGAGTGTGGCTTGTTATGTCGTTCAATAAAGATTTATATGTGTTAACTATTCGATTTATTATCACTGTAGAAATAGTTTTATTTATGTGTATATAGTAACATTCATGAATAGTATATATTTTCTAAAATATTTCTCTAAACTAAATATAAATAAATGTATTGAATGTTTTCACGGTATGACCCATTTGAATATGGCAAAAAATCAATGATTATTATATATGATCGATAGCTATTTTGGCATCACGTCATCGTCGGATTATAAATTGTGTGGATTATGATCATTACTTAGTATTCAACACTTATTATTAAAGCCATTATTTATGTTAGTCAAGTTACTTCCGGTAAATCACCTCTTACTTTGTATGTAATTATTAATGCGAAGGTGAAGTTACATCTACGATACGACTAGTCTCAAGACTTTTTGAAAAAAAGTGAGTCGTTAAGTAGAACTACGAAGCTTGAATTGTATTTCATATATTTTTGACTGTTTTGTATGAAATGTATGCATTCGACCGAAGCTACATCAATTTCAATCATGCATACGTCGTATGGAAATAAAAAAAACTGTCACTATATTTAAACTTTTTACTCGACGTGGTGTAGCACTCACAAGATTGCAACGAATACTGCATTATGCCAGAAAATGTGATACAAAAAGCTTTGCTCTCTTGGACCCGGCTTTGTAAAGGTGCGCCCCGTCACCTGTGTCATGCCCGTCTTGCTTTTACACGAAAATCCCACTCACCCCCTACCCTATGAAACGTTGTCACGCATCAAGTGTTTTGTTTGCACAGGTAAAAGTGCTCCATTCACTCAGGTGGGCGTGGAATGTCCGGAGTCTTAAATTGGACGCGATCACGCGGCCATATATCGTATCCACATTTTTTTTCTATTACACATTTTTTTACGTGTTATCAACAGTGACAGTATCCTGATTAGAGTGCGTGTTGACTTTGTGGATTGTATAGAATATTTTACAAATATTTAGTCACGTTCTTATTGTTCCTTTAAACAACCATTAAAATCCTTGAATTAATTTCTGTTTTTTTTTTATTTAATGGTATCAGACAATACAAAACGATGGATATTTTCATTATGGCATAGAGGTTTGTATGTTTATGTTTACTTGTCACAATCAGTGGAATAACAATGTTATCGAATTTAATTTTATATTACAATTAAATATCCACAAAGTCACCGCCGAATACATCAAGTAAAAAAATCATTATTAAACAACTTTCATTTTTTTACCCTTTAATTCCCAACAGTTTAAATACCCACCTGATAATTAAATATAAAACGTATACAAAACTTTAATAAAGGAAATATTACGTTGGTTTCTATTTGATTATAAATTATTCATGTAATATAGTGAGCTAAAGCATAAATAAAATTGCTACGTGCTCCATTTATTACTGCATCTCTATATTTGTTATACAATGACGCGGGGTTAATAAGGATATTAAATAATGACGTTAGTGACAAAACTTGTGTGAATGTACATAATTTGAACGATTTAAGTTTAAATCATATTTTATTCGATAAAATCAACAATAATATGTTGCCTACAACAAAATAAGTAAAGATGGTAAGGCGAAAAATAGCAAAGAATTTAGTTCCACAAATATATTTTTTATATAGTTGATACTTGATAGCTATTTTTTAGCTTTATCTGAACTATATAACCACAGAACCATAGTTCTGATAAAGGCATACGCAAAAATAGCTATCAACTATATATGATAATTGAAGAACTAAATACTTTGCTATTTTTCACTAAGTAAAGATGTTTGAAAATTATTGAATAATCAAAAAAAAAAAACATTTTCGCCACACATAAAAAATAAAACACGTTTGTTCTGATTTCACATTATTTATTTTAGATCAGATTTTTTTATTTTATTTCATTAGTTGATAGTGCTCGCCACGAGCGAAAGCGGTCCGAATCTAAAATAAATAATATAGAACTATTACACGAGTGTTATTTTTAAAATGTAATATCTTCCCGCCGAAAATAATAGGAAGCGCTTTAAAAGTAATAAATAATCAGGTCAGGGTTCGAAGGGTTAACGATCCGTTGATCCGTACCAGTAAAATAACCGTACGTCGTTGTGTTTTAGATGAAATTACTAAGGTTACACATTAAATATTGAAAAACATACTAGGAATGTAGTTAGTTTAGAATTTTAGTGCCTTTGAAGGGATAATGAAAATTTTGTTGAAGAGCGGACTACATTGGTCAAGGATTACAATGCCGGTATTCGGTGTAACCCGTATAAATATAAATGTCTTATGTTTTCTATTTGGATATGTTACCAGAATGGTCGAATTGGGATTCATGTATGCATCTATACACGTTACGTGTCCGGGAATTCGGGTGTCGTTTATTTTGGAGAATTTACTCTTAAGGTGTGAACTGTCAATTCTTAGTGGAAAAAAAAACACTTTGCACTACTTCTTCTTTGTTCACTCCCAATGTGAAGCATATGGCTTCCTAATGCAGGTATGTCAACAGAAGTATTTTCTACCAAAACTGTTACTTAGTTGCTTAACCTCTCTTGTTGTAGAGCAGTGTTTCCCAAAGTGTGTTACGCGTACCAACTGGGGTACGTGAAAAGTTTGGTGGGGGTACGCGCTGCTCCGGGCGTTGGCTGCGCCTGGTGGAAAAAGCAGTTTATATATTTTGATTGTTATTCAAGTAAATCCATTTTTTGCATCTATCTGTAGACGTGTGCTGATGTTGATTCCAGGAAGGAAATCACACCGAATTGTAATTACACGCTCAATATTGTACGGATTTGTGTACAAATATTAATCTTTTAACAAAATTGTTTTGTTCATTGGCAACAAATAATGCGACTGCCAAAAATCACAGATATTACATACATGTTTTTTTTTATACATATTTGAAGAAATAATAACAATTCAATTAAAAGCATGAGAACGACAATAATTATTAGACAATACAATATTTTTCTACACGTACGCAATACTCCTGAAATAGTTAAGTAGGCTGTTTTCACCATATTACAATAATTTTATTTCGTTTTTACATATAGCATGGTATGTTTGACATCTTTGTGGTCAAGGCAAAAGTTCATTGCGTAAACGAGGGCAAAGCATTTCCCTCAGCTCAGCGGAGGTTGACAGCTACCGTGTTTTGTGAAAGTTACTATCCGGGAGTGGAGCTAAATCAGGTGACACGGCGTCGTCTCGTTGTCAGACGGTAATTACGTAACAGTTTTCAGAGTAACCCTCGTTACGTTTTGAAATGTATATGTATTTAATTTGAGTTATAATTTAATCAAGTGACTTAAGGTCAAGGTGGTTGCATTGATGACGAGAATAACTCTGGGTCTTACCAATGCAACGGTAATATCATTATGGAGATCGCCGCGCAGTGCAATAAACAAATTATTTTGTAGACAGCGTATGATTCATTTTCATTATACATTATGCTTAGTGAAATACTCGATGCTGAATTGTAAAAATAAAAAAAAATCAACTATAGATAGCCAGACGCTTATTTCAACCCATTTCGTATACAAATTAAAATTCTGACCTTCATAGAATGTAAATTGTTTCTATACATATGCTCATCTATTATTTGACTGTTTTTTTTATTAATTTCTTTACTACAATTTTTATGTATATAATATTTATATTAAGAGAAGGAAATAAATGCGTGCAAAAAAAAAATGAACGTGAAGTCTTAAAAAATATTTAAACATACCGATATAATTTTCGCAAAGACATCATGTTTCAGTAGAATCAACGCCGCTTAGTTAGTATTTTTTACGTTGAAACATCACATTTTTTTTATCAAACGCAAATCTTGTTTTGGCTTTATTGAAAAGTAAAGATTTCATACGCCCTTTTCTTTAGCCCACCGATATATTGTTTGATAGAAAGAATTCAATTACTGGCAATATATCAATGAATCCAATTTGACGACAACTACTGAGATAAGAAGATGACATTTGATTACATCGTGGTAAAAGAATAAAGAGAAAGGTTAATAAATTAATTGGAAAATGAAACTAGAGGAATGGGATACATTTTCGAGGAACTGTTTAAGAAAGAGTAATACCATGTTGGGATACTTTCACACCGACGGCAAAAATACGAATTTTTCTGAGGCATGAAAGCTTTTGGAATGATCTCATTTTACGAATAAATAATCTTGATCACAGATGTATTGAATTATCCTGTTCAATCAGAATACAGTTCAATAGAACATTTCTGCTTCTTTGCCGAACCATTAAATTAATAAATGAGCCCAATTTATTTTGTATTTGTGTATAATTGAGAATCAGTTCTGTCTGAAGATATTTTTTTGTGTGTCACATTTTTAATGTCATGATTTTCTAAATCAGCACTGTAAATAATGAAACCTATGAAAATATACCGTTAGTATAAATATCACATTCGATTGTTTCGGCGGTAACTTTGTGGACGTTAATTTTAATATAAAATTAAAAATAACTTTAATTTTTCCACGTATTGTGCTACTAACTGTGACTCAGTAGCACAATACGTGGAATAATCAAAGTTGTTTTAATTTTTATATTATAAATAAAACAGTTGGGCTGAATATTATCAACACCTATCTATGTATCACTTTATCGCTGAAGTTCAGTAAAATTAATTCTTAAATGTTAATTTATTGGTTTTGGACACTCATCTCTAATTGTAGCACCAGCATTCACGAAATCAATTACTCAAACCGTCATTTGCAAACGTCGTCCATTCCTGCACAATTATCTCTCGCGCCTACATGCGAATCGATAATGGATCAATCAATCAAACTGCGGTTAGTAACGCCATTGGAAAGTCAGTGACACGGGCCTAGGTACCTACCCCATTCCCATCGATTAACTACTACCCTTAATCATTGCGGTGTTAAAAAATATGATGACTACACAAAAATAGTGTTTATATGCTATTACATAAGCTTTAAATGTTTTTTTATTCACGGTGTCTTTGATCCTCGTACTAAAGCGCGTATATGTCTAGTGACAATGCTGTCCCTTCGTAGGGCTCAACCGAGAAGTATCTACTTGTATTCATTGTGTAAAGAATCGTCACTTAGGTCCCGAACTGGGCGGTGTCGAGTCGCAAGGGACGAGTAAGGGTTGTCAATTATCATTATTTATTCAAAAGTATGGTATAACAGCGTGGCTGAAAATAGTATCTTCGTGAATATTTTGCAATTCATTTATTTATCGTATACAATATTGATAACGTTACTAAATGATACATTTAGTTGTGAAAAAATACTTCAGCTGAGTAACTATTGTATTGTATAAAGTCAAAAAAATAAAACACTTTTGAACTAATTCCACATTATGTAGTATCAGGGCCTGATTCAGGGATATGCATATAAAATTACGTAAGAGCGCGATGAGCGAAACCGTTTCTAATGTAAATACATAATTTGGAATTAGTATAAAGTGTTTTATTTTTTTATATACTCGTACATAGTCTTTCCAACAAAATTGACGGTTCACACCTTAAACGGTGATACACCTTGTAATGAGCGAAATCGGCCCTGCTCGTAATAAATAATGGTGAAATAAATACAAAAGAGTGTGTTTTTTTATTATATTTTTCCACCAAGTATTGACAGTGAAACCCTTAAAAGTGACCTTAAACAGTGTTTTATTTAAATGTTTCTATGTTAAGTTATTTAAAATGCAGATATGGTTTTTAAACTTGCGTTTTATATTAATTTATCGAAAGTCATGCTTGTAAGAATCGCATTATTGTGGCGTATAATTCGTTAGTCACATCTGATCCGTAAGCCACTTTGAAACAACATAGAAAAGTGAAATAATAAAAAAAAAAAAATTGGCTGAAGACTGGCGTTGTAGACATATCGCTACGAGCTACGATGAAAAAAAATCGATGCATCGGTACCGTCTCTTGTAGACAGACAATTTAGTTAGGTACTTATTCTCAGTTCTTTTTTCATTCAATATTGTTTTTAAATTGTAGTTTTTTTTTTTACTTTATACATTCTTTGTTTAATTACAAGTTGTACATTAGTACACATAAATAAACAAAGTTAAACTGTATCTCAAAATTGCCTCCAACTTTTTAACACATTTGAATAGTTTATTGTGTTTTCTTAGTCGAACTTAACTAGGATTCGGTAGAATTTCGACTGAGCACTCACTTTTATTTGCTAAAGTTTTACTTAAAGTTTTGGTTCATTAGTCAAACCCCATCTTAGTTTCAGCTAGCAGCCCTGTCTTAGATTGTGGGGTAGGTATTGATCCCTATGCCCCCTTCCCCGTTGCCGGCAGCAGTTTCCACCCCTGCTTCCCAGGCGACGTCTTGTGGAGTGGCCGCCAAGGTCGGCTCTCGAGCTCGCTAAGTGTTCGCGATTTTTATTTTTCACTCCGTTGCACTTTTTAACACCTTGCACATTTTGAAGGGTCCGTCACTCTTCTCTGCTACATTGCGCCCTTAAAAAGCTTTTATAGTTTAAAAGCACGTGCCCTGGAAATTCTTCACTAGGTCACTGGATTTCATCCCATAAAAAGTTATCATTGATCAATTTTTGTAATGGAGACTAAGAAGTTTATTGTAAAATAAATTAATGAAAATATTCGTACATGTGAAAATTCAAATAAATATTATTTTCATTATCGTATCATAGTACCATTTTTTAGTTTGTAAACTTGTACTGTTTACATGAAATGTACTATAATCTGAGAACTTTTGCTGTAGGAATTTATAATGAAATGAACCTCCGTACATATGGTTTAAAAAATAATATAGTTCATACAGTATGCGCAGAAAGCATTATAATAATCCAGCAGCAAAAAAAAAAAATAAATTATAAATTTATTGAATTGCCACCTACTTGTCTCCGTTGTTATAACATACATATTTATCATAACATTTTAACGAAGTATGTTTCGAATATTTATTAAGGTCATTTACATTGAATAAAACTAAGTATAATATACAGCGTTTGTAAAAAAGCGAAATCTTTTATTTGAATAAAATTTGTCGACATTATTTAACAATCCTTATTTAACGTAATACAATTATATGTAATCTTAACTGAATCCTGATAAGTATATTTGTTTTTTGCAGTTCGATCGATGGCTTATTTCAAAACTCCATTGTTTTAAGAGGGTCAGGCGTAATAGAGCAACCGTTTCGTTTTTCATTATTGCAGTGTTGCCAACTGGCTGTTTTCCTAATTTATCCAACGCTTACCATTCCATCATACTTATAATTAAGTTTTGGTGTTAGAAAAGCGTCATGTTGGCAAAGGAGTATTACAATGTTTTGGCAACTCTTGATTCTGGCAGTCGCCTTTATTCGCCATTTTTGGGAAACCTCCACCTTTAACGGTCGCCTCTGCAGTAACCTTGACTCGAAAAGATAAATCAAGGCTTTTCCTTCACGCTATTTTGTCATTTTGCTCGAGCGTAAATGAAATATTTATTTTGTGCATAGCTCACCAACCCGACACGATGAAAATATTACATAACTACGTAATAAAAAAAAACTTGCGTGCTTGATATAAATTCAATTTCAGTGACATTGACACTTAATACTTTTAAAAAACGGAGAACATATAATATATAGTATTTATGAAACAAGTTTTTTCATAATAAATTACTCAACAATTGTAAAATTTCGCATTTAACAGTGGTGTATTTCAAAAGAACGACTTGCGATTTGTTCATGACAAAAAAAAACTGACGAATTTTTATTAAATATTCAGTCCAGTACAACGATCCTTACTAACGCAGCAAGTATTTTTTATCATTACCTTAAACATTGTATTCACATATCATTTCTCTCACCTACGAATATGCATATTCACGCCAAAACTATTCCGGTATAGAAAATTATAATGATATTCATGACCGTATATTATTTACATAATATTTTCAATCAACTCGTAACATGTTTTTAAAATTCGTTTTAAATTATATATTTGTGTTACGTTAACATCACAGTAAAATCTTTTAAATAATTTTCCACTATATCCTCTTTGTAATTTATAGTATATTTAACATATTTTTGGTATTAAAATTTACTCGATCATGATTTTTTCAATTTTTATAAAATTTGTAATTTATCATGTATTGAAAAATATTTTTATTATCTATCTTAATTCATCATAAATATATTTACACCACATCGCACCCGATGTAGATCATAATGACTCCTTATTGAGGTTTACTCTTTTTAATTCCTCCAGAAAAAAAAATCCCAGGTATTTGATATTGTCAGAATCTGATAAGACAGTAAATGTGAAAAAAATCGCATATAAATCTAATCTATGGGACAAGTCAACTTCTAGAAGAGTCGTATGTCAATACGCATACATTTTAATACCGATTTAACGATAGCAACGTATCGTCAGAACTATGGCGAAATCCGAAATAGCTATCAACTAATAAATATAAAAACTGTAGAACTAAATACGTTGCTATTTTTATAATGGAGTTCTACCAAGTAAATGCCAAATCAATCAACCGATTTAAGCAACTAGTTAAACTTTTTAAATGCACTTTAAATTTATTGGCGATTTTCTTTCTTCCTCACTTACTATATGCATATTAATCAGGTATATACCATAATAATATATGCATTTAAATAATGCTTTCGTCAATTTAAATTCATTTTGTTAAAGTTTGAAGTGAGGTAACCCTGTGCATGAGTATTTCAAAACTCCCCGTGCAGCTATGAAATATATCAAGCCGAGTTGCCCTGGAACCTTATTAAAGTCTCGTAGTTTAAATCACACTTGGGATTCATTCGCAGTGTTATTTGATGAATAAAAAATGTTATTTTACGTTATGTCCTTCCGCTTGAGTGATATTGTACTGCGAATTTCATTCATAAATATAACGTCCATTATGGCATGATAAAGGAAAATGTTTTGTCGTGTATTTTTGGAATCTAGATAATGTTACATTACATGTATTTGTCACTGAATTTTTCGATTGAGTAAATACCATCACTGTTGAATTATAATCTCATCAACGGTCTGGTATGCTGTCCTTTGTATGGAAACTATTTTTAACAGTATATAATAATACAAAATTATTAGTTGTTTATTTCTCATTATTTTACGATTAAACCATTATTTCATGGTTTGATTTAGAATAGTCAATAACGTATACACGTATAAGGGTGTCACTGTAATTATTTATATGAAACATGTTACAGATTAGTTTTAGAAACTATATTGTCTGTATTATATTTTTAATATTTATTTGCTGATCTATTATTCAAATCGTAATATAGACATTAGTTTTAGAAACTATTTTTTTTTCAAAAAATATGAAGACAGGAATATTTTTTGAATAGTAGATAATATACTAAAACATAATAATTCACATGCCCTTAAGGTCACCATCCATCCACTCCAGCGAGAGAGATTTATTCTAAGGTATACATCATCTCTCAAAACGCAAACAGAACCTTCGCCGCTTTTCCTCACGCTGAACGACTCGTCATAACGGTTCACTGCAATGCAATGTGGGTTTCCACTACCCCGCAATATGTAACGAATCTCCTCTTCGTATTTGCTTTCTCCCGTTCAGAAAAAAATATATAAATGTGTCTCTGGGGAAAAGACTCATTCCTTATATTATACACGATTTTTCAAATTAAACAAATTTAATGTTCCATATACTATAATATATTGCGATACTATTATTAAGAAAAAGTTTTTTTTGTATTATGAAGCTTGTCATGTTTGAACATGTAATATGAAAGATTCAACCAAGGCCGTGCATCATTTCACATCAATATCAAAGTATTGAAAACTGCAAACTACACTGCTTGACGAGTGAAGGTCAAGCAGTGTAGTTTGCAGTTTTCAGGTGTTTATTGGCAAATTTTGGTAAAAAGGCATCGTAAAACAACCTTTTTTGTTCCAATTACACATTATTAATTAAGATTAGGACCGGTTTCGCTCATCGATTATCACTTGATTGAGATTTATTTGTAAACAAATACTATCACTTTATTATATAGTTAACCCTGTATATATATTTATCAGTCGTAAATTGTATCGACAAACTATTCGGTCGAAGTGAAAATTGATAGAGTTAGAATACTTCTTTGGTAATAAAATAATTGACTTAAACTTCTAACAAAATCTTTGTGTTTTTTTTTTCACGCGAACTGGATAAGACATACGAATACATACATATTATACATTCTTCGTCGCCAATATATCACATTAAAAGCATTTTCATTTTTACTTAGTTTTTACTATGGGAATTAAAAAAGTATTTTCTTCTTTACTATATAAGTATATTAACTTGGAGTAAATTACTACATCATTATCCATTCGTATTAGAAAGACAATGTCTTGAAAATTGAGCCATTTACATTTGTTAAATATTTAAGTTTCATAACCAGGAGAAATATTCGAATAAAACTGAAATGTCAGAAAGTCAGTTTTTCGTATATAACGTATATTCGACTCTAGACGACTGAAAAGACTCGTGGATATACACGATGGTTAAATTTTATGTTAAAACATGTAATACGACATATTGTGCTGGTACTAAAATAATAGTATTTTAGTAGTTATAGTGAATAGTTATAAATTATAATAGAAGCGTCTATTACAACTATTATTTTTTGTTTTGATAATTTTGCGTTGTTGCTGTATTCCTGGAGACATGCCTCGGGAGAATGCATTTTTTGTTTACATATAATTGGTCCTTCTTATTCCAGTCTCAGTTGACTCTTATAAAGCAAACATTCGTTTTACGGTTCCGTATTTTACTTTCTTCGGAAACTTTAATACTACACGAAAAGTGTAAAAATTATAGTTTTTGTTTTAATTTAAAAACGTAAAATATAAACATTTTTATTTTTTCAAAATTGACAAATATTGACATGAAAAACCATTTTCAGGAATGATTTAACTAGTTTTTGTATTTATAAAAACTTACTGATGCATAACTTAAATAATATTATTTACCTACACTAAATGTCAAAGAATGATTTAATGTCAGTGAGCTCCTTCATATTTAAAGAAAAAACAATTCATTCATTTTCGAAGTTATTCTCGGAAATATAAAAAATTAACATTGTATTATAATTTATATTCCCCTTAACTTATTATTATTAATAAACGTTGATATATATTGTCCAGTTATTTTAAATTAATCAACAGAACCAAAAAAACTGTCATTATTTTAATTAATAATCCGTTCTAATATTATCATAATGATAATAATAATGATTGCCCTATTTAATTGTTAATTATGTATGAATTGGTTTCCATAGAAATTATACAAGATATTAACGACAGACAATGGGTAATAATTAATTTACCGCACAACTCGGAGTGATCGATGGAAAACCAACAGCAATACTCCAATAGAAATAAAATTGTCTTTGTATAATAAAATACTTTTAGGTTCGTCGTTTTGAGGCCTACTCTAAGTACGTTTACTACAATATGTACCTCGTTTAATACGGAGTAATGCTTTCCTTCCCGGTTGAGATATTTCCAACGACAAATCTTTATGACCTCTTTTGTACTGAAATATTTTTGGTGTTGCTTTTTCCACATTTATAGACATAAAGTTCATACTAAGTTAAGTATTGAATAACCGGATACTCGTTTATAATGCAGAGAACAACATTTGGGCTGCCTCTTGCAGCATCATAAATTTTCTAAATTGGTCAATAAATTCGGTTAGGGCGATGCTTATAAATAAAACTCGTAACTTTGGCATTGTCTGTTTTTAATATTTATTCTATAATTGCGTACGTTTTAAGTTTTTTCCTTCGTTGATTGAATTGAATGGCTAATTAGTTGCATTTAAATTATTCAATCAAAAACTTAAATTCATAATATTAAACAACTTATTTGTTATCTTAGTACTAGTAGAAGTGGTTGGTGGAAAATAATCACTTCAATGAAATAAGATTATACAAAGCAAATGTCAGGAACTTTAAATGTAAATGAAAACTTAAAAGTGATGTGTTTTTTTAAAACGTTTCAAGCTTTCAATACTAAGGTAAGTTTTTCAGTTTACTTACATGACCTGTTCTCTGAATATCTAATTTTTGTACTTAAAAAAATATTTGATAAATTATTTAAGTATTTTTTTATGCTTCATAAAATTTATGACGACCGATTTCGCTGCTGATTATTTTCAAATGTTAAAAAAATACGCTTTAAAATCATATCTGATGCGTAATAGCTATTGAAATACTGGCTCATAAAATAAAATGATTTATTGTAAAATGGCACAGTTTTAATTTGAATATAAGTCGTAAAAAATCATTGTTAGACATACACGACAACAAATGTTTTTGCGCACCGTCAATTTTTAGAAAATGAATATCTTCATAATATTGTTCGTATATTCTACAGATTTTCACTAAGTATAGTCGGTTTAGAATCAATTAATGAACATACAACGCGTGGGTCAGTTAGATATGCGTCAGTAAATTCATTTTTTATGTACAAACTGATAGACTTCATTTAATTTAAATTTAATGTCATCAACTACGAATTAGTGTAATGGCCGTTCTAAAATTAGCACTGTAAGCTGCTCAAACGTGCGACTTTTACGGCACTCAGTTTTATTGTTCGCCCCACCAAGATATTTTCTGAAATGTGTTTGCAGATGTGCATGCGGAAATTCTAGAGTTGGCGTGACCCGAAACTCTACCGTACATAAATTCGTTTATCTTGGGCAGAAGTTGGATCGTAAATCTTTTCCATTGACCATTCTCTATCTCTATTTCTACTCTCACACTCCTTGTTATTACAATCGGCGTCGCAGTATTTATCTTTTCTACGAATAATACGAGGTATGCTTTTTTATTCTCCTGTAAAAATAATAATAATCAATATTTCTGTATTCCCGTATTTTTAGACACTATATTTGTATTCCAATTTTAGCATTTTAAAGCATAAAAATGTTCAATTTTACCGTATTTTTTATTTTATTAAATATCAATTTTAAGCAATTATTAATCACACCAATTTAAACATCATTTCTTCTATTCCATATTAATAATAAAAATATTGAATCTCCGTTTTCATAAAAATAAAAAATATCAAAATAATATGAAAAATACACATACTCAAGCATTCATATGAATAAATCTGTTACAACTATACTATATGTACTAAATAATGATCATTTACCTCCTACACTATTAACCGGATACAAAATTTACTTAAGAGCAGCACAACCAAACCCTTGAAACGTTAAGTAAGAAAATAATCATACATAACATATATCACTTTTAGGGTGTTCACTGTCAATACTTGGTGGAATGGCATTATAATAAAAATAATAAAAGATTTTTAGTACTTTTTCCACTTAAAATTTATTTGATCAGGACCGGTTTCGCTCCTCACGAGCATTATCAACTGATAAGGAAAATAAAGTAAACAGTGCTAGTTATACAAGTTAAATTGAAATAAAAAGTTGTAAGCAATTACTAACAATTAAAAGGATTTACAAATTACATTATAATTACACAACATTAAAATGCTTAACACCTATAACATACAATTAAAAAATCATCAATAAATATAAGTGGCAAATGATGTCAATTATTTTCAATTACTTCTGAGTACTACTGAAAGTAATGTAGAGTTTCATTTTGTTTAAAAATTTCCAAAATTTTAATTGTGTTTACTTGTGTGAACACCTTAAAAGTGAAAGACATTATATTAATAAAACCACAATATTCCTTTGTACTTCTTCCTTTGTACATATTTTTATTTAGCTTTATGACATTAGTCTGTTATGACATTGCCATTTCACTAGGTTTTGTATCGAGATTCTTAATTATTAACAGTCTGAATTTTCCGGTCAGTGAATTGAAACACGTATCACACCGTATTGCCCATATCATGTGGTTACATGATATGAGTAATATATATTTTTTATCAATTTTGCTCATATTGTGATTTACCAGATTTGTATTTAAACATGAATCAAAACCTCGTTATTTCATTTGGCTCAGCTTCTCTAAAATATCATTCTTCCTGAAACCCTTGTTAATACAAATGGTATAGTGGCTGCCGTCAATCGTTTTATGGATGATTCAATTCTTATTTCGCTTTTCAATTTTTCATTTCAATTCTCCGTGTTTTCTTTTTGAGATAAGTGCTCTTGGCGCCCTCACATTGTAAGCGGGAATAACGAGCACCTACCACCTCATACTTTCCTTCAGAATTGTGGAATTACGTGAAAGACATGTGTGTTTAGTAATATATACGGCTCTTGAGTCTGCCGGCAAAGTTGATTTACTCAACATTTTGGAAATTTTGAACTTTTCACCAACAGGGTTCTACTTCAGAAGTTTTTATTTCTTAACTTAGAGCTCTAGATAAATGGATCGCCATCCAGTGAACTGGACATTTCTATATCATCATTGGATCCATGGAATACTCAAAACTTACTACCATTTATTTTCATTCAATTTAACATACTATCTGTGCACGGTTTGAATGCTCTTCTACTATATTATATATATAATTATATACATGTTATAATTGTAAGGTTTTATCATATTATACATATGTCATGTAAAATACTACTCTGATAATGAAACATATTCTTAATATTAAAGTAATTTATCAATAAGCTTCATATTGAAACCTTGTTATAAATACATAACATACATTTATAATTTAGAATAATCTAGTTTTATTTCAATTAAAATACTGGCTTGATTTATTGACGATTAATATTTCTCATGACTTTTTTTCAGAAATATTATATAAACGGACAATTAATTCTTTTTAAAAAATATTCTTATTGTTCTAAGCAATTTCGTTGCAATGAAAGAAATGAAACGAATGAAAAAAATATCTTAACTGGATGGCTGCCATAGACGAGATATCTCGTCAAAGTTTTCGTGATCAACACGCCAGAGACAAGTTACCTCGTCAATAACTAATTAAATTAATAATTGCAAATTATAGTCGGCGTGCTAGGTACAAACGTACTTTTTTTCTATGGCAGCCAAAAGGCTAAGAAATTTCTGCCCTTAGTAGTTGATTTTAGCAAAAATGTTGGACCTCGTCTACCCTTACCTACTTCTCTAGTGACTTGGTGTATCCAAAAACTTAGCAACTTCTGATGTAAGTTTGTTAATATTTTATAGATCACCATAATGCAAGCGTATAAGTAATTGCTTTTAAAGTCTTGTAAAAGTTCTGCCGGCAAAGTGGAGTGATGCCACACATGCGAGCTTTGATGGAAGTTTTATAGGAAGCTTGAAAGCTTTCACGGGCTTTTGAAGCATTTCTTCCCATCCGGCGCTCTCGTCCCAATGACAGAATACCCTCTGTATCGAGAAATCACTTAGTGGCACTAAAGATATACTTAACTTTTTCTCTCTGTGATTTATTAAAGAAGTGCGAGAAAGTATTTTAGGAGAAAAATATCGCAGACTTATTTTATACCATTAATCATAACCACACACTGGGATCAATCTGCAGATATCTTATGTTTTACTCAAAAGATCTGAATTAAAATTTCAATTAAAAAAATATATAATTAGACAAAATAACGGATATGATTTTTAGTGAAGAACAATCTTTATGATACAGAAGATGAAAAAAACCTTGGTTAGTTGCCATCACGCTCGTCAGTTACTCACTTCTTTTATGACTACCGAAGTTGTAGGCGAACTTTACTTTTGGGTAATCTTTTTATACTGGGTATAATATTGACCCCTATATAACTTTGCATATTTTTTATGAAATTACTCTTTCCTTAAGAGACGTTGAGACATTTATAAGAAGTATATAAGTCGAAGCATGATCTTAATTCCACCGTTTCCGGTACCGAATGAACTAATTTGAGAATATTTTAGACAGTATGTTGTCGGCTTACTGCAAGAAGTCATTAATTGACAATTTGGTCAAAACTGAGTTACGTCAAACAAAACTTTTTTTTCTTATTTTGCATAAACTCAAAATGTAACAGTGTAATTAACATCTACCAATATTGTCCAATGACACACCTCTTAAATTATTGTGTTGTACTTCATGCACATACTGGAATAAAATACATCATCAGGTAAAATACATAATCACTTAATTTCGGAAGGACACGTGTTCAATCAGGAACAGGGGATAAAAATGTTACACCCAAATACGGACAGTCATAAGCTCTTTTTCCAGGAAATTTTAGAAATTAATAGGGCACAGTTACATAGTCTTCCGATTTTGAACGAGATATTAAACCTTCCTGGCTCTCCACTTCTTTACCCTATATAAATAATATCATAAATAATATCATAAAACCTTTGCCGACAAACAAATAAATATAATTCTAAAAACCACTCACTACTCAAATCTTTGGGAATTCCCATGAGCTTACCCTTTTCGCCAGCGATGGCTTTAGACTCAGTGATACATTTATTTAATATATAAACACGAAACATCCATTTACTAAGCGTCAGTTCAAGTTCATCCGTGCGTTTGAACGCCTGAAGATGCCGAAAGGCGAAACCCGGGTCGTTAGTGACAAAATCTGTGGGAGTGTACATAATTTGAATGATTCAAATTTAATATTGAAATTCCACCAAGCACCTTCAGTCGAAATCTTAAATTACATCATCAGGCTTTTGTAATTCTTACGAAATACATTGTAGTGACGTCTTGCATCAAACCGACGTTGTCCTTAATATGAACCTTTCATAAAAACCTCGCCTTATTGTAAAAATCGGATTAACAGATATTTGAAATTTATATTTATATTTAAAATTATCTAACGCCAACACATTCATTCAGTCTTTAAAAAGAAACTTGTTTTTCGGACCTCGGACCTACTTTTCTATCTTTCTTTGAATATATAACACCCGTGTTGACAAACTCTTCATTATTGAAAGTGTATCTTAATAGACATTATTATATATGCTAAAATTTAACATAAAATACGTTTGACAAGCAATATCCCATTATCAAATTACTGAAACGTCTAAACTTTGACATGGCTTGAAACGTCAAATGTCACCGCAGACGGCTTATATAACGACATAAGTCACATTGCTTAGCAGTGTCACACTTTCGGATTATTGAACCTTATGATATAAATTGGATATGGTAAAACAACCTTCGCACTAGCAACTATTGTAAGTTCAATTCCGTGAAATCTATTCTATTATCTTTATCTTTGTCATCTGAATTCTCTATTCCTGTTCTGATCTCAACATACATACATTATTGCAAAATTTTATTACTTCAGCATACACGAGATGTAAGACAAGACATCCGTATTATATAGGGAAATATGATAGAGTGTGAACTTTACCTGAACTCATCACATTAAAACTATTTTCACTGACACGAATTATGGACCAACCAATTGCACATGTTACGGCGAATCTAAAATTGCTTATTGCATGAAACGAGCAAACAATTGCCTGATTATGAATAAGCCTTTATAACCAATCAACATATGATTTGATAATAAAACAAATATTTAAATATGTGCCACTCATTAAAGTAACTATAATTCAAACGAATATTATTACATTGATAACGTATTGTCATGTAGTAAGAGCGGTATCTTTGGCAATATGAAAAGTTATATTGTTGTTTCACTTGTTGACGAATAATCCTGTACGTTTGTATCGTGAAGTTAAGTTTTTAATACTATCATAAAATGATGCTAGAAAGTTTACTTGTATGTCATAATTTTAATATTACATTATAATTCAAAGGTTAAAGGTTATTTAATATTCGTTAGGATATTGTTAATATCTAGCTCATTAATTAAATGTGCTCCATAAACGTACCGGTGTCTGTGGTGGGGTTGCCATATTATCCCGCGTCTATTTGACATTCTCAAGCGCGTTATAAATCACTTCCCTAGAGGTCGTCCTAATGTCAACTGTCGACTTTCCTGCGCATTCTCTCATCTCGCTCTGCCGCTATTTTTTCCGTCCAAAATAATTCGTAATGGTCCTTTTTCTGTTTTTCGAGATTTTTTATTGTTAATGTATTCCTCGGGTTCTTTTTCTAACTCCACTCGCTGCGAATTATAATTTGTATCTCGTTTATTTGCCTACTTTAAAGTTTAAATTTGTATACATGGATATTATAAAACACGTACAATGTGAGACTCGTGTTGTGTAAATAATATTCTTTTTAAGCGGGAAAGCAGTGGGTCGCAGTAGATTCTTTGAATATAAAAGAGCGACCTATTATAATGTAATCATATTTTGTTGATAGGAACATATACATTCGACTATCATAAACGTCTTTTATTCAATACTATTTCAACTATTGAAATACACATCGGATTGGACAGAACTTTGTCCAAATAAACGTCTTTGCGTCCTTGCGACTGTATGTTGTTTAATTTGAAGGTACAGCTAATCGCGGAATATCAAATCACTAGTCAGATATGGCATACCTACCCTGGCAGGAATAGAACGAGCTGTTACCCGATGCTCGTTAGTCGATAATATGGATTTATATTATGCCAATGACCTACATTATGTATACTCAATTCAAAGGGGAATCAAAAGAGTTCAGTCACTTCTAACGTTGATATATCAATCACGTCGCCATCTACGCATAACAGTTGCAATTCAGTAGCATAATGCCAGTCGATATGCAAACACTGTTTTGAACTAATTTATATCCTTTGTTATCGCTATTCTTCACTGTAGAATGCATATTTTTTTCCGGTTTTGCTTTAAAAAGTTTGATATTAATTACAGATAACACGTATTAATTTTTCAGTTGATACATTAATCTAGGTTTAAAACTCAATCCGAGAAAAGACCGCATGCCTTTAATTCATATTTTAGGTACACAAGGTACCAAATCTGGGCATATCGAAGCAAGAATCGCAGATGTCGAATTATGTCAAAAATAATTTATTATTACTCTCATCACTGTTGTACAAAAAAATATTTTTTACTGTGATAAAAAAGTTCTGTACAACAAAGTGTTATTTTATTGCAAATTTGAGAGCCGATTTTCTGTTATATTGCTATACTGCTTGTGGTTACGGAAGCAAATTTCCTGTGGCGCAATGAGTTCACGAGCCGTTTTTCTTTATCATCGATCCCTTTGTTGTCTCTAATTACAGGAAAATTGTCTGGCAGTGACGTAAAATATTACCCCACCACTGATGTCGTGGAGTCAATTGAGGGAAACAGTATTTTTGTGTTTCATCGTTCGCAAGACACTTTTAAGGGCACTGTTGCGGCGAAATTCCAATAACCGCCCTCGAACAACAAGCCCGCTTTCAAAGTCATTATCGCCTCTTTTTGTGTAGTCATGTTCGATAATTGCGTTTTCTATTATTGTGCGATTGTATTTTAACCATTTTAAATCAATTAGGCTGTAACGATAACGGCAATTACTATTCATCGTTATATTCCTGATGTTGCCCTCGTCTCTGTGGGTATCATACAATGTCATGCACGTAATACTTTGTCATGCTTTTTTATCGGAGAAATCCTGATAAATGAGATCGAGTGAATAGCACAATAACAAATATTCTATTTTATCGCTACGTGTGCGAGTGTTTTTTGGCGATACAATAAAAACTGTTATATTTAACACAAATACTATCTACACCTAATGAATACTTTGCTAAAAATTGACCCACTTAAAAATCCTGTCATTATTTTGAATTGATAACAAATGTTCACTAGTTAGAATACCATTTATAACAATTTTTAGTCTGTGTAAATTAATACATTTTTATATTTTAATGATATCAGAAAGGAATTATACTAAGAATGTCAAGTGCATGGCGCATTGGCGTAAGCTGTAATGTCATGTACTGTCCTTTAGATTTGCAGCAATAAACGAAGTAAATGTCATTTAACCAATGGATATTTTGTGTCTATTCAAAATGAAGATAATAAATAATACGTTTATGTAGGTGAACTGTTTCATTCGATGTGGACTTGATAATACGGTTTTTCGTGTTCATTTATTTATTTTCTTGGGTGGTGAAAGGACATACTTATAAAAATCTCTTGTAACTATCGATTTTCCACCGTTAAAAAAAAAAAAAGTTTTAAATATTAAATAGTACAGCCTTATCTAGTTTTTTAAAATCTATTTAAGTATATGTTTTTAATTTTCCAACAGCTGGTACAGATTTAATATCGTGTCGTACATATTCATCTATCGACGAACTTTCAAGAGCGCTTTTGTCTGAAATCGTATGCGAGCTTTATTGCATTGTTTTCTCACTCGTTGTGCAAAGGCATTACAACTAAAACTAATAATTTTACCTCGGTTATTGTACGTATGTATATATGATTCGTTAACTGTAAGTGCAGGCATAATGCAAGTGTCCTCCATTGAACGCGAGGCAGTCACGTCGCATTATCTTTCTACGTATCCGCATCTGCCTTCTATGCAGCCAAACACACTGCACCGTCGTTCTACTGCACTTGTGTTGATGCATTCTGCTGCAGGCGGAGTGACGGGCCGTACCGTAACAAAAAAACAGTTATGCAAAACCATAAGCTTGCTTAAATTTTAATTTATCTTTTTCTATGTTAATATTGCATTACCTTTATTATGATTTTTTGATAATTTTCGTAGTAGAGTTGTGTAAAACAAAGTCGACCCCGACTCCAAAGAAATTTATCAATAATTTATCAATTATTTAATTTTAACATATTTATGTATGCCATCAGATCATCTTTATTCAGCCTAGCATGCAGTGGCAACACTATGAACTATTGTGGTTTGTATACACATAATTTTTTTTTATGGATCTGAGTCATAAGAATTTTCCGACTCCGACTCCACAGCCTTAGTTTAATACAGTACAATGTTAATAATGTCAATAAAGAAACGTATTTCGACATTTCCTTCGCATACTAGAGGAATTTACTTTAATTTCGGAAGTCGCAGTTGTTGCCAATTACGTGAAGATTTAAATATAACATGGATTTGTTGTAAAATAACAACAGTTTTTTAAGAAATAGGCGTAAGCTTTGATTTTCTTTCAATACAATTATTCAATGTTTGCTCCTCAATAGGAGCAAACATTCAAAAAGTGATTTATCACAATTTTTTAAAAAATCCGTTTATTTTCAGTCTTGATAGTATATAATAAAATCTATGAATGGAAATCACAATTAGTGTTCAAAAAAGGTTTTTTTTCATATAAAAATTAAATCATAAAATTGATACATTATGTGCAAACCGTGATTTTCCAACACTCGAATCATAATTTCCCAAGCTCTGTAATTGTGTGACAAATCACTTTTTTAATGTTTGCTCCTCAATTAAGTATTAATGAAGTCGATAATAAAAACTAGGCTTATTGAAAATTTTAAATAAAAACTTGTTTTTCCATAAACGAATTAGTGAGAACAATGATGTGACTTGTGTGTCATTTTGACCCGCTTATTAAAATTATGAAAAAATAAATGTTTATACATCTTAACAGGGTGATGGCCTGCAACTAAAAGTTATCAAGAAGAAATCAAATTCCTAGCAAAAATCTTTTGCACCATCGCTTGTTTTATATGACCGTCTTAATTCAGTGATAAATTAACGGTGATTTATAGTAGTCTTTTGTATTTCAAACGCGAAATGTTTTTTCTTGTCGTCATAAACGAGTGAAACGTTATCCAAATGACGTCAGATTTTTTCATTTTCGAAAATGTAAGCTTTGTTAATATTTGAAAAGATTTCCCATGACTGCTGTGCGAGAATGATAAACAGCGGTCGGTGTATGTAAACTTGTCACGGGAAATTGTCTTGTTCCGGATTAGCTTTTGTTTCCTTTGTTGGCAGGGATATGAAAAAATGCTTTAACTAAAAAATAAAATTAGAATAAGTGTTCTTTTTGAGCACTCTGTTGCCGCATTATTCTCGACTACCCTGAAAACTTTTAGATTTTCGTGTAAGCGGTCTGAGTTTTATTTTATTATATAATTGGAGATAATATTGCTCTTTTATGGTTTGTTAAGTAAAAGCGTATCTTCTTTACGTGATAGCATCTCCCTAGGCAAGGTATCTTTTTTTGTGTGATTGTTACAAGAAAAAAATACCATTTGTTGCTTAGGTATAGCACAATCTTTCGCGTATATCTGAACCTTTTTTATACTCATCTATTTGTTTTTCGTATTTTATACCCTTTTTTATAATTTGTAGTCTTTATATAGTCTATAATTATAATGTTGTGTACAGTGGCGGCCGGTCAATGTGACATTGGATCAATGCACCCCTTGTATATGCAGGGGCGGTTATATTTCATGAAATAATATTCAAACATCTGAAGATGCCGAAAGGCGGAACCCGTTTCGTTAGTGACAAAATCTGTGTGAATGTACATAATTTGAACGATTCAAATATAACATTTATACCATTTACTTATTTTAAATTCTTCATGTATTTATTGTCTGAAATGAAATAAAATGTTCTAAAATATTTACTATAGAAAGTAAACACATGAAGTATTTAAAATGAGTGAATGGTATAAATGTTATGTTTGATTATTATTTCATGAAATATAACCGCCCTGCATATACAAGGGGAGCATTGATCCAATGCCACATTGACCGGCCGCCACTGGTTGTGTAGTTGTGATGTGTTGAGAAATATCCTTTGTTGTTTTACTATAATTAAGTACAAATACACTCCCGTTTAAACTGTTTCGTATTAAGATTAAGTCAACAATCTCGTTTCGAATTAAGTCATTATAACATACTTATTTCCGTCTACGTTTAATGTTCGTATATAATTTTTAACATAACGTGCTCTCTTTCCCAGAGGTTTATTTTTTGATTTTTTTTATAAAATAAAAATGCTGACGTTGTACGATACCGATCCTGATCGATTGTAAAATGATAAGATTGGTATATTTTTTGTTTTTATTTTTTGAATGCTTTTGCCTTTCCGACGTGAATTAATAGTTAACACCATACAACTAGTTTAAATTCGAAGATTTTTCTACTGTTGCAAACTGTCTAGTAATAGCTGTCCATTTTTTCAAGCAAATATTTAAATAAATAAAATTCACATACAAAGCTACAATTCAAACTATTCAATACTATCTGGGGGGAAGCAAGATTTGATATACTATAAATTAACGGCACAACGAATAACGGAAATTGAAAACAATAATTACGTACAATTTCTTCTACAAGATTTGTACCTGGTTCCGTCATTTCTAAATTTCATATAATTATTAAAGTTTTTACACACAATTACTACTACACTATAAAGTGATTAGGTCAATGACTAATCAAAGGCAAAGAGTTATTCTGCTATTGACACTACTTAAAAAGACGGTACACAAGTAACAGTTTGTGTAGTAACTAAGTTATCAAAATTAATTTTATATTGCCAATTTGTTCGTTCAAAAAACATTTAATGATACCTGTGAACTTTTATTTACATATATATATTTTAAATAATCTTTAATATTTTTATTTACCTGGGCGTAACGAACAAAAAAATATGTCGATGTTTAATGTTTCGGATTTGTGTACGCGTTTCTATACAAACGAACAAATGTTTTATTGTTAGTACCTAAAACTGATCTCAAAATGCTCGCTTACAAAAATTAGCGATAACACCCATTCGATAATTAAAAATTGTGTTATCTTGGTATATGTATTTGTTTTATTATATCCAAGTATTCAAACCTGCGTCTTATGCTTAAGATTTTTTTTAATATTAAAAATGAAAGATTTAAAGTTCCTGGCCAGCGGTCGTTTTGATACGTGAAATTTTTCCTTTATATTACTACTCTTTCTAGTTTATTTTAGGGCGCAGCTAGACGAATATTTTGCATCGCAAAGGCAGCTAAAGAAAACTTTTTAATAGTTTTTATTTGGTGTGGCCGTCGGGTGTTTGCCCAAGGAAAAGTTTCAGCGGGACGAGACCTTTGACCTGGCGACATCTGCATTCAATTTAACCCTTTTGGGTATAGAGCGTGCAATCACTAAGTGGTGGGCCCGACATTTACTTACAAACACAATGTGGAAGACATTAACCCGGGTGTTTATCGGTTACCATATCATTCTCGCAAGGTTACATATATTGGGAAAGTGTTTCCGTATTGTATGAAAAAATCGGTTCCGCAATAAAGCGAAATAAATGAATTTATACATGTTTTGATTCAGCTCGTTGGTTATATATAGCAATTTAATTTAAACATATTTTTTTATTGAAACTTTAAGTACTTGATATCAGTCGATATCTTAAAAGTGAATAGCATTTAATAGTCGCCCCTTTACCTGCGAAAAAACACTTTTTACTGTTATAAAGAATGTCAGTACACAGCCTGTACTCATCAACAAAAAGATAAAAGCACCCAAGCACCATTATGTTAGATTGCATATCAAAAATGTTGATGAACAAATGATTGTAAGCTGTCGAAAACACCAATATTAGTTACATTGTTTGCAATTTCACAACGCCATATGCAAACATTTTATCTGAATGTAATTACACTTCAAAATGAATTTTACGACATATTATGGTATTTTTTATATTTATGTAAAACGCATACATCGCAATATATTTGAATAAAACACTTTTCTTGAAACAGACGATTTGACGATAATTTTTTTGCGAGTATTCTCAACATTAGCTGTAAAGCACGCAAAAAAATACAACTTCATATTAAATAATAATTTAGCGTTCTTAGAGTCATGTCTAAACCGTGCAGCAACCCGTTGATGGTGCATTATGATAATGAATCGCGAAGAGTCCTGGCCCACCAGAAAGTGGTGGCTTTGTTATTCTTTGAAAATACTCAGGAAAACTGATATTGTTTGCAAGATAAGTCAAATCGAGACAGTATGCGCTCTGAATTTTCTTCTGTAACAATGATGTTTTTTGCTATTCATTATCAAATATTTTACGGTTTTCGATTCTTATCGAAGCACGTATAATATACTGAGCAAAGTGTGTTTCATTGGTGGTAATTTTTTTTTATCGATAATTGATGTTCGGCTCTTCATTGTGCGCCCCAAATATAAATTTAGTATTTTGAAAGCATCTAGTTATCATGGATAGGATTCAAACTCTACCTTGAGCATTTAAAAACTACTTGTAGTAACTGCCACTGTGGCATCGTTTACAAAATCGTAATAAGTTAATACTTTATAAATTAATTCAATTTACCCATTATTATGACTGTCGAATTTCTTATTGATTGTTTAAAAATTGTTTTGTAATGACGGCAAATATATGAAAATATGTGTATGCCATTTGATTTTATTGCCTAACCAATATTTTCATCTTTTGAGCTACGATATCTGTAATAATAGATAAGGTATCATAGCTAGTTATGCTGTGGAAACTTTCATACTCTACTAAAAACAAATAATGATCGATTTTGTGATTCAAATATGGTTTATGAGATCGTAAACCGGACATTTGATGTCAGATTTCTTGTGATTACACCTAATTTTCTTTTTGTACAGCTTTTTTGCACGGTTTTAAAATTGCACGGTCAAGTGTCATTACATTCCATTGAACGTATCTTTACATGGAACTTATCCCCCGTGCAAAAAGAGAATTGGGTGTTTAGCTAATCTCATGCATCGTTCTTAATTATCTTATTTCAACCTTCCGTTTTATTTTGTTTCAGGTATGTCCCGCCATATTCAAGACTTTCTGTTACCCAACTATCGTCATTAAGGTAATTTTATTCAAACATGACTATATCGAAGAAAATCTGACAAAAAGATTAATATACTTATACTCTTTTGGTGTGTCAGGATTGTTCGTATGATAAAAATATGACTTACACGCTGAATCACCATGCACGCCACTTGTAACAGCACGTTACACTACTTAGTGAGAAATTTTAGAAACACGCAGACGTTAGTCGCTGAAAATATGGCTGCACAACCTAAATGCTAACCGCAGCAATTCTGGGCTCACATTTATCATTCTCCAAGATCTGAATAAACCAACTGAGGTTATGGGAGTTCTCACTAATATGCTTAAGACGTATTTTATTGGCAAACTTTCAGCTGCCGTCACCACCGTTTTTGGAAATTTTATTTTAATCTATTCTTCTTCGGCTTAGTTTAGATATGATATTTGATTTTACGAAATCTCAAACAGGGTTGCCAGATAAAAGAATATGCTCGGAGAACAAAATGAAAGATTTGAAATCCTTTCATTAAAAAGTTTGAATTGGTGTGTGATTCTTTTACCATTTTTCTCAATACTCATTACAATATAATATAGTTTCTAACTTTTACACAAGGGGAGAATTAAAGTACACATAATAATACAGTTTACTATTACAATACACGATTTAAATAATTTATATAATTATAAAACTTAATTTGATAACATTGTTATTCCACTTGTTGTTTTACAGAATGTGACACTTGGTTCGCTTTTTGAGAAGCATCATCAGATTATTTTATTTTATTCGTAAACGTTGTGATGCTTCTTTGAAGAATCACAACGAAATTATTTTTACATTAAAAATCAACTTCCACAAAGTTACCGCCGAATCTATCGAAGGCATTTATATTTATATAACTTTCATGTTTATTGTGTTTATATTAGAAAAAATAACTGTCATATTATGCATCTTTTCATAATACTTTCTAAAATTTGTAATTATTGAATTTAAAATTAATGATACATTATAGAATATATACATTTGGAAAAGAGAAAAAACAGGGACGTTTTTGAAATGAATGTAAGACATCATTATCATCATCTTTTGGATAGAAGTACCATTATTCTTATCGAGGTGTATTTCAACATTACTGTTTTTTCGAGAAGCGTTGAATCTCGTGAACATAAATGGCTATTGTCGTATGACGGGATTTGTAGACATTACTTTCTACATTATTGGTCATCTCTCTATTCTAGCTGTAATAACTTCGCTAAGTGATCCTAGGGTTCCAGGTTCAAGTTATATCTTACGCGTACTGGTTGTTTAATCTCTTTTTGAGTCGACTGGCACATTGGAAGTTTAATTCAATTCATTGTTACAACTTATTTTGATTGTAGTTCTTTTTTTGTTTTACATTTTATAAATCCACTGCCAAGTTCACGGTGAATAATTTTATATGCAATATTATTTGTACTCATATTTCAAATACGTGTTTTAACTGAAACTGATTGAAAGTTAGTCGCTCAACCCCTCATTTCGAATTAGCTACGACTATAAGTATGTGGATCTTAACTTTTTTTGTCCGTTTTTTGAGATTTGTAAGGATGAGGGCCGAGGTGGTAGAATGAAAACATCATAAAAAACCATCGATATATTCGAAGTCTTAACGGCGAACTTTAACCACTAGGTTACGAGAACGACAAATATAGTCATACTATACTTATATTTTCTGATAAATCTTTGTTTTATAATCTAAAATAACTGTTTCAACTTGACTATCCCTTTATTTTGTCGAACATGCTAACTTTGTCATACATACTACAATACAGTTTTGTTTGTGTATGCTAATACCATATACACTCTACATAGTGAAAACAAAATTGGTTTTCGATTATAGATTTTGGGATATGCAAACAGTAGGCAGTTATGCTTGATTTTGTATTACGAAGTTTAAAAGCTATAAATGGTAATGAAACTGGTTTTTGTATCAACCAATGGGAATTAGAATTTCTATAATACAATATTATTCTATAGTTCGTCGTCACTATACAGTGTATTTTTTTAATATTGTATACTTTCAATTCTTAGCGGAATAAATTAGTAATTACTAGGGCATCCAATCCCGGACCCTTTTTGTGATTTCGAGATTGATAATTTTTTGTTTGGCGATTTAAAAAAAAAATCCGATTCCAAAAACTCAGGAATTTACGAAATTCCCACATTGAAACGACGCGAGACCTTTTTTTTAGCTGTTCCAAGATTATCAATTTCAAAAACCCATGAATTTTCGGTATTGACTGAATGAACAAATTTGGAAACTTTTTTTAGCCCTCGCGTAACTTCCTCAAATTTTCTCAATCGCAAAATCCCGGCATTAGTACTATCACAATCCCGGGATTGGAGGCCCTTGTAGTTGCTTTCTTTTAATAAAACACTGGACTTAACGGTACAGACAGAATGTTTAATTTTAGTTTTTAAATCAATTAAATGTGCATATATCTTTTTAATCTTCATAATACTTGGGTTTACTGTCGTGTTTGTACAGTATCGAGTCCGTCCATTTTGCTAGTAGCAAATATTGTTTTACTTTTTAGTATCGACATTTTTCAGTCATTTCAAAAATTTCACTTTCTAATTACATTCATAGATGTCACTTGAAAATACGCATACCTTGTGCCAATTTTTCCCGTCATCATGAATTCGATTGTTATATTCTTTCATTGACAGCTGGACTAGTCTGCGTAGTACAATTATTAGTCTTTCATTTAATAGGCAAAGATATTGTGAATAAATATTATTTTGATAGATAAGATATGCTTACAAGGTGTGTCGAGTAATGAGTATTTTTTTTTTTCATTTTAAATTTGTTAGTCAAGCACTTTATCTGCATGATGGCTTTGAAATATTTTTATCGCATTTCGAATTTATGCATTTATACAACCGAGCGGTTTGGCACGACAGCATAAATTTTAGGAATTAATCTTTCGATGTTACAATAGGATATTGTAAATTAATGTTACGATCGTCTACGAATGAAAAGAGTTTCCATTAAAGTTTTTTTGCGAACGTTTTTTCGATAAGTGCTGCTCTCTGACATCGTACGAAAGCTCTCGGAGATTCTTGTATTTTTAATAAAATAAATAGCATCGTCTGTCTAGTAATTCAGTTTGAAGATTGTTCAAATACAATGGCGAGAAACTGGTATTTGACGGACAGTTTCGATGAATAAATGTATTTTATTTTCGAATTAAATACTTATATTAAATAAAAAGGAGCGAAACCGGTCCTGATCAAAAAAAAAAAATTAAGTGGAAAAAGTACTAAAAATCTTTTATTATTTTTATTATAATGCCATTCCACCAAGTATTGACAGTGAACACCTTAAAAGTGAAATACTTATATGTATGAACGAAATGTTTGTAAATGCAATTATTATTAATTTATTCTTAAAAATAATTATTATATACATTTTTGAATGTTAATATATTATGATATAATAATTATTATCGTTGAGGCGGACACTGCCAATAGTGCCAATACTTGGTGTAAAGATATATTTATTTTTAAATTGACTGAATTAGACAGTTAATAATGCTCGTGATGAGCGAAACCGATCATAAATAAAGAATGTAGAATCAGTACAGAAAAGAGTTTTTTTTTTATTTTATACAGTACAGAAACTTTTGAACTACGGTTATGCACTTAATGTAATGTTTTATTATTTAAGTACACGTTTAGTTATCAAATTTTCGTTTTGATTCTTGTAGAAGGAAGATTTTTCCGATTACGACACCGGAAAAAAATCACCTGACTCCACTACTCCCGACTCCGACTCCACAGCCTGTAAAATCATGGAATTTACAAAAATAGACATCAATCGACAACTCTTTGAATTTTTTAATTAATTGTGTAATTAAATTACGCCATAGTCGTACCTATTTGCGATACAATCTGATTAGAAGACGCCTAATGAAGATAGTTGGCCCATTGTGCGGCGTGAGGAGGAAGACGATGTAGGGTGGATTGTTTGTAGTTGGCGTTCCCTGGAGAGCCGCGGCCGACTGCCCACATTTCCGGTCCACTTTATCATTTCCGGAACTCCCCCTTCATTTTCACTCTTACCGCATCCACGTCTCCGCTCCTCGGAAGCTCACAGGGCGCCAGGAAACTCGGATGTTTTCTAAATAGTAAATAACTACATTCTGCTGGGGACAATGCAAGGGATCTCGTTGTAATAAGAAATTGAATTTAAGTGTGATACCTAACCTGTTTGTATGGGTTTCAGTACATAATGCTTACTTCAACTATAATCCGTCTGTATCCCTTTCCATCGTACGAATTCGTCATGCCTTTCTTAAGCAAGACAATGTTTTTTTTTATATGTAACTAGCTGGCCCGACGAACTTCGTACCGCCTCAGAATCAATAAATAATGTGTTAATTTATTGGATGAGTTAAATTCAGTTTGAATGAATACTCAAAATGAATTAAGTTCAATAAATGTGTAAAATTAAAAATGAAAAGTATTTTAATTACATTGAAATGATGTTATTCACGTGGCACAGTCGATAGATTTAAAGGAATGCAGTGGACCAACGATTTGATTTTGAATTGTGAAGTTGAAATGATCCACATCTTTGTTATATGCTGCAAGAGTTGCTCGTTCACTCAACCAATTATGATGTTTGTGATTAGCAATGATGAGACGAAATTTCAAAAATTCGGCAAAAACGAAATCAATCCTTTCGATTCGTCGACAGGAACACGGCCGTTACAGATAGTCAGCAAATGCTTGGAGAAATCTGCGGCAGATGGTCGTTTAGAAATGCGACTCGCATGTTTGTCGTTAGCTGAAGTTTCTTAACATAGCGCCACAGAGTCGATGTTTTAAGTCAAGCGTTTATTTCATCGGCAGCGGTCGATCTTGGAATAACTGGTAGTGTTTGGCGAAAATCGCCAGATAGTAGAATCATTGCGCCTCCAAAACATTTGAGTCATTGCGCTGATCTTTCATAGTTCGGTTGAGTGCTTCCAATGCGGAGGAAAAATAAGCCACCATTTCCCTCATCAATTGCCTTCATTAAAGTATCGTACACTTTCTGTTGGGGGTTCAACAGTGGTACATTCGTTCGAAGTGATTGGTTCAATGCATCTCGATCATATTCACGTTTACGTTCCGATTCTCGATTGAAAGCGTCGTTCATTCCTCGATCTGGCGACGCATCATGCAGCGCATGAGGTAACACATATCTTCGATCAAAAGCAACGCCTGGTTATGTATCTCCTCATTCACCTCGAGATCGGGATTCCCTGAACTGACGCAAATTCGGTGTAAAGTGTCTTCGGACATGTCATCCTTGTACTTTTTCCACAATTCACGTGGATTCGATGGGAAGCGTGTCAAAAAAATGATAGCAAATAATGTGCGTATCTGACTTGGAGACGCAGAAACAATTGCTTCAGCGATTGTCATGTCCCAATGAGTTTAGTTTTCAAGCAAATTGAGCTATTGACATGCGGCACGAAATGTTTGGAATACGACGCCATTGACAGTTCGAAATGATTCGAAATGTCGACCCGAAGAGAATTATTGTTTTTTTTTCAGATTTTTCATGTTCACAGAACTGAAAGACTCTTAGAAAACCATTCCGAGCACTCTTACTGATTGGTTTAGAAATACTTGGCATAGCTAATACCTCTTTATTTCACTGTATTTTAAATAATAAAATTACATCTTCACAATGTTGACAAACGACTACTTTTGTTTGACAGTAACTGTCAAACAAAGACTATTAAATTTAGGTAGGATAAATTTGTTCTCTATGCATGTCACCAACATAATGACAGGGATCTTTTCAAAATTATTCAAATAATACTTTTTTATAATTTTACGAAAGTTCATTCTAAATTTTCATATTTTTTATATTACCAAATGATATAAATTCTCATTATAACAAAGAACGCAACATTTTCTAAATCTTCAATATTATATTTATGAGATTATCTTTCATTAGAAAAAAAAATATTTTTTTTTTGTTTAATGTTCCACACATACCAACAGTTATACATTCAATCCTGTTTTTATGCGGTAGATGCGTTCCACGAAATATCGCAACAAAAAAAATCGCATAAAAAAACTTGACTTCCATACAAAAATTGGGGTGCGTTACTTAAATTGTAAAATCCGCATAACTTTGAAACAGCGAGTTAAAATATACACTAAATCGCAAAGTATATGAAAATAAGGGGAAAACCACGGCGTAAAAATATTAAAAAATAATCAATGTATGAAAATTCTCTGTGTGTGTTTTAAAGCATGTGGTTCTAAATCACTCTTTTTCGGAAGAAATAGTATGCGCATCGATTTCATAAAACTATGGCTGTTTTCTAATAATGAAATTAGTGATCAGAGTTTGTTCAGATTTTCTTTTTCGATAATTAATTGGTTATGCAGTTTGTTACACCCATATATATATATTTTAAAGTTATCGTTGAAACTTGAATGCGCGATCAGAATTTGAATCATTTAGAAAGAAATGATCTTCTAATTTACTGAAAAGTTGGATACCTTCTTCAATTATTTTTGCAGTGAAGAAACTGGAATTTCTTTCAGTTTGTCATTGTTTTCTGGTTTTTTGTCAATAATTAAATTTAAATTATGAACATCTTCGTCACTTATAGCTTTATCTGTAAGTAATTCGTCGATATAATTTTCGCTAAAGGTATCAAACCTTTCTTCGCCAAGTTATATCGTAAAATATGGTACATCTAAAAAAATGCATTTCTAAAAAACCGCATTACTTCGAAATCGCATAAAAAAACCACATAAAAACAGGATTGACTGTATATGGGGATCAAAAATAAAATAATGATTTGATAGTATTCTATAACAATATAATATACATGAAAAGTATACTGATTTTTTTTACATATCTTCTGATTTTATGTACTTTCATTCGTCTTTTCACATTTCAGTATATATTTTAGCGACGGTGATGAACATGAGACATAAATTCCTAAAAGTTTTTTTTTTAAATGGATATTGAAGATTTAGTTTCGATTTAGTTTAAAGTTGGCATTCCTAACTTGATTAACAAAATGCCTCACATGAGGTAACACATGTCTTCGATCTAAATCAAAGCCTGGTTATTTATCTCTTCATTCACCTCGAGATCGGGATTCCTTGAACTGACACGAATTCGATGTAAAATGACTTCCGACATGTCATCCTTGAACTTGTTCCACAGCTCACATGGGTTAGATGTGAAGCATGTCAAAATAATGATAGAAAATAATATGCGTATCTGACATGGAGATTCAGAAACAATTTCTTCAGTGATTGGCATGTCCCAATAAGTATAATTTTCAAGCAAATTGAGCTCTTGACATGCAAGTAGAAACATTCGTCATTTTTCGGATGAACTGTGTAAATGCGACCAAGAGCATTCGGGTGATCAGAAACCGCATCGCTTTGCTTTTGACGTTAAAATTTCTTCGATATAGCGTTCCAAGTGTAATAAAGTGTCATCTCAGAGCAAAGCAACGTTTGTGCAAAATATTGTTGTCAAAAATTTATCATACCTAATTATAAACATAACCTTATTTCAATATTATCCGATTTTCTTTCGTTTTCATTTCATATCATCGATTTCTTTTATTCTAATCCATATTCTAAATTTAAAATTATTTATAAGCCAATCGTATGCAAAAGAAGCAAAAACAAACAAATATAGAAAACAGTGCGATCTGGTGGATTTTTCTGAAACCAGCTTACGACATTTTAGCATTTGTTGCTGTTCGTCATTCAAAAATCTTATTCTGTATGAAGATATTAATTTTCTTTATAATTTCTTTTCCGTGATATTTTTACGATGTTTTAATGCTTATTCTGCTATTCTAGGTAAATAAGAATTTTATAAATCAAATATCATTGAAATCCTTGGAGTAATTCTCGAGATATACGTGGTGTAAATAACCCGACTTTGTTTTATATATATAGATAACACCGATCGCCTTGAACATGGTGCTTTTAATTTTCACTTTTTGAAATCAAACAAGCGTTGCGGCAGTATTATTTTCCGTGCATAACATCAATCTTGAAAACAATTCACTTGACACATTTCTTAGTATCAAATAGGCGTACTTTGTAAAATACTCTGATGTTTGGTAAAGAGCTCCGTTACTGATTGATTAATGCTTTAAGTTTTCGTCCTAGCATGTTGACCAGCTAAATATATGAAATCCTCAAACGGATACTTTCATTTTTCAACATATATGTATGGACATCAAGTTATATCCAAAAGAATTGGCGTTTAGAATGTTTTCGTTCTTCCCTTTCCATCACTTATTCGATCATAAAAAGAAGTTTAGGAAGATAGAGCTAACAACGGTTCCTTTCCTAATCATATCATTCTTTCTTTCCTATTCCAAAGTACAAAATGGTGGACTGCCAAAAATCTTACCACTTATTTATGTTGTTTATACATGCTCCTTGTCGGTTGGTACCATTCAAATAATTCAGTTATTTTTTAGTTAAATGATAATCACATTCACTTTTAAGGTGTTCACTGTCAATACTTGGTGGAATGGCATTATAATAAAAATAATACAAGATTTTGAGTACTTTTTCCACTTAAAATTTATTTGATCTGGACCGGTTTCGAACTTAATGATGATTTAATGTTTTTCCCGCTTGCATGTTAAAAAAAAACACTAAATCATCATTAAGTTATTCACTTAAGTAATGTAGAGTTTCATTTTGTTTAAAAATTTCCCAAATCTTAATTGTGTTTATAATTGACATCATTTGCCACTTATATTTATTGATGATTTTTTAATTGTATGTTATAGGTGTTAAGCATTTTAATTTTGTGTAATTATAATGTAATTTGTAAATCCTTTTAATTGTTAGTAATTGCTTACACCTTTTTATTTCAATTTAACTTGTATAAATAGCACTGTTTAATTTATTTTCCTTATCAGTTGATAATGCTCGTGAAGAGCAAAACCGGTCCTGATCAAATAAATTTTAAGTGGAAAAAGTACTAAAAATCTTTTTTTTTTATGATAATCACTTTATTATAACATCATCATCATTACAATGTGTATGTTGACTTCATGTACATAACATATTATTACGGCGATGTGAATTTACTAGAAACCTCAATTTTAATATTACAAAGGGGTCGTTAGTGACAAAACTTGGGTGAATGTACATAATTTGAACGATTCAAATTTACTATTCATCCGTTTGTTATATTTTTACGTATTTATTGACTATCAACGAATATAAATTTATTATTACACATTGCTTGCTTTAATTTATTGACAGCAGAATCACGTTTTGTTTTGTTTCGGATTTCCAAAGCTTCAATTTTATTTGAATTATTTTTATTCTGTACACTTCCATATATTTTGTCGATAACGACCCGAATTTCGTCTTTCGGTATCTTCTGGTTTTATCAAGTGCACGAATGCATTTGAACTGAAAAAATGCCGAAAGGCGAAACCCGGCTCGTTATCGCCAAAATTTATGGAAGTGTACAGAATAAAAATAATTCAAATTTGACATTAAATTTCCGTCAAGCACCTTCAGTAGAAGTTATAAATTACTTCAATTTTATATTTAATATACAATGGAACCTCGATTCTACGTTTTTCAAGGGGCCATAATAAATTAACGAATAATGCGGGAAACCGATAATGCGGGAAATCATCAAGTAATACCAAAAAAATGTTTAATTTTCAAAAAACCTATTTATTTATGTCACTAAATGCGATGTAAAACTATTTGAGCGAAAAAAAAAATATTCTACAACAACGGTCAATCGGGATAATAATTGGGACGGGACGATAATATTTAGATGATATATCGAGGAAATCAGTAAATCGGTGAATGATAAACGTGGAATTATTAAATATTGTTATGACGGGGTCTTGGTCGAATAAAAAATTAACGATCCATGCAAAAACAACAAAGATATCAAGAATGGTAGATCGGGGTTCCACTGAAAAAAACGCAAAACGAAGTGCGAGGCGAAACTATGAAAAATATTCAACGAAAACGGTCAATCGGGATAATATTAGTGACGGGACCAAAATATTTAAACGATAGATCGAGGAAAACGGTAAACCGGGGAACGATTAATGCGGGATTCTTTTACATTGTTCTTATGGGTGTTTGGCCGGGACTATGAAAAATAAACGATCCATGCGGGAAAACGAACAATGCGAGAACGGTAGATCGGGGTTCCACTGTATTTGTATCCAGGGTACGTAAACTATAAATCCTTCACTCATGTACATTTCATTCTTTTCTCGACAATTTGTTTATACTAGTTCTTGTATTTTTACGTCCTGAATTTAAAAAAAGTCTAGCTCGGCTATTATAAAAAAAACATTGTTCTTCTTTCTCTTGGTTGCTAGTTCTGATGTTGAATCAAGTATCAACTAATGGAAAATTAGAGTTAGAACCTTGTTATTCCACTGATTGTGTTTCTAGTTGTGACACATGAGAAGCAACTTCAGACTACCTGTATCGTCAGATTTTTGTTGATATTGATTCTACCAACTACATCAGATTAATCTGGTGGAGATAAGTTATATTAATTCAATGTCAATCCAGTCAATATATTACAAGTTCTCTTTGATTTCTGAAAATCGCCACAAAATTTTAGACACTGGATGGTTTAAACTTAACAAGTGCTAAAATTCTAGCTTTAGTTAATTCGATAGCGGAATTGCATCATGTCATCGTCAAATCCATGAAACTGCCATAAGTGACCAAATAACAACCAGTTCTAGTAATACAACTTCTGTTGCGATGTTCCATTAGTTTATGTGTTCCTCATTGCAATGTGATTTAGTAATCCCAAATAGAAAAATTACTTCAATTGCCTATAATTGTATAGTCGTTCAGAGTCAGAGAATTTCATATTTTATTATTAGGTTAAAACGATTTTCTCTCTAAGATGTTACTGCGAGAAGGAGACAGAAATAAAGATTTCACGTCAAATTTCAAATGATTATTTTAATATTTTGATTTATCCTCGCATTTCCATAAGGCGTTCCATCAATCACGCCTCGTCCAATGAACGTCGCGAGCGAAATTTCTTATTCCAGAAAGGTTTTATTTGTTCTACTGACAGTTCGAGGCTATTCATCATGAATGCGATTGTTGCCATGTGTCAAAAATCTACCGGATTAATCATACATCTTCAATATACGTTGTATATAATTTTGAAAAATTATTTCACGTGTGACATGAAAAGACAAATATTTTCATATGTAGCTTTTGTGTGACCTTGAATATTCTTAATCGATCTTAACACAAGTAACTAAACTGCAAATATTAAACTTCAGACATATTGAACCAAATAAAATACTTGAATTATAATAACTGAAATTTAAAACAATATTTCCTTTTGAATACGTAGTTACGGTGAGCATACGTCGTTAATTTATGCAAACATTTCTTTATTTTAATAAGCTTTTCTAAATATGTGTTTATTTGCTAATACGATAATTTTAAACACTAAGTATTAATTGCGTGCATTACGTGCCCAGCAGAATATATAATAAAACTGGCATTTTACCGGTACCTGTTTGCGTTGCGGCGCCGGTGTCGTCGATGTGCACGTGTAGTTTGTACATATTTTATGTAGATATGATTGAAAGAAATACTTGAAATTCATTACTTTAATTGTGAAATATTTTTACAGTTGTCCTTTATTTTTTGAAAAATAATATTTTTACTCTATTCATAATTGATATGTCTCTAATATCTATCGTACATCCGTATTTAAATACACTATTTTCCAGTGTATCTTCAGCCGTATAGATACAAGGTTGAGTTAAACAAAAAGAACGCTACTAAAAATTTCAAAATGAAGATACCTAGGTTCAAATTTTTCCCATGATTTTAGATACTTAAATGTTGTGATTGTACATATCACTTGCTAATTAGGCATAGAGGAAACTTTGTACTTGGTTCTTTTTTCATAATGAAATATGAGAAAATTTCCCGTCTATGCAAAAAAGAAATGGCGCAAATAAAAAAAAAACTATGCCGAGTTTCAGTTTGATGTTTTTATCAAATCAAAATTTGAGAATATTTTATAATTAGTTACCAATTATTACTTAAAATACATCTAAACAGTAGTTGGTTCTATTTTCTTTAACCAGTTGAATTTTTAAAAGCGAATGAGCGATGCATATAATAAACGATATTAAGTTATGCGAAATGTTTAGTATACGTGTCGAAAATGTATATGCAATGTTTTCGTTACGAAGAAATCCCATGATTTCATTTTATTGTTGTACCTTATATAATTTTCAAAACTGGAATGGCGTTTCCCTTATAAATCACGTATCACACACACACATAGTTTTAATATAATTTGCTAATAAAATGTTTAAGGCTCATCAACGCAGAATCCGCCTGTATCCATCCCCTTACCTCGTAATCTTGCAGTGATCTGTGAGATTACCTTTCTTGGGATATAAACGAAACGCGTAGATGGTTTCAGGGAATCCAAATTATTCTATGATACAAAATTTCAATTAAAAGTATACTTTTAATTGAGATTTTATGTTTAAGTTTAGCTAATATTTTAGGCATTAAAGCATTAATTACTAATTATCGTTTTAATAGCGTAAAAAATAGCAATGTTTTATTTTCACAAATATAATTCTTATAATAGAGTAAAATATCAAGGTATTTCAGTTCTACAGTTTTTTTTTAAAAGTTATAAAAAAACTGTAGAACTGAAATACCTTGATATTTTACCCTATTAAAATGGAGTTCTACCAAGTAAATGCCAAATCAATAAATATAATTCTTATATTGATCCATTATTACTTCGACATCAGGACATCGTTAGGATTATGATTTAACAGTTTTTTTGTTAACCGCTTATTTTTTTTAATCATACCCATCAATATTTTACGTAGTTGTTGTGTAACGAAATACTTTTTTTAGCTTAATTTAATGGAGTTCCAAATTGATATTTTTTTTATGAGAAACTATCGAAACGCAATAATTATGATCTTCTTACTTTCACAATTATTGCGTTACATGACTTTACATGGAAGCTTACGCATGAACGCCTTAAATAACTTATAAACAGTGAATTGATTTAATTATTTAATTGCCGCTTAAGTATCGTAATTCTATTGAACGCTCTTAATAACCGGCATGTATTCACAATGTGATCGTTGCAATTTCAGATGTACGTTCGACACGCACACTGATTGGCGAAAAAATAAAGTGAGCAATCACAGCATGTATCACGAATATCACTGGAAAACCCCTGGAGGAAACTTTCCGAGTAGAGCAACACGTAACTTTTGCATTAGGGGTTGAAAAATTTAAGGGAAGCGAACGAGTTCAGTGCGGGCAATAAATTTGCCTTCACGTTTTTTCCTGCTATAGATAAACTGCCGAAGTCTTTGCGCCTCAATCAGATAATGAAAATAGAAGGCTGCTTTTAAGGATGTGTCCTAGGTCGGAGATATATAGGGGTCCTTAATCGTGTTCATAAATACGTATAAAACGAAATGCCATGTTTGTTGCTTAGGAACACATCTGTAGGGAAGGGTTGTCGGTACGGTTTGTTTGCCGACCTATTAATCAGTTGTTTTAGTATTTCACCACGCATACTCGACAAATGATTACATTTTAGTTTCGTTATTTAATACTATTGAATATGTTACCGAGCGTTTCATCGATTTTTCTAATTATAGTTTTATCACCACTAAGATATTACGATATAAAATTTTATATTCAGTTGACAATGCTCGCAATGAGCGAAACCGGTCCTGACCTAATTACTAAAGTGGAATGAAGTACAAAGGAGTATTGTGTTTTTATTAACTAAGATATTATGCTACCGATCATCGTGGCCGAGTGATAACGACGCTTAGCAATTATGCAATTAAAAGTTCAGTATTCATTGTTCAATAGATTTATGAATGCGTATATGTATCGGTGTATGTGATGTTGTCATTCCTTTTTACCCAGAAAAAAACAATACTAATATAAACAGGTGACAAACAGTCCTAATAATAATTTCAACCCCCTCCAACCCCTTTTTTGTTGTATTATTTTACATTTAAAGGCATTCATAACAGTATTACTGAATTTTTAATTGCTTAAATTTTGGGATTTCAAACCAAAGCCTGGTTACGCCTATCGGCATCTTCAAGGGTTTGAATATTAAATTTGAAAAAATGATGTAATACTGTGATAATGTGATTTTTATGTAAAACTTCAATAATCTAATAATTATCGAATTCATATAGCTTAGATCGAATTAGTTTTAACTAAACAAACAATCGGCAGTTCGTTGGATTTATTTCTACACAATTTCATTGATTTCTTGATTTTTTCCGCTCTCGAACCTCCACGGCAGCTAATTTTATGCTTATTATTCGTCGACATGTAGCGACCCTAATAAACGTTGTACTTTACTTAGACTTAAAAGCTTCGAGCTTTTTCAGCTTCACGAGTGCACCTAAAGTCATTAATGTAAGTGCATCTCCAACATGGGGGTAATCTACATGATTTTATTTTTGGGACCTTTTTCACTCCCGATAAGTTTCTCCGGCTACAAAGTTTATTTAGATTTTTTACGGCACGCTATTAAACTGACAGGATTGCTTAAGTGAAAGCCATTTATCAGGGGAATCTTAACTTATATTTATATTTTAATATAACCTTATTCTAACTGACATAAATGAAAATAACTGTTTCTTTGTTATAAGAAATTGAAAAACTGTCTTCACATACTTATTTTATCAGCATAATTAAAGCAGTGATGCGCACGGGATGTGGCACTTAAGGCATGTTTTAAAGGCCACTATAAGTTTTTTAAAGAATTCAAAAATAATTAGTTTTATTTTTATTTATTCAGCTGCTGTGGATTTAATCAGAATCATAGCGATTTCGAAAATTATTCTAGTTAATTAAAAACAAAAATATAATATTTATTTTTACCACGTAAATATACTATTTTCAAATGGAATAACAAAGTTATCAAATATAATTGTATATTATATTACGAGCAGTTTTATCATAGCTATTAAATATTTTATACGGTAACAAAGCAAGTTTCATCTCTTGTATCATCATAATAAGATTGTTTCATTTTGTTCATTTTCGAATTACATTTCCAGTGAGTAACATTCGATTTAATTTTAGTCCCACGAATCCGGCAAAATGGCTACGTTTATTTTAATAACGAAGGCAAACCGAGATTTTTTTCATATCGTACACCGACGAAAAGTACTTGCGCAAATCTCCGAGGAATACATGAACCGATGAGCAAGAGAAAGGCAATCGCTGTGTAAGTAGGTTGATATACGAGGAAGCCTGGATTAAGATGATAGTGGGCCCTCGAGTAATCAAAATTCGGGCCTTTTACGAGGGCACGTGAGTGTTAAGTCTCTTATCTATACCGTGGCAGTTGGATCTTTCTTGCTTCCCGTCTTCTAAAATGAAGGAAATATCAATAAATATCTGACAGTTTTTCAGAACGCTGGAAACGCATAAAATAAACCGTAATTTATCAGATAATGTTTATCACTTTTAAGTTGTTCACTGTCAATACTTGGTGGAATGGCATTATAATAAAAATAAAAAAAGATTTTTAGTACCTTTTCTACATAAATTTAGTTGATCAGGACCGGTTTCGCTCATCGCGAGCATTCATCATCAGTTGATAATGCTCGCGATGAGCGAAACCGGTCCTGATCAAATAAATTTATGTGGGAAAAGTACTTAAAATCTTTTATTATTTTTATTTTTAAGATAATGTTTATATTTGCTGTAGCTTTTCGGCAAATGCTGTCGGCTATTTTGAACATTTACTCTGTTCTTAGCTCTCATCGTAATTATCAATGCTGGTTATTTCAATTAACATATTTATTCTGTTTCTTAAACGAAAAAGTGTACTGCCAAATAGACTTGCGCAAATAGCTGTTTTCTGAATTATTTTTGGGCAGGTATACTTTAAAAGACACTTGATTATTATCCTTAAATCTAAGTTTCAAATAATTTTTATTTTGCAGATCTATCAACTGCAATTGTATGGTTTGCTCCTGTTTTCTTTTCTTGTATAATTTTTTTTAAGAAGTCGATAAAATAGTTTCCTGTAGTATTGTTGAAACGTGTTTCTAATTGTTGTTGAAATATAAATCTTTCTTTGAAATTATCGAAGTATGCACATATAATATAACCAGCGAGAATATAATGCTTTTGCTACGTGACAATATTCGAATTTGTTCTTGTTCAAACGAAAACTTTTTTTACTATTGTAACATTACTATTTATACATTAATTATTACGAATAAATAACATTTGAGAGTTGATATCGATTCTTAAATGCAAACTTAAAAAATATGTACTAATTTTTATTTCTAGAAAAAAATTCTAGGGTCGCAAAAAAATCATATGGGCTACAAGTTGTGCAACCCTGGGACATACCAAAAACAATATAACCTTAAAACTACTTTTCTAACCACACGGTTGCTTAGATTGCTTGAAAATATTCTATCGTTAATCAACTGATGCGTATAATTTATACTTTGGGGAATTACAATATATTTTATTTAAATTCATCAAAAAATTTAATGATTCAATATTGATTCGATTTTATCTTTCCTTTTAAACAAAACTTTTTCATCTGAAATTCTTACCTACTTAATAATTAATTTACGCTTTTTCGAATAAACCAATCACTTATCCTCACAGTTGTATATTAATTATACAGGCTTTAACGGATAATGACTATCTTAACAGCATGCTTGCTCGAAATATTTTTGTATTTTTATTGAATTAATTTAAATGTCGAAATAAAACTTCAAATAACCGATTGCTTAAATTTTGGAAAAATAATACTTTTTTATAAGTATTTCATATATAAGAACTGATTTTGCTCATCGCGAGAATTTTCATCAGATAAGAATATACAATTGATACAGGTTGTAACAAAGAATTTTTAATAGAAATATGAAAGAAACTTAGAGATAAATGTACAAAATACTAATAAATGACAAGTTAATTTACTTGGTTTAGTATATATCAATAATAGCTCTGTATTAATTATTGATTGTTTGTATGGGTTTATTCTTATCAGCTGACAATGCTCGTGCTTTTTGCAGCCATTTATGATTATATTAAATAAATGTAGAATTAGTATGAAAGAGTGTATTTTTTTATATAATTCCTTTCCTCCAAGTATTGGCAGTGAATAAACCTCAGAAGGGATTGTGGAATATTGAATGTGATATAATCTAGAATCTATCGTTTCTGGTGCAAGAAATGGTTTAATAAAAATGGATCATATTTCCATCAACTATTCTTGCAAGATAGGAGTAGTAACCATGGATACGTTCTCAGTTTACTGTTTATCTACTCGACACGTTTCTTGTGTCAATATTATGATTCAATATTACAGTGAAAAGGGACGATATACGATTTATTCATATACAGAATGTGTTGATTTTGATAAAGAACTTTTATGTTTAAAAATTATAAATAGGTGAGAAGAAGTATTGTATTTTTCTTCTAAGCTAGTTTAAATATAGCTAAGTTAATGTAATTTTAATAATAAGTAAGCCGAAATAGCCATCAATTATATTTAAAATAATATTTGTAGAACTAAAATACTTTGATAGTTTTTACATTATTGTAATGGAGTTTTATTAAGTAAATTACAATTCAAGCAATAAGTTTAATTTCTGTTTTTTTAGACTGTATTCAAATCCTAACTCAAAGAAATGCATCCGTTGGAAATTATCACCTTCTGTGAAATGGCTCCGCCGCTTAAATTTAAAATTTACGATAATTATATGTTCACTTTTAGGGTGTTCACTGTCAATACTTGGTGGAAAGGCATTATATAATTAAAAACACAATATTCCTTGGTACTTTATTCCAATTTATTAAAATGCCAGGACCGGTTTCGCTCATTGCGAGCATTGTCAACTGATACCTGTCATTTACAGTAATAAAGAGTACAAGTAATAATTCAATAAAAGCAAAGTGTTTATATTCAAAATAAATATATAATGTGTAGTTGTTAGCGTTATATTAACGATACCTCTTACTGCTACTTATACAGCAACTTACAATCAACAATATGTAATATTTTATTAAAAAAATAAACGACTGAAGGGCAATTAAATCATTAAAAGTATTGAATTATTTAAAAACAATACTTTCGATGGATTCTGCGGTCACTTTGTGGAAGTTCATTTTAATTTAAAATGAGATATTGCTTTTATGGTGTCCATTCTCAATACTAGATGGAAAGGCATTATATTAAAAAACATAATATTTTTTGTACTAATTCCACTTTTGTGGAAGTGGATTAAAAGTGGAAGTAGTTCAAAGGAATGTTGTATTTTTAATGGGATATATCTTTATAATATTTATATAAATTAAAAATGGTTCCCTAAATGAATTAATTTTTCACTTTGTTTTGTTTTACAAACAAATATATATTTTTCATTTCAATGCTGTCAAAAGTTGTAGGGTTATAAAAATAGCGCTGTTAATGGCAATGCCATAACATTATATGTAAAAACGTACATTATATGTAAAACTTTACTTTCTTTACTACACAATATGATATCCTCGTGGTTATTATCAAATTAATATTCACAGTATGAAATAAAGTTTTTTTTAATTATTTTAATAAAGCAATTGAAGAAAAAACATTTCATAACAAACTATTGTCTCATATTATCGGATGATTTGGTAAGTTACGTTATATCGACTAACCTGTATGTTTTATCAGGCAATATTAATATATATAGCAATAATTTCATTGTTTTCATTATTTTGTTTTAAGTAAGTACATGATTGTGTAGGGTGGTCCGTAATAGCCGAAATGTCGTTATAACGTAAATTTTCAAAAAAAACCCGAAACACAATACAACACGATTTATAGTATTTTACTATTTATTAACAGTGCGAATAAAAAAATAAAATGCACACGGTTGGTCGTGGCTTATCGCACGTCAAATCATTAGTCGGCACCCGTTATAACAGCGTCCGTTGTGTGATCACATGCGTGTCAACGAGCATTTACTCTCAGAGTTACTTGTATGACAGTTATCGATATTTGTATAATATATTTAAAAAAACACTCGTCTTGATTGAGTACACATATCGAATTGAAAATCGCTTTTCTTTTCATTTTAATAATACTACATTGAAATCGTATACTTTATACTGGACGAAGAATTTATTTTCAAACATTCTGTATTGTCGATATATGATCGTGATGCATGATAAACAGAATGCTGCGGAAATGGAGTTGGTACAGTATATACACCCCTATTCAAATAAAAACTTGATATTCACAATGACATATAATTTTGTTGTATAGAAAAATCGGCAGAATTTCTCTCTTTGTAATTTACTTTCATTTAAATTATTAAATTTCATTCAAGACAAATTTAAATTGCAAAACATATATTATAATGTTTAATTACATTTTTAACGAGTCACATATTTCTGAATTTAAATTACTTGAGGTAAACGCGAAAGTGACTACACATAATCAACAAGATATCATCAATTCGATCAGAAACTTCACCACGAACTGTCATATCTAACGTCGAATCGTATAAGAAATATTCTCAGTTGACTTTACCAACGATTGAATCTTCCGATCGTTTGACGGAGTTTTTTGCAAATGGTTATAAATCCTAAATCATACTTTCTTAAGAAACACTACATTTTTTCACATACTTTGAATCATAATCGTAAAGATCCTCTTTTTTTCAACTGTAGTAAAATGTACATGTAATTAATGGCGAACACGATTCTATGAATTCCAATGTTCCCGTAGTTGACTGCTCTTGGTCCTTTGTCCTGATTGCTTTGTTAAGGATTGAAATCCTTCAGCAAAAGCGGGAGCGAACTGATACCTTCAAACAATTTTGATGCAATGCTAAATGTGACAAAAACATCTCATTTGATCTAGTTAGTATTAGGCAAGTTAGTTTGTATGGAAAAACTTGATACGAAACGATCTTCAAGGGAGCGTATATCCTTTAAAGTTATTATTAATTGCTAAGGTTTGTTAATAAAAACACAATATTCCTTTGTACTTTATTTCACTTTATTTAAAATCTCAGGACCTATTAAATAAAGTACAAAGGAATATTGTGTTTTTATTAATATAATACCTTTCTACCAAGTGTTGACAGTGAACACCATAAAAGTGGTTAGTATTTATATTAAATTTGTGTATACTATGCAATTGAAGTGATATATATATAATAGTCCGTTGCACGTTCCTTTGTGCATCAATGCGATTATCCCAGCTGGGATTTGAATTAATTACACCTAGCAATCAAGAATACGCAGAATAATATCGTATATATTAAATTATTTATTCAGTTGAAAACTTTTGGAATGTCTAATTTAATTTGCGTACACCATTCTCAGATGGTAAACATTCAAGTCTTTGTAAAATATGTATTCTAATATAAGTTATCAGAAATTATTATAAAAGATATTCCTTAGAAGGTTTTATTTTTGTCATAAAGATTGTTCGAGTGATTTCATTTTGAAAAATCTAGTAATGTTCCTTAATTACAGTCGAAGGGCATTGTCAGTGCTAATTTAACCCTCATAAGCCTTTCTTTATCTCGGCTCGAAAAATGATTTTTATAAGAGTAACCCGCTACCCTTTTCAATCAAACACTTAGCGACGGTGAAATTGAGGCGTTTTCCATATAGAGTGCTCGTTGAAACTCGAAATTTCCAGTCAGGCATCTCTCTCGACGTACGTTGTTGGTGGACATACGAGACCGTGATCGAAGAAAAACACATTACGCCATGTAAAAATACTAATATCATGCGAATATGATCGTAGATGTGAAATTAAATATGATTTTAAACTAACGTTCATCGCCGAACAATATATGTAGACATCAAAAAAATGGATAATGTATACAATTTTATTTTATAAAAAATATAATGCTTTAAACCATATTATGTCTAAAAATAATTTAAAAAAATTAGTACTTTTTGCACATACAATTTATTGGATCAGGACCGGTTTCGCTCACTGTGAGCATTGTCAATTGATAAGAAATACAATGAAACAGTGATATTTATACAAAAAAAAGTACTAAAAATGTTTTATTATTTTTATTATAATGCCATTCCACCAAGTATTGACAGTAAACACCTTAAAAGCGATCATATTATGTCTATATAGTTTTAAAAACAATTGTAAACTTTTGTCCTCTTTAATGTATAATTAATAATAATGAATAATTTGAATCCTGCCAAATTAGTAAATCATTACGTATGTAAAGTTAAATTATTACGACACAATTTATTTTTAGTAAGAGATAGTATGTCGATTTCTTTAATATAGATTTTTTCGATATTGAGGCCACATAATATAATATGTGTATGTATAATCAAAAATATTCCAGAGTTTACTCGTTCTTATGTAAACTTTGAATAAAACAAATATGTTTTTAATACAATTTGGAGTATGTTGTAGAACTAAGTGGAATGTTCAACAACGAATCTTTAGATATTGTGGTTCATAGCGACTCTATTAATATTCAAATTTCGAAACTACAATTGGATTTCTGTATGTTGTAACATCGTATATTTTGAATATTATATACTCGGTCATTTATCAAAATGAACACAAATTATACGAGGTTATAATTCACGTAGAATTATTTATTGCTCGCATTATCATCGAGTCAGATAATTCTACTGGCTTGTCCTAGGGAAAGAGACGCAAAGACGTTTTTATCTCGTTTTATTGGCATCAAACGGAAAAGCTAATGTCGGTTACTCGAGTTAAGCTACGTGTCAGGGCAGCCATGTTGGCTCAGATTGTACGTGAGATGCCTCTGTGAATTAGTGCTTCCGTTTTCGTCCGAACCGGTTCCATTATCTTCAGGAGAAGAAGCGGCTAATACAGTTTCCGATTCACTTCTCTCCTGGAAGGCGGTGCGTTTGCGTGCTCGTATATTTACATATTACTGCGATATAACTATATCTTGCTCAGTGTATAAGCACCAAATATTTTTTACTGCTACGTGTTTTTGTATTAGTATATGCAAACATTTCAATGCATTTAATGTAATAAAAAATACTGCCAATGTATTAGACAACAATATATAAACTTTAAAATTATAATAAATGCACAATTTTACTTTCGATGGATTCGGCGGTAACTTTGTGTAAGTTCATTTTAATATAAAATAAAATAACTTAGACTATTCCACGTATTGTGTTACAAAATGTGACACGTGTTTCGCCTCTTTCAGAGGCATCCTCAGATAACTACTTTTGCAAATGCTCGCTTATGCACAATTTTAGTTACAAATTTGAAGAATATGTACTCCTAATCGAAAAGTTTCTCAACACAAATTGTTATATAATACGAGAACTGCTTGTTACTCACTCGACTTGAAAGAAAGAGTAGGACATTTTGTATCATTTCAACAAAATTACAATGAACAAAAAACAAAAAAAGAGATCAAAACCACCAAAAATCTTGCATTGCCATTACAGATATCTCAAAAATGTTTTGTTATACACGATTTTACCTGACTCCATTTCCTTCCATGACAATTTCAATGAATAAAATAAATGTATCATATAACGGTTTAATCTAAAGCATTGTATTCCCCAGGAATCCATTGTCTGTTTTTTACTCGCTGCAAAACAATCATGGTGTCTCATGAACAAAATTCAAAGCATACGATACGTGGCTTTTGCTTTTTCCAGCGGAGGGATTTTGTTTTTCTCAATTTCCCGGTAAAGCCCCTCGCGATGTTATTCTCGCACAGAGTCCTGAAAATTCAATTTTCCTAGAGACCGCTCCATTCTCCCCGACGGTAACTGGGAAGAATAGGCACCATGAACCGTGCATTTTATACACGTGATTAGATATTTTATTAATTACGTTTTGTATAACCAAATTTATTTTCATGAATCATGTTTAAAAATTCGACGAAGCGCCCGTGATTTTCAGAATCTAATTAATTTAATATGCTATACAGAACCATGTTTTCGTGCCATCATAGATATAATTAAAATTTGCTCCTCGGTCTAAAAATAATATGGGATTTGCACTTATTATTATTGTCATTTTTTCGGTAGAATTTCATTATGATAAGATTAAAACAGCCATGTGCGTATTTCTATAATATAATGATTATCAAATATTGTCGATATCATTTATCCAAAAAAAAAAAACTGCTTGTACAGCACTGGTTGTCAGCTTTTAATATTCCGATGCTTGTTTACTAACTAAATATGAAAAAATATGAAATGAAGTTACTCATCGTTTTTGTGGTTGATATCGAAAGTTCTAGAAGAAATCACTAAAAATATAATAAATACTCTCATCAATGCGTTGCCGAGGTCGACAACCATAAATAGTAATGCGTTTTTCGAAAGAGTGATTCATAGAAATGCCGTAGGCAATCTGGGTAATTGTAAAACTTTGGGCTTGTGACAAATTTTACAAATGTATTCTTTCTTGAAGTTTAATTGTAATTAAGGTTGTTAAGGCATCACGCCATAACAGTTATCCGTTACATAAAAATGGATCCTCTAATATCAGCTGATTCGTGTTTTTACCACTTTGCATTGCTTTTAGAATACAATAGGATCAAATTTTCAAAAAATTATTCTGGATTTTCCTTACGAAGAAATATACTATATATCTTGTATAATATAAGAATCGTTAGTTTTAGTTTAGTTAGTTAGTAAGTGACAAAAGTTGTATAAATGTACATAATTTAAACGATTCAAATTCGTTAGTTTTAACTTTTACTGGTCACTGAATAGTTTTTAAATCCATAGATACTTATATATGCTACTTATTTGATCGATGAACTTACTTGCACTTTCTTTCCCACTCGTGATGATATTATTTTTTGTTCCTTTTTTCTCTTTGAATCAAAATATTTACATTCGATATTCTAATTCCACATTTAATGAAAGTTATTTTATGAGTAAAGTATAGTTGATATCTCGGCTTTTTTATTTTATTTTATCATCAATTTTTATAGCCTCCTTTTTCATATATTCACAATGTTGATCCCTCGCTTTTTCGCTTTTCGTTGACAATGGTGCTGCATTTGCCGCCTCGGGAAGTTCGCACACTTGACACTCGCGCCGGTGAAAGAGCGCCACCGTCTCCCGAAAATTGCCAGTTACTTTTCCCGCGCCCGTCCCGTAATGGAATATTCTATATTCAAATCCTCAAGGAGAGTGGCTATTTTATTTTCAAACTTCTCTCGCCGCCCGGAGTTTTTAACTTGATTCCATGCCCTTCTTATCTCTGTCCGCTAATGGCTGCAAAATTATGCGCCGTGAGCCAACGAAAAGTCCCGTAATTCAATTTGCATAATTTCTGTAAATGCCCTTTTAGGTGTATAAAAACACTGTCACAAATCCACGGTTCTTTGAAAAGATATCATTGTGCTGACCCTTACTTCATTATATGGCATGAATTATAACGTCAGATAATGTAAACGACTCTTATAATGACCGTTATATATTATGAATCACCCATTGCTAGAAATACGCACCACATCTCTTCACTGTATGATCTGTTTCATTCACATCTACAGACATCCATATAAACAAACTACAAATATCTCGCTGGTAATGTATGCTCTATGCCGGTGCGTAGCTTCTGTTTATGTCTGAGCCTGTCCGAACTCCGAACGTTATTTTTCGCATTTCATTAGATTTGTAATACCAAGAAAAATACCAGAGCTGTGAAGTCTTTTAAAATCTACCGACTTCTAATCATCAGTACACTCGTGCTCATTTTTCTTTTAATATTTGTTAAATTGCGTGGTATGAATCACTTTTGAATGTGTTTACAACACTGTTCACACTTGTTGTGAGTCAACGAAGCGCATATCTATGATCTCCTATTATAATACATATATACATACACTTACACGCATGCTTAACTATCTTCATAATGTATGTGATCTTCATAATAATATTCTTGATCGATTGAATCAGAAACTAATAAAGAAAATGCTCTACGTACACGTTTCCGTTTGCACTGGAAAATATACACTTTTAATTCAGCTTCAAATCGATGTCGGCTGATAGGACAATAGTTGCTAAATTATCTGCATTAGTCATTCTACAATGTCCAATAATTTTCTTTATTATTTCTGACATGACTATAAATAGGCACAGCAAAACTCTTTTAATTTGTTTATCACTACATACATATTTACCAGCCACATAACCAATTCCCTTCTTCTTTATTGTACTAAACGTTATATCCACTAGCACCCGCTACGACTTTATTATCTCTTTCACTGGAAGTGTTCTGGAACGCTGTGAAAATTTCACTTAAATAATATGTTTCAAGTAACACAATCATTGATCACTTTAAGGGTGTAGACTGTTAATACCTGGTGGAAAAGGATTCTATTTCAAAAATAAAATACTCATTTGTACTAATTCCACTTTTTTTTAATAATTATAAAAATGGAATTATTTTGGAACGGAAGTACTTTATTTTTTAAATATAACACGATCTTTGCTTAAATTCAATGAATCAGTCATTAGAAAAAAACAACGTATTACAACTGATGGAAATTGTATGATAGGTTTAAGTAATGAAAAATATATAAAAAATAAACATCTGATAAAATATCACAATAGAAATAAACATATTCAAAATAATAGAATTCATATTTTTATGATAGCATCATTCTTTGCTAAATTTATTTTCAGCACATTCTCTCTCCACGATTTCTAAAAGAATGTCGCAGCTTTCTGAAGTTTTTTCAGCACTAAGTGCATATTTTCCGTCTAGGAAGATCCAACTTTTAAAGTGGGTAAACATCGCCATCTCTTGTCGGTTGCAGTGTAACTTTTGGTGAAAAATCAAACGTTTCAAGCTTTTCTAGTGCTTTGTATTTTTTCCATACACGTGCTATTTATATAGAAGAGTATTCTTAAGTAAATCTATTCAAATCCCTCTTTTGAAGAATTTCTTTCTTTACATGTAGCGTTCCCCTTTTATATTGATTTATGATTTCGATGTAAAGTTAGTCAGATCATACAAATATTATATTTATGATAGAACGTTATAATTGTATAGTTTCTTCTATAGTTGTATAGTTTGTTCAATCAGGAACAAGGGGTAAAAATGTTTCACCCAAATACGGACGATCATAAACTCTTTTTCCAAGAAATTTTAGAAATAAATAGAGCGCAATTGAACAGTCTTCCAAATTTAAATGAACAGCTACATATGCCGGGCTCTCCACTTTTATACCCTTTATAAATATAATCATAAAACCTTTTCCGACAAACAAAAATAAATATAATTCTTAAAACTACTCACCATTCAAATCTGTGGGCATTCCCATGGGCTAATCCTTTTCGCCAGCAATGGCTTTATACTAAATGATACATTTATGTATTATATAAACACGAAACATTCATTTACTAAGCGTTAGTTCAAGTTCATCCGTGCACTTGGACGCCTGAAGATGCCGAAAGGCAAAACCCGGGTCGTTAGTGACACAATTTGTGTGAATTTACATAATTTGAACGATTCAAAGTTGTATAGTTTCAATTATTTATATATTACTATTCTAAAAAAATACTTTGAGACAGACTGTGAATAGTGGCAGCGTGTTATATTATTTGACACGGTTGAAATAAATAGTATTATGAAATCATTTTGGGATAAAATATATTAGAAAAGTTCATTACAACATCACTCCGAAAACAGATCTTTTCTTAAATGTCGTATTTGTATACATTTAGTAGTTATAGCGTTTTTTTATTAGACTATTAATATACCTATTTCTAAATATCACGAAATAATATGCTTCCTATTGATTGAATTGGCATTTACTTTATAGAACTCCATACTAATACGGTAAAAAATAGCAAAGTATTTAGTTTTACAAATACTTAGCTATTTTTTATCGTATTAACATGCTTCCTATTGAAACTATGTAAACATTTATATTTTATTAGTTGACAGTATATTTGTATGTATTATCTACGTATTTGTTAAAATAATCAAAACAGAAATAGTTTGTAATACTGTCAAAGTCTAAGATAGCCTGTGCTTATATACTTCATCTTTTGTACGGTTGATCTTTCACTTTAACGTGTTTACAGAGTCCCAAGAGAAGCCCAAGGCGACTTTTGAGAAGTTGAAAGCTTCGGTCGAGTCAGCTTCTACGATACGCTACGAGAGAGCGTATATCAGCTATCGGAGAGCTTTTCCTCTGCATTCTGTAACGTAAAAACATAACGGCTGGTTTAAATTTACCGCAGCAACTAAGTATTTATATAGGTATATTTTATCTACTCATTTAGAATGTTAATGTTTTAATGTGGTTATAAATTTACTGTCACTTATTGTTTGCTCTATAGCTTAATATTCAAAATTAAGGTGGAAAATACTTCAAATTAATATAGTATTATCTGTATAGTGGCCAGCTTTCGAACAATATAAATTTATCCAACATATTGTTTAAAAATTGTTGAAATCAAATAGAACAATACTATAAATACAAAGTATATTCATTTACATTCGATTTGCTAAAAATGTTTTTTTTTAACAATGATGTCAATCTATACGATCAGTAATTATTTATGAAGCGATATATTAAATCGTCAATTATTACTTATTGTCAAAATTTTGACAAGATTTGGTTGTCTTTGAACTACTGAGTATTTAATTTAAACACTGGTTGTTTTAATCACTCGCTCTTAAGAAATTAAGTAACTTACCACTCGTGCAATGCTATTTCTTGAAACTAAATATACAATGTAACTAACATCTGAACCCATTTTCTTCGAATCGTACTCATTATGCGATCGGACAGTATTGATTCTGCCGAGTGTAATTTGATTCTACCGCGTTTAAATTACACGTGCTATAAGTGCCAATTAATATATCGTGTTAATAATTTATTTTATAACATCTATTCGGTTCAATATTGATACATGCCTCGTCATGCTAACTCACAGCTAATTACAACCTATGACACGCAACAAGCTTAGTGTCAATCGGAACAATAACTCTAGGAGGGTATATTATATAATACTATGAATACGTAAGCTTTGCGCGATTGTTGAATAATTATTGAAGATATCCCAAAAACACTAACTATAATCGCCAATCATCAATGGCTGTCTATTTTTTTTGTCATTATATTTCATTGTATTTAACATAACTTAGTATTATTTGCAATGCTTCAGGCTTAATCATTATATAACTTAAACTTATCGATTTAAAATACACCCGAAAAGTTATTGTTGCTACCCTTTCCTAAGTATACGGGGAAAAGCTAGTTCTGAATATAGTCTTTTTTCTCAAAAATAATAAATTATTCCCATGCCTTGCAATTTTTTGAATGCGATTTTTGGCGTAATTTTAGATTAATTTGACTTTTTAAACATTCCATTAAAAACATGTCTTCACGACATAGGCCTTTCACAGCTGTTTTTAATGGGATTTACAAATTTAAACTTTCGTTATAATGTTCGCCCACCTGTCATTAGTTCGCGATATAATTATAACTGGTAAATATTCCACATTAATCTGCCGAATTTTCGTAAATTTACCAGTAATAAACTCGTTTACCGAAAATTATATTTTAATGTGTAAAGACATTTACCTAAAATTCATCGATTGGTTGTTTCATGCCTCAATTATTATGTAATATATATCGCCAATTTTGAGGAATTCCAAATATAATTAATTAATCGATATTCGATTATCAAAAACACTTCGATATTTAAATATGTTCGAATACTAAATTGGGATCCTTATCAAAATTGCATGATTTTGCCAGGTTTCGCATAAATTTGACTTCACATGATATGCTTTCATTTGGTTTACACCTATTCACTAATAATATTGCTAGTTCTTCTCGAAAGTTCGTCTCAAACAAACAAGTCTTTCAATAAGATCCACCGCCTTAAATATGGCAAAGGAAACTCGTAATAAAACATAACGCTCAGCTTTATCAGAATTGGGTTGAGTAAATTTGCACAACGACTCGGGGGTAGTCCTTAAAGTTCCGAATATTATTTCAGTCACAGGTTGATAATTACAGGTAAGTATGTACTCTCAGCAAGGGTGTAAGGGAAGTGTTTGTCCAAAGCGAGCTTAGTTCCCACTTGTCTTTGTTCTTCCAAGGTTTTACTTACAATTGAAATGTATTTTCACCTCTAAAAATGTGGAATTTTCAATATTATAACGGGGACCTTTTTTTCGATGAATGAGTTTTAATGAAATTATTTACAACGCTTAAATTGACAGGTTTTCTTATCCTTAAATGAAGTTTTAAATAACTGTTCTTTTAAAAAATGAAATATCAACAGTTAAATAGGATCCGGATGATCTGTCGCAGCGAGCACGAAACTAAATATGTTGCAGCTCGCTTTATAACAACGGCAATGTAAATTGTATATGTACGTGGCAAAATATGTTTGTCTTTGTGAACTAAAATAACTTATAATTCACTATGGTTCTAATCAAATTCATAACATCGGAATATATATTTTTTTTTTTTCTTTAAAAGCTGAGTGCCACCGAAAAGTAAACTGCGCATCACTGCTCTATACGGTTAAATAGTTTTTGTTTGATAAGTACAAATTTTGCTTAAGGTATTCGTCTTCTTTTTTCCCGCTCTATGTATTAAAGTAATTTATACTACATTCAACGCTAATGCATTAAATAAGCATTGATCGAATGGACGTATTTTGACTTTTTTTTATCCTTTTTATTGTGATAATAATTGAATAACTGTATTTAAGTTCATTGAATTTTAATTTAAAATTCCTACTAACTCCAAGTATACGTTCGTGTGATGTCAGTTGCGATATAGGAATTTCGATTCCAAATGATTCTGTCATTTAATATTTAGAAATCTAATTGAATTATTATATTGAAATATAAATAAAAATATCCATAATACAGGCGTTGCGTGACAAGTAAAACATTCATTTTATTCCTTCAAACATACTGCGCAAGGACAAAGTTTATGTTGTCATTTCCACTTAAACTTTTGAATGTATCAACATTTTTCTTGTTTATAGCTAATCTAAAATATTAACTTTTTTTATTGTGTTGACGAAAATCATCATATTATTTTATTGCACCTCCCAAAGACAAGCAGTAATATAATATTTTTATATTTAATTTATTATTCTAGGATTAAAAATAGCTTTAAATTCTTTAAAAAATGAAGCTTTTGACTCTTAATAGTCACAATTATTGTAATTAGGTAATATGTCATACGAAACCCCGTTTTAAAATATGTTTCCGTTGGAATTTCCCCTTCAATTACAAGTTATTAGTATTTATATATAGGAGGATTTTATCGTGCTAAAATTTTAAAAATCTTTCATTAACTTTTCATTTCGAATCTAAGCAAAAAAAAACTGCTTAAGGTATAATTAAAAATCATACGATATAATTTTTATGAAGATGCAACTCACAAAGGAGATAGTAGATACGTATTCCACACCTATTAACATAACCAGAGGATAAACATAGTTATGTATTTGAATTTTGTCTATTTGCATGTGCTATTTTTTATATTATTTTATTTATTATCATAAACTGATTCATCTATTCAGAATTTTAGTAAAAAGTACTAAAAAAGTGTCATCGTCAAATCAACTTTTATCATTTCGATCTGAGTCGTTACATTTCTTTATTGCGCGGCTGCTAAAATAAGTAGTAATCATACGCTTCATCCTAAAACTATTAAGCCGTAAAGCTTCTACCAATAGGTGCCATAATATTCTAGGATTGTCAATATACATACATTTTGGTTAAATTGTACAAGTACATATAATATATCTTGTAAATTATGTCTTTCGATCCAAATATTTCCTATTTAGATGTCATTAAACCGCGCGACGTAGCGAAAAAGTCATTAAATTTGTAACTATCTTGTTACATTGGATAATACAATCACGCCTTAAGGAATCAATTTTGTGCGTCACAAGTATTTTCCCATTTCCTCAAGAATTGTAGTGCTGAAATTGCTTTTCTTTTTTATTCTCCACTTTATGTTTGTCGCGCGATTTTTCATTTTTATTTTTTGACTGCCTATTAGTTTTGATTAATGGAGTAATATTTTACTTTAAAATATCATCGTTACAATGGGACATTTACAAATAGCAAATTTTACAGCCCTAATGCCTAGATTTTCAGGTTAATCACAAAATATTACTCGGTCTTTTGCTTTATTTCTTTTCAGGCAGTGATTAATACTGATGACATTATGACTGCTTATTTTCTGAATCCCTTTTTTAATTTCATGTTTTAATTATTCTACCTGCTTTGTGTTGAAACGCTTTGAAAATTAAATCACTGAACTAATGAAACTAAATTATTTTTGTCGTCGTTTACCAAAAATACCTTACTTTACTTTTTTAACCATGTTCGCTTCCAGTACGGAGTATATGTACTCTTAATGGAGCTTATTTCAACAATTCTTTTTACAAGAGCTACTTGTTGTTCAGTTGCTCGCCCTCTCTTTTTTCGGTGATATCATTAGGGGGGAACATCGCGAAATGGATTCACCGTGGATTACTCACACCTTTATCGATCATATCTTTTTGTCAATTTATGATGCACACAATGATTTAAGAAATTTAAAAAAATAACAAAAGATGTGTCTTAAAATTAATTTTAATAGTGATAATTTTGATCTCGAATTGGATTGTTATATAAACACGTGATGTAATCGTCAACTTTGCAAAGGGCGATTGTACCCGTTTTGTAGGTAAAAATTCTAGATACCTGCGATGAAAGCCAATACAGACTTTTGAGAACAATATAATTTAACCAGAGGAAAAATAATAGTATACGGCAGTGGTCGGCAACCTTTTGAGAGACTGGGTAAAACAATTTTTTTTGAAAAATAAATTTGGTTACTGGGTAAAAGGTAAAAATATTTTTTTACCATTTATTCTTTTAAAAAATCATTTTTAGAAAATAATGTACATATGTATATATATTACATAACATATTTACATGATTTATATGTTTAAATACAAAACACACTAAAATTGATATTGGTGGCTTCCTTAGTATTATTGAATAAGTAATTTGATAAAAAAAAAACAATTTCTCGGCGAGTAAGTCAAATATCGAAGTGTGAAAAAAAAAAAAAAACGAGGTTTCGTGAGAATTCGGGGAAAAAGTATAGCAAATTGAGGATTTCGAATTCCTCGGTGAGCTAAAAAAAAAAAAACAAGGTTTTGTGAGAATTCGGGGAAAAAGTATACCAAATTGAGGATTTCGAATTCCTCGGTGAGCTAAAAAAAAAAAAAACAAGGTTTTGTGAGAATTTGGGGAAAAAGTATACCAAATTGAGGATTTCAAAATTCCTCGGTGAGCTAAAAAAAAAAAAAAACAAGGTTTTGTGAGAATTCGGGGAAAAAGTATACCAAATTGAGGATTTCAAATTCCTCGGTGAGCTAAAAAAAAAAAAAAAACGAGGTTTTGTGAGAATTCGGGAAAAAAGTATACCAAATTGAGGATTTCAAATTCCCCGGTGAGCTAAAAAAAAAAAAAAAACGAGGTTTCGTGAGAATACGGGGAAAAAGTATACCAAATCGGAGATTTCAAATTCCTCGGTAAATTTATCTCAATCCCGGGATCCCGGGATCCCGGGATTGAAAATGTATCAATCCCGAAATACCGGGATTGGAAAAAGGCTCCGGGATTGGATACCCTAGGCTCGACATTTGATCATTACAGACTTTGTGTTCATTAGTATCTGACTAGTAAACTAATTTTGCATTATTTAAAATATTTTTTCAAAAAAATCTGAATGAATTTTTAACATTTCTATATCATGAATTGATACTTTCATTTTTATAGTTAATTAAAAGTAATCGAAACTGTTGCATTGTGATTATTCATGTACATAATGTATAAAAATACTTTTTATTTTTTTTAAAGTTATTTTAACATCAGTCTCGATTTTATACACTACTTTCACGTAATATAAAATTTTGAATGCTTACACAAAAAATCCCGGTATATTCTCGGACAAAATTATATTTAATTTATACGCCACATTACTATTTTTTTTGATCAAAGCCAGTATCACTTATATAATAGTATTATTATTACTGTTGGTTTTGTTTTCCCGATATAAAAACTTGTCAAACAGTCGAATTATGGGCATGCATATATTTTATCGGATTTTTTTGATGAAATATAATCATTATTTAATAAAATAAAATTGCTTTAAAATTACTTTATAACAATCGCTGTGTGATGTAGTAGGACAAATATTTAGTTTCATTGAAAAAAGGTTATATTACCTTACATAACATAGAGATAACCTATGTACGTGCCAAGCCAAAATAATCAATTCACACTGTAGCCCTGATGTTAGCAAAACTACTTAAACTTTCTCTCGCTACTTACAGAGTAGACTATAGAGTACCCACAGTTTCCTTTGCCGTCGAAAGTCCTCGATTCTTAACTGCCTACTTTTGGTATTGACTTTAATAAAAAAGTAAGCACTTTAGCTATTGTATTACACAGTATGTAATCTCATGTGTCTATATTCTGTATTGATGCAGTGAGGAGTCGCTTTGAGCAGTGAAGTAAGATGGGGAAAGCAAGGAGAGGGCTTTGCTGTGGGATTTGTGAGCGTAGAAAGAGAGAAAGATGACTCAAAGGCCAGAACATGTAAGACTAATGTTATTTGCAAAACACTAAGATCGCCCTTGAGACTTGGGATGCCTGGACACAATTTATGTGTATAGTTTCAGCTTTGCGAGATGAATTTTCTTAAATAAAGTGAAACACTGTTTTCTTATCGTTCGGCTTTTAAACAAGTTTTATCCCCCTAGTCTCGTAGACGTATTGTTTTTTCGAAAATGAACATAATGATTAAATTGTTTTATAACACCAAAATTGGCTATTGATTTTTTATATTTTGACTTTTTCTTTTTGGAATATAAAGACCAGTGTTCCGTAAATGGGGATCCGAGTTGCTTAGCCTATTAAACATTTTATATTTCATCTTCAAACCTTATCTCAAACTTGAACACGATTTTAAATAAAGATAATTTGTTTATCGTTGAAAATGTATTTCCATATTAAACCTTAGTATTTTTGTTTACTTCTCACACGAGATTTGAAAGATTAGTACGTTATTCTGCTGAGTAAATTGTTTTTTTATTCTTAAGTATGTAGAGGTGGAATTACCTAATATTATCCGATTTTTAATCTATTTTTACAAATATCAAATATTTACAGTACTTTTTGACTGCCAAAAGCATCAGTAAAATTGTTATTCAATTATGGCTGCTGCGTTAGACCATAGTTGTGGCTCTTTTTGAGTCTCATATTTTTCCGTTGCTCCCATACGAGCAATTATAAGATTTTCGGGATCTCGGGATTTATGACTAGGAAATATGTGAGAAATTGAAAGATTCCAAAATCACTGCCGGATTTTAAAAAAAATGGTAGCTGACAGATTTTCAAAACATGGTAATATACTGATTTCCCAAAATGAAAAAATGTTGGACCTACGGTGCCCGTGGTCCCCCATAAACTGTGCTGTGGCTCCCCTAAAATTATATTTCCTCTGTGGTCCCATTGGAAAATGCTGTAAACCCCGGTTGAGAAACCGTGCATAAGACGACATCAAATCGTTTATTTTTTATAATTTTCGTTTTTATTATCAATTTAAAATCTCAAAAATTTGAACTATAGTTCAAAATGTTCGTTAGGTGAACAGAGAAATCAGTTCATAAAATGACACAGTCGTAGAGGAAGCGATTGCTGTATCGTAATTTAAATTTTATTTATAAAGTTATTCTGCTTTTGGTTTTTTCAGAAAGCATTTCCTTAACATAATCAAATTGTAAATAACTATCTATTGCTGAAGTAGATTACTATAGAACTGCCTATTGGATGCTTTCATAATAAAAACATAATTCAAAACTCCTCCTACAAAAACTATTTTTATCTCTCCCGGGTAAGTCCTACCCGGCTCACGAATTCCATATGTTATTACCGTGAAAAGAGCTAGCATCTTTGAGATGAAATATAACTTCTTTAACTTGTAAAACTTTGTTAAATCTGTACTCGGATTTTACATATTAATTATGTATTTGAAGTAAAACTTCTAACGCGTAGAACTTTTGTTTCTTGTCATAATAATTTGCTAAGCACACACTTACACCATCTTTTAACCTGCGTGTTATATTATTTGTTCATAATTACTATTAATTAAAAACGTATTTTACAGTCGATGTATCGTTCATTGGTGAAAATGGACGTTATAATAAATTTAAATTTATTGTTCTGAATTTAAAGTAATATGTAATGATTGCCAATGCGTCATTGACTTAAAATCACCGAACAATGTCAATAAAGATCAACTTTATGATTTAAAAATAATCATTTGATATTGATTTCGTCACGTTTTTTTTCCCAGGGACCTTTTGATCTCTTGGCTCGTTTTGTACTACAGAAAACAAAGTAATATTTCACGTACCATTACTCGAATGGTCAACGTCGTGGGTTTCGATTACGGTACTCATGGATTAGAGTCCCAGTACGGACAATGTTGTAATTTGATTTTCTTAATCGATTCATGCATTTTTGTTCGAATGCATAAATGTCTGTGATATCTTATGATAGTCTTTGAACTACCACCTTCTCCCCCATCAGATTTTGAAAACTAAGCGAGAGAGATTTGAGAACCACGAGTCTTGTCCTAGCCCTATAATTTTCATTCGTATGATCGAGGTGCGAATAATCAAAGTTCTACTGTTATAATTAATAATATTTTCATTCATCGAGACAGTTGATTCATCGGTTAGTAATATTTGAGTGGTTGCTTGTTTGGATAGGGGCGAAACTATTTGTAAAGGTCCAGCTATTTTTCGTCCGAATTGTTTTTTTTATTATTTAAGTGCCTTTATGACATATTTAAATGCGTTACAGTCCAGCTGCACACATAATTATCCTTTCGAAACATATTTTTTAATGTCATAAATACGTACGTAACCATGACAATATTTTTAATTGAAAGTAAGTTGAGCTGTCATTGAAATATTTTATAAACCCTAGTTAACCCCTGTCGTCGCGCCCCCGGCCAGTGCGGATCCGGTTGAATTTGATACTTTACACTTGGCAGGAATCATAATAATGAGAGAAAGTTGTATCAGATTATTTTACAGTAATCGTAAATTCCTACATAATAAGCTCAGGTAATGTGAAACAATATACTTAAGCACTATTTTTTTCGCAAAGCTATGTTACTTTTATTTTATTTATGGCGCTTATTTTTAATTGATGTTTGTTCATATTTTAAATCGTTTTTCTTTGCGACCTTGCCCGAAGCGTATACCCCGCGATTTATTAGGGGGGGGGGTTAAATTTAAATAGAAACACTTTTTTACACTGCCACGGTAACCAAAACTTTGAAAAGCTTGAGATTGAAGTGTCCTGAGAAATTACAGTTTTTTTTGTTACAGATAGACAGTATTTGTCTAATATTTACGCAAAGATTACTTCTCGTCGGCATTTAATTATCACCATATTTCTTTTCAGTATTATCGTTATACAATAAATACGTTTGCTAGTGAAAATCTTACCAATTAGATTTTTTTCCATAAATTGTCACAGAAGAAAACCAATTGACCGAAAAAAAAATATTCAATTTCTTTTTTCCAGAACATTGTCGAGCTTTGTTTGTAATTTCCTTTCTAGTATTACACGCAGCATGTTCCATAACAATATGGTGTTATTGGTAAACTAAAGTAAAGGCATTATTATGTTTGTATGTTAAACTCCTAAGTTTGTGTTTCCGCCGATAGATATCGCCGTGTTCAGGCTCGCCGCGAAAGTTTATTTATTGGAAAATGCGCTTTGTAGAAGAAACGATAAGCTGAAATACGATATAGAAGATATTCCGTTCGATCTAATATTTCATCGCTGTCCGCTGGGATGTGTTGCAGAAACTTCGTTGGATTACAGCCAAACGTTTGGTGTTTGAAAACCATTTATCAATTATTTTTAAATCGTTTTCGCAGTGTTGCAACTTGTAACGAAATATTTCATGTTTAAAATTTTCATAATCAAAAACGTTTTTCACTTTTGTGCCGTAAAATTGAAAAACATTGTAAATAATATTTCATTTGAAAAAACACCTTTCAATGGGATATATTTTTTAATTTGAATAATATTTAAACTTATCATCTATAAAAAAGTCAGTCATGTTGTTTACAATTTTATATCATAATACTATTGTGCATTATTTTAATTATGTTACTAACCAACACTAAATTACTGTATCTATTCATGTAACGAATCTTGGATATTATTTGAACATAGTGTTACAAAATTTTGCTTTTCTATCGCAAATATTTCTTCTTGGTTTTATGTAATAATAAACTGTAGATCCCATCAAAAAGCTATTTTTGTAGATTTAATCCGTATTTCTTGTATAGCCGTACAAGTTTTAAAAAAACTCAATTTGCTATACACGTGTGCTCAAATAAAAAAACCAGTTAAGGAAATTGAGTTCAGCAAAGCTGATCAGCTACGCGATATTGATTTACATACATAGGAGTCTTTATTTAAATCTAAAAGACAGATAGACATGGTTTCTAGTAGTATTATTTCACCATCTTCTACGACTTCTTGATTAATATAGACAAAACTAGTTCTAATATTTATATATTTAACAGATATCCTGATTTCAAACTATTACTGAAAAAAAAAACATCTACAATTCCAATTACCTTATTAAGAAATATATTGCTTTGATTACAAATACTTACCTTTTTAAAATCCTGTTTTCAAAGTTTATGCGAGTCACTTTTAATGTGTTCGCTGTCAATTTATTACATAAACCTATAAACCTTGTTTCACATTTTCAAATAAATATCAGGAACATTTAAGTAAAAATTAGTTGTTTAAAAAAATAATTAAAATATAAAATATCTTGTCAGTTTGCTAAAAATAATTCTATTACCTTATTCAGGTTCGATGATGTTCCACCTCGCTAAATAAAACGATCCAAAAATAGGTGTATCCTTTACTAATTGGTAATTTTAATTGCCGCCTGCGTGGTCAAGTGGTCAACGTCGTTGGCTTCGGTTACGAGGGGCACAGGTTCAAATCCCGGTGCGGACAGTTTTATAAACTGATTTTTCGATCGATTTATGAATTTCTGTGCGTAGGCATGGATGTATGTGATGTCTTCAATTCCCCACTCCCACCCATCCTATCCTATGAACGGGCGTATCGAGAGCGATTAGCTTACCACTAGTCCTGTCCTAGCCCTATCCTTCTATCCCTACTCTCTTTGGAAAAAGAGAGGTTGAGCAACTGAGTAACAAGCAGTTCTCGTAGAAACACTTCTGTTGAGATAAATTCCATTAGGAGTCCATATGCTCCACATTGGGAGCGGACATGGTTTAAAAAAAAAAGATTACAGCTGAAAGAAATTTCTCGCAAGCAAATCCGTTATACTGTCATTACAATTATTAAATTCGAGCCGTTGTAAATATGCGTAAACGTACACAGATATATATACATTTATATATGGCTTTTTGAATTTGAAACATTTGTTCTCTGCGACAGGTTTGTTCTAGCGGAAGGATGGGGGCGGATGTGACGTAACAATGGGTCGGAAAACACGCAAAAAATGTGAAGTTAGATCTTCTAAACCCCTTCTAGCAAACATAACATTTAATATACAAACCTTTGACACAATTAAAATTAAGTATAATAGCATTCAATTTTTTTCTGTATTTGTCTATTCTCAACTTTGATAGTAAATTTATTTATTTCTATCAACACGTGGAACTGAAGACATTTATAGAATAGGAAAGACTTATGTGTAGCATGTCAATCACATGTATCCGGCTTAGCGATAGAGCGTGATGCTTGTTTTAATGAATTCACTTGGTTGAAATGAAAGTTAATAACGAATACCAAAGTGACATTGAATTTCTTTTATTCATTGAAATACATAGTATTGTATTTTTTATTTTTCTTATTATTTTACGAATGATTACAAGGTTTATTAAAAATATTGTAGTACACAAAATATTTTTATCATCGTGTTATTTTTTACACAAAGTATGATCTGTTATTAAAATTAAATTTCCATTAAAATGCGTATATGTTTGCCGAGATAGCTTTTTTTATCTACGTTTTCAAAATACTTTTTCAATCAAAAAAATATTAATCAAAGCCTGTCAATGAATGATTTTATTAATTTGTTTATAATTATACATGTAAGTCTAGGATTTGTAACCATTGCATTGCCCTTTCCCTTCATACCCTATACCTATACCATACCCATGCCCATACATTTTGTAAAATCGATAATGAGAATTTCTCTTACAAGACGCCTCCTTGTTGCAACTTTCTATTTTAGTCTCGTAAACCATGTAGTCATAAATAAATGAAATACTTATATTTTTATACTTTTAAAAAGCAGTTTTGTCATATTATTTGCTGGTTTAAACACTGCCTTTTTTCACTATAGCTGCCGTATTAACAAATAATATTTTTTTAAATTTGAACGATTCAAATTTAATATTGAAATTCCACCAAGCACCTTCAGTCAAAATTTTAAATTATAATTAAATTCTTGATAATTCGTTAATGATTTTCATATGCATGCGGTCCTAAGCTAAGTAAGTTTAACTCGCTCAATCTTGTAGAAAATTCTTCCTTTTGTAGACGGTGATTTTTTTAGGTTGTTATGAACATGAATGAAGCGAGTGAAATAATACAGTGACAAATTATCGATGCTTTGAAATTATTACAACTTAATCACCAAAGCGTAGTTAGAATATGATTTATGTTATTGAAATAACTCAACAAACGGGGATTTGTAAACAACGACTTCAAAAATGTGTACTAATAGAAAATCGCTGAGAAAGTAACAAAATAAATAGGAAAAAAACAGATTTTCTCGATAAAAAAAAACACGCGATAATCATGTAACAGAACACGTGATAATAGTAGCCTGAATGAGGAATATTTTATTCCATTTTCAAGTTAGTGTTCGGATGATCCGTGTATTTTGACCCTCATCGATTAGCCCGGATAATCGAGACTTTACTGTGTATTTTATTGTCCTGCGCCCGCTTCTCGTGAGTCTGAAATAGCAATAAGTAATACCTAGCCAGCAGTCGATTGTACTTACGGTTACCAAATGGCTGACTTTTTTTCGTATCAGTAAGCTTTTTCCGAGACATTTATTTAACTCGGCTGACATTTTCCCTTTTCAACCCTACGGGAGATTTCCCGCTTATACGCCAAAGACACATTATTATTTCCATTCGTTTATTTAGAAATCCGACTTTATTTCGTTATTCCTACAATATTTTTTTCATTTTTCAATTATTTAATGTTAGCATAGAAAAAAACGACGGCCATCTTAAATGATTCATAAAATAGGATTGTACCTCCGTATAATGGTATAGAGGAATGCAAATTCTTAAAAAACAATAAAAAGCATTACGTAAATTTACTGGCACGAAGAGTTGATTCAAAGAGATACGTACAATTTAGATTCTTGGTTTTACATTTCGCTTTATTACCCACATCTTGTGGATAAATAAAATATGTAGATAGTTATTTATTTTAACTTTACTCAGTATACTTATTTGACGAATTGCTTGTTATGATTTATGAGTTATAATATATCGCGAGCTGAGTACTACAAGGTTCTATGTGGACAGCTGCATGAAAAAAGATATGGGCATTTGAAATTTTGAATGCTAGTATTTTGAAAATTGTAAATGTTTCCAAGTTTCTTTTTGATTGTATATATCAATGATATTACTGGCATGATATAACTATTAAAAAAATATTGTTAAAAATAGCCTTTCATAGTTAATTAGAAATACCTAAACTTCAATTAGAACCTTGTCCACCTGAAATTCAAACAAACCGCCAGTGCTACAAGGTTCTAAGTGAAATTTGAAAGTGATTAAAAAAACTGACTTACGCTTTTTAAATTAAAATAAAACAAATTCTACGGAAGATATCTAATGTGATCATTATTATTGGAAAAAATATTTAAAAAAAAAATTGAAGGATAAATAGGAAAAGGAGGTTGTTTTTTTTGTAATTTGTGTTTGATATCATTAATATACTAAGTTAATATTGGAAAATGTAATAATACCACACTGCAAGAATACAAAACATCATAATGGTAAAAAATAACACCACTGTGTTGAAGAATAAAAATAATTTATCAAAATCAAATAATTGAAGAAAAAAAAAAGGAATAAAATTATCAAAATATAAAAGATATTATTCAACCTATGTACATTCACACAAGTTTTTTCACTGACGACCCGGGTTTCGCCTTTCTGCATTTTCAGGAATTCAAGTTGAAACCATAGATATCTTGCGACGCGTACCTAAAACTACGGCTTATTGGAAATTTAAGCAAAATTTCGACTTCATATTAATACAGCATGTAGATAATGCTGCGATTAAGAATGCCTCATTATTACTATAGTTTGGTCAAAAGTCGACACTTAGAACCTTGTAGTACTCAGCTCGCGATATGCTGAATTGTTTTTGAAAACTCTATAACAAAGCGAACTCATTCATATATTTAATAATACAATTACATATGCATACATATATTAAATGCTGTAAAAAAGTAACTGAAAATCACAAAGTAATGAATAATGACTATGTTTAATATACAATTAACTTTTAATATTTTAACAACACGTTTTCGATAAAGAATGTATTATTTTTAACTGATGCATTAGTATAGTGGCTGGTCCCCCGGAAGTAGTCGAATAACCCACTATAAAAATTTGAGTAACCCGACAAGAAAATATGATAATGATTTGTATCACTTATAAATATGATGTTAGTAACTGAAGGTCATTTGTTTACGTTTGTCAAAATCTTCGCCAGCATCGTAAAAACACAACACGACGACATGAATGCAATATCATCGTGCTGAGTGAACGTCATTACCACAAAAATTGTTATGCTTGAAAAAATGCATTTGCTCTATTATCAGCATTTGGTTAAAAAAATACTGTACGCAAGCATTTTCTCAAATTAAATGTGGCCAGAATACCAGAAAATGCGAATTATACTTACAACAGAAAATCTTGATTCCTGTGTTCGATTTGAGTCAACTACATATTTGTCAATTTATTAAAACTTTTACTCCCTCGTTAAATAAATTAGTCAAGATTGATTTTTTACCCAGTCTGTCAAAAGGTTGCCGACAACTGCATTAGTATTGAATCAAACATAGATGTATTTGTATAAAATGTGTAAATAATATTGGAACTACTTTACAAACTAAACTACATTTCATACCAAAGGGTTAAAAACAAAAATAGAATAGTAAGTTTATTTCAATATTTCTCATTTTATTTTTCTCTCACGTATTAAAAAATATTAGATAGCAGTGCTACGTGCATACAAGTTAAATGACTGGCTTCCAACGAAAAATATTGTATATATAATATGATATCCTTACAATAAAGAATTTTTACCGCAACTTGGGTTTCTCGCCCTTTGTTAGTCATATTCATTGAAGTATCCTAGATTTTTTTGTGAGGCCGAATAAGCGGAAAGGAAAAACGCAAGAGTGGCATCAGTGTAGCCCTGAAAACAAAGGGCGGATGAAAAAATTGAAATCTATCTTCTTTTTTCGGGGAATACTTTATTCGAAAATATGTAGCTACGAGGACTGACATAATATAAAGTGCAAGGGGTGTTTATATTATGCTGGGAACAGAATATTTCTTCCTGTCTTGAACATAATTTGCTCCTTTGGGCGTACAGCCGCATGCCCTGTATCATTCATTCTTCTCATTCTGTTCGGCGTGTGGTTAAAAAAAAATAGTATGTATACGTGTACCAAATAATACTGCGTATAAAATGATCGTTATGAAAGTGTTGCACAACATATGGTATACAATTTTAGCTAAGCTTTATTTCATTTCATCAAATGAATGCTTTTGGTTTTTGTTTTACAAATTTAATTTTGTTTACTGTTAATCGTTTATAGAAAAATATTTTGAGGATTAATTAAAAACTATATATCGAACATGTTCCACAATTATCGTAAAAGAAATTTGTTATTTATTACTCTAGTTATTGTAAAATTATTTTTCCCTTTTGCAAATGGCTTTATATGATAGTGGTCGGCAGCCTCTTTACAAAAACGTATCCCATCCATAGCTTGCAAATAAGAGCACTTTTAAATGATGACATAAATGGAAATAAAAAAATTCACTTTTTTTATAGTGCGTATAAATTTTCAAATAATTGCTTTTAGGGGTATAGTTATCATTACCCTACCTAATGTGTGTAAGTAATTAATTTTTAATTAATAAGCACTATCAATGTTTATATCTTTCCCTTCCGTGCGTCCAAAAAGACATAACGCCAACTTTTATTTTTAATTTATAACTTAAGACTTAGTATCAATTTTTAGTTTTTTAGTAAATCTTGCGATGATGATGATGATGCTTCCCAAAAAAGCGACACACCTGTCAAATAATGCGCAGGATTTTTTTTGTTTCCGAAATATATTGACATGTGTTTTTTCCTGTATATCAGTATAACTGTGAAGCAATACAGCAAGATCCCGGAATTTAAATCCATACTATTGTTATAATAAAAAAGCACGCTTTTCAATGAACTAATTTTTCCAATTTCCAGCGACCTGTTTCGATTTAAAAAATCAAGCCTACACCGATAAAATAATAAATTTTGCAAGTGCATACGGCTAGCGACGTGTCTTTTCCTCCAACGAGTGACAGTTATGGACGGCAGCTCGTCGGAATAAATTCCATTTTAAAATGCCTCCTGCATATGATACAAGTGGAAATTCTCTACATGTGTATGCGTGGAACATTCACTTGTGAAACGTGAACCGTTTTAATATTTGGATGTATTCTTTTTCCTGCAATAAATATATTTTAACATCAACCGTTCTTTAGGTGAAATAATAAATTTACGACAGAATAAAATATTACATTAAATATACTATTATTTAATGTGTGATCATTATTTGCGATAATTAAAATGTCGTTTAGTGATATGACTATGAAAATTAATTTTCATGTTAAGAAATACTAATAAACTTAGAAATATAAAATTAAATTTTATAAAATTGTTATTCCACTTGTTGTGTTACCAAATAAGTGTTTATTTTCTTTGAGAAGCATCATCAGTCAGAGCATCGCAAGATCTACGAATATAACTGTCGGTTTTCTCAATTGTTTCGTCAATTCTCTTTTATGAGAAAGTGGCATGCCTAATGGTACAATGTTGAAGAGAATTGTTTGAACATTTGTAATCACATTGCATATATGTATCTGATTTATTTTGTTGTCATTTGTGGTTGGTTATTCGTATTTCATGTTGGCTATCTTATATATTTAATTTTGGATTATTTTGTCCAACTATGTTGGAACGACGTCAAATAGTTCTTCAATTTTCGTGTAAAATGCACTTACTGTTCTTTTGCGTGATGACGATGTGTGTATTATATATTATATTCCTGATTCTAACCATTATTAAAAATATAAATAAAAACACATAATCCTTTAGTACTTCATTCACTTTATATAATATTCAGGACCAGGTTTCGCGCTCAATTACGGAGCATCGACAACTGAATTAAAAAATATAATTTAACAGTGCTATATATACAAAAATGAAACATTTATAAATAACAAATGCATTGAAAAGAAAATACCAATTACATTAACAATGATTTCAAAATAGCACAAAATAAAATGTTAACACATCTAACATATAATAAAAAAGTCATCTCAGATTAATAAATTTAGAATGGGAATGAAAGTAATAACAAACATAATTAAAATTTGGGAATTCTTTGACAAAGTGATACAATAAAAATAAATGACATTAATAATGAACATAATATAGAGAATAGGCTAATGATAGTTTAAGAAAATTTCCCCTCTTCCAAGTATTGTAAGTGTACATACTTAAACAAAATCACACCAGGAAAGATTCTGAAAAGAAATTTTTCCAAAGACCAATATCCAATTCTAACAAAGATATATAAATATATATACAAACCTATATAAATTTTTAAATATATAAAAGAATAGTTTTAACCAAGGGCTAATGCAATGGATAAATTAACGGGGAACTAGCAAATATTAATTGATCGTTCAAAAGATCTGAATCAGGTAAAAATTTGAATCCTATTTTTCTAGGATTTCCTGTCTTGTCTAGTTTGACAGACTTGTTATTTAAATGTAAGAACATCAAAATTTCTACAAAAATCGAAAGTGAGATTATTTTGAAACAGATGGTTTTCCAATGCATACATGTTTCAACCCTTTCATAGCACAACTCAAATGCTCTTTGATTCTAATATTAAACGAACTACCTGTTAGAACCAATATATTTGGCTTTACAGAATCGCAGATGAGTAAAATATATACCGCATTGGTTCTAAGCCAATCACAATCATTATTTACAATATATAATGTCCATTAATTTATAAATGTATCACATTGTCAAATAATTCCAAATTTTAAATTCTGTTTGTAATAACTTTCAATCCCAATCAAAATTTATTAATCTGAGATGACTTTTTAATTAAAAGTAGATGTGTTTAAACATTTTAATTTTGGCTATTTTAATCACTTTTAATGTAATTGATTTCTTTTCAATGCCAATTGTTCATTATAACGTTCATTTTTGTATAAAATAGCACTGATAAAATATATTACTTATCAGTTGACGATGCCGTATGAGCGAAACCGTCCTGACATATTAAATAGAAGTGGAATGAAGTACAAAGATTATTGTTTTTTTATTAATCATAATGCCTTTCCACCAAGTATGACAGTGAACACCCTAAAAGTGATTATTAAAAATATAAATAGTTTTAGTTTTTTATAAATATAACATAATAGTTTTTTCGGACTTACATATAATGCTCAAATTAAATGCGACAATATTTGATATTTAGTGACTAGTCGTTACCTTGCTTTGAGAAGGTTTTATTTGCACTTTACCATGTTTTGAGATACGAGCGTTTGAATATTTGACTGATCATATTTTGAAATTGAAAAGAAAAAATCCACTTTCAATGATGCGTTAGTATATAAATAATTATTTTACTAATTTTAAGCAAAATTTATTTAATTTGATCCCTATATATCTAGATAATCAGTGCTTAAAACTGTAATAAAAAATGCTCTGAACTGACAACAATAATTGAGTTTGAAAAGGTTGTAAAGTCCAGTTGAACTTTCTACACTCGGTCTGCAGTATGCTTTTGACAGTTGCCACCTACCGATCGATTGTCTAAGCTGAATGTTGTCGCAACTTCGCTCAAAAGATTTAAGTTTTATAATAATATACTGAGTTGTAATGCTGTAAGACGAATGTTGTTTATAAATCGATTATAAAAAGTCTTATTGTTTCTTAGATGCTTGTAAAATTACTCTATGAAAGAAAGTGTGTAGATGAAACTCTTGAATCCTGCTAAAAAAATGCATGACTGAAATTTATATATGTATGCAACACTAGAATCCTGCTAACTTCTTTATTTAAAAAATGTGTGACTCTGAACTTAATATATATGTTAGATTGTGGCAAATACAACATTTTCCGACCAAAGGGTCATTTTATGCCAAAATGTTAGTTAGAAATCCCGGGATCAACATTTTGGCTCGGGATTGGATTCCCTTCCAGTATGCATCTTCTTTCTCTTTTAATTACTGTCTTCAATCTACACATGTATTCGGTGACACTAAGTATCCTTACATACGTTAAAGAAGGAGTCATTTTGTGATAGTACATTAGCCAGCGTTGTATATTATTAACTAGATATGACCCAAGCAGAATTCATTCAGATAATGCTTACGTACTCATGCAATATGTTCAACTGAAAACTTATTAATGATAAATAACAATTTCTAAGCAAGAAAAAAAACGATTTCAATTTCCACGTGTACGCCATTGTGAATTAAATTTCTCTTCTACTAAGATAATATGTATGATTTTTCAATGATTTATTTGTATAATAATGCTAATCTTCTGGTCGTATTCGTGTTTTTTTGTTGTTGTTGTTGTTTATTTCCGCAACCTGCTGCAAAAAAAATCGCTGCGGCATACTAAACAGCAAAAGTAAAGCTGTGACTCTTAAATATGTTTTCTGTTTTTATGTAAAAATGTAGACTTGTTTGGATTTTACTTGAGCGAGTTTTTCCGCGCAGTTTACTGAACGAACACAAAAAATGTATCATATTGTATTTACACAATGTTCTTTTTTAAACGACATTAAAAGTGTTTGTTTCCCATCAAAATATTCTAACTTTTTCCACATTTTTCATATGCGCTTTTAACCAATTCCGCGATCGAATTAATATATTAGTTGTGATTTAAATTATTTTCTATATATGCAATAATTAGATTTGTATCATACGCTACCTACCTTTCTAGTAGGGATTGCATTACCGGACCGAAATATCAATACCGGGCGAGAAAATTAAAATCGGTTTTTTGATATTTCAAAGAAATTACATCATTGAAAGGTTTGTCAATTCTAGAACCTGTCAATATTGGATAGAACTCTTAACTAATTTTAAATCTTTCAATTCATCAATATAATTTTATTTAAATGTTTTTTTTTATAAACCTTAGATTCGATTTTGGTTCATTATCTGTACCAAAATTCCGGTATTTTTGCCTTTTCAATTTTGGTATTTCGGTATTGAAAATAAACACCATGAATACCGAGTTCCCGGCTTAGGTAATTCTGTTATTGCAATCTCTACTTCATAGTATAAATTTACGGAAGTATAGTTTTAGAGTGATTATGCTAAAAATGTTAAAGAGAAACTTTTTAAAATCGGATACCTAATAATATAGCACATTTTTATACGCTGCTTTATTTGCTGATTACTATTGTTTACTTCCATTTAAAGATTCGGCTTACGATATCCTGCTCGGAAGATTGTGTCGCCAATGAGAAAATAGTTTTTTTTTTATGAAACATGAAATACGCCTGTCAATATTACATTCCAGTACATTGGTTTTATTTCATTAGGATTATAAGCCGCGATAAAATTCTTTGTACACTCACCTATCTGGTCAACACACAATATTGCGTGCATTCATGATACACTATTCGACATTTTCGTACTGAGTCCATTTTATCAAAACTGATAACGTTTCTATATTATCTTTTCCAAATACATAGGTACATACTAATTAATGGCGGTCGATTTAGTCTGTTTTTATCGTCATTGCTAACAGGTGGAAATTCTAAGGAAATGTTAGTTTATACAAATGTTACAGTTAACTCGAAGTGAATTTTAAAATCAGTTATTTTTTTAATTAAAAAACATCAGTTGTCTGTAATAATCAGTACACCAAATCATCAGTTTATCAATAAAAATATCATCCAGCTACTTTCATCATCGTATTCACTACAAATCTACCCGTCAGAATATCGTTACAATTTATAAATGACCAAAAAAAAACAAAATTTTACTGTTATCTCTTTTTCATTTTGAACTTATATTAATATATAATACCGAGTAGCCGCGTTAAAGTTGTCTTTGGTCTATATTAATTATTATACCATTTAGATATCGATGCGTATATTTATTTTTTGACTTTTTATCAAAGTGTCATAATTTTGTAATCATCTTAGAATATTTTATGTTATTGCCATATAGTCAATCATCAAATTTAATTCTTTAATGTTATACCTACTGTTTCATATTATAATAGATTGATTTTTTGTGTGCGCGATAGTGAATTCTGGTAAAAGATAATTTCAAATTATAACCTAGAGAGTTCTCCACTCCTTTATCGTGCATTTGTTTCTTATCGAAAATGAACGGTTTTCATTTGTCGTTATATATTGCCGTGTTAAATATATTTTCGTGAAACGTCTGTGAAACGAATTGGATTGCTATGAGTTTTCTATGTGAAAAGTACAATATGTTTTTATACGGGTGTTATTCTATCACGTCTCCTGTAGGTACTCATATTATTTTACTTATATTATCGCATTACGGTATATCATGTTATATATAAACCATTTAACGTTGAATTGTTGGTAATTAATCTGTTACATAAGTATTTTAACGCTCCGACGTTTCTGTTATAATAGGCTTGTATTTTTCTGGTCAGAATTTAAAGAACATTGGTCAGAATTTATATTAAATGGTTATAATATATCGGTCAGAATAAATAGTCATAATTTAAATGAAATTTTAATAAAAACCTAACCTACTAACCAAAATTGTTATAAAATATTCTGACCAAAAATTGATTTGAATTCCGATCATTTAATTTGTTTCCTTTATAATATATTTCAATCAAATATTTCTTTTTCTATTCTTATATCTTTAATTTTATTTTTTTAAACATTAGAAAGATTGACAAATGTGTTGTCACATGTCAGCAGTAGGGATTCCAACTATTCGTCATTTTCAACTATCCGGATATCGAATAGTAAAACTGAAACTATCCGGATATATCCGGATATCCGGATAGTTTCAGTAAGTATGAACATAACAAAATTACTCACACTATATAAATTTATTAATGTATACAATAATACATAAAAAGAGTTCATTTGTAATATAAGTCATTTATTTTATTTTTAACATAAGGAGCATTAAAAGTACCATATTTTAAATTTTGATCTTAATTCTTAGAGATTTCTCATAGGAGTGTCGAAGATCATTTGCTTCCAATAGTTTTCCAATTATTGTATTACACCTAACGCTGTGACTGCAAATTATTATCTTTTTAATAATGGTCATACTGAGTCGTTTTGATGGCTAAAATTTATAAAAATTATTAAACTTTTAACAAAAAAAAAAAAAAAAATAAAAATTTTTAAATCTTTTAATAAACAAGGACTTACAGGATCTTTTTTTAGTATGTAGATGTTCGATTGTTGGTTTTCAGTTTTTTAGTAATGAATTGTATTAATCGCACGAATGAAATGTTTCATGATTCAACTGTATCCTGGTACATCTTTACTTTTTGTAATGTCTTAGATTGAGGAATTTAACATTCAATACTATTCATCTATTACATCATTGAAAATTTGCAGATGCTTTAGATTACTGTAACGGCATTTTTCAATGAATGAAAATTTCGGATCTTCGGTTTTTTTTTCTTCGAGTCGAGGCTTCGTCGAACTTTATAAGAATTAAGATACAGATAAGATTTTCATAATACGATTTGGGGAGGTAAAAAAAAACTATCATAAAGTAATCGTGTTCTCAGGTAGTAAAATATCGTGTTATATCATCCTTTCGTCGATTTTGTAAAATATTTCATTTAAAATTCTAACGAATATTATCCGGATATTTTCCCAAATATCCGGATATCGAAAAGTTAAAAAGAGTCGGATATATCCGGATATCCGAGTTGGAATCCCTAGTCAGCAGCCATTGGAACTTTAATGAGATCTCTGCTAGATACCTAGAAAGTTAATTTACATTATTCAATAGTAATTTTATGAATCGTCGTTTACTGTTGCAGAAGAGTTAAAAAAATGTTTAGTATTTTTCATTAATCTTTTTAAATATTTGCATACTAGGCTTTCATTCCATAATATATTTGCACTTTTTGATTTGATTTGACTTTTTAAGTATGACATTATAATATTCATAAAAATTCACAATGTTTTTATCAATTTCTTATCTGTGTTTATCTATTCTGACTAAAGTACTCGATTCTTTATCATTTAAGTATATTTATTGTCAATATTAAATTCCTACAAGTTACAAAATTTTATTATTCTTATTATAATGCCATTCCACCAAGTATTAACAGTGAACACCTTAAAAGTTATTCCTACAAGTGTTTTTTTTTAATATCGTTTTTTTTTTTTGTTGGTGAGAAAAAAGAATTATTATTGGTCGGCATGTTTTCTCTTTGTTATAATATATGCTAGGGGCGTAAATGCAACAAAATAATAAAATATTTTCTCAAAAACGTTATGCCAAAGAATATAACAACGTAGGAGATAATTTTTTTTTATTAAACGAGTCTTCAAGGTCAACAAACATACTTATTCCGTACATCTTCAATCTTTAAAAATCAAATCAATTTTATTTTTATTTCATGAGTATCATTCTACAAACATCATCATAGTATTATAATTTGCACAGCTTAGGACGGTGATATTCTTTCACATGCGATAATTCATTGCAATATTTTTATAACTTTTACATCTTTACGTTTCTAATGTAATTTCTTGGCTGTGAGACTTATCGTTGATTGTCGACGGTAATATTTCATTTCAGACAATCGATTCATTAGTTTCATATGAAACATCTTTCATCACAATTCCACTCACCCATTTATCACTCATAATGATTATTCTTGATGACTGATTTTGTCGCAATTGTGATCCTATGTATATTGTTATCTAGTCGATGTGTTCCGCCAAACATAACACGATTATCGCGTTATAAATTGTGTAAATTATTAAATGAAGTCGTCGAGAATATTATCAATGATCTTGCCCAAGTGCCTGTTAAGTGTTCGTTATTTCGCGTGAAGTGTCATCTAATTTCAAACCAAGATGCCATTATGGTGGCAGCTTTGCGATGCGAGCATCATGTTCGCCTACCCAGTCCTTTTTACGGAAACAATTGCTGCCCCGATGGCCGTGAGAGAAAGGAGTTAGTCCTTAATTGTTAAACTAATTTCAAAATAGTTCTGACGATGGCTTGAAACTGAAATAGCTACCAACCATACATATCTTATAATTTATTAAATGAAATTTAATACTTGGCTATTTTCGCCTCATTTTCATTTTGACCAGCTTGGATCCGAATGTTTTGAATACTGTGAGAAAATTGTATTTTTGTCTAATTTGACCAGTCTAGTTTACGATCAATTAAATCAAAATTATATCAATGGATATTTTTAATTCATGTCGAGTTATTTTTAATAAAAATACTTAATTTTAGCAAATACGTAACATCAGCCCAAAAGGATGATATGTGTAATAAAGGAAACCATACAAATGTAAATGTTGGTCTTACAAATCTCACATTAGTATGTTCTAAAATCGAATGCTCAATTTCTAAACATAGGATCTACATTTTTATAAAATTACGATTGTATTGTTAATATGTCATAATAATACATACGATTCCTTTGGTTATTGTCTGTGAAATCAGTGCACATAATAAAAGTGAGCTCAATATTGCTAATCATCAAAGTGTCGTTGGTAAAATGTAGTACATGCATGAATCATTCTGAGGATTGTGTATAAATACACTTCCTTGATTTTAAAATTTGACAACATGCATACTGAATATCAAATAGTTTAACAAAGATTGTCAATAGCTATCGCAGTATCAAGCTATCGTCATTAATATGCTTTAACGGAATTCAAATATAGCTACTTCAGACAAAATTGTCGCTTAATTTTATTGTAAATAATGTATATTTGTATAAAAAAAAATAAGTTTATACAATAGTTAGGTTATGTAAGACATAAATTGATCTGTATCTATTTTTATGTAGGTAAGCTATAAAGAATTGAAAAAGAATTTATTGTTTTAAATCAGAAGTACAGTACATGGCATTACAGCTGACGCCAGTTCACCATACACTTGTCAAATATAATTCAAATAAAAAAAATCAGTAATATGTACATCAATATATAAAAATATTTTGGACATACAAAATAATAAAGTAAAACCTAACTAACAGTTCACAAATATGGATTAGGCATTGAAAAAAAGTGATGCTTGTCGTATAAAGCTAGATAGATTTTTTTGTATTTTAATATAATTATGCCGAGTAAACTCAATTATTTGGGACATATATTTTTTGCATATAATTCGTTGAATCAAAAATTATCTTGAAAATAAATATTTTTCAGATATTTTGCACTCTAATTAAAAATGGCATAAAAAAATGAGTACAACCGTTAACAAATGAAAAATACTCATCTTTAATTATTTCATTTAAAAATCCATTGTTTTATAATAGCAGCAAAAATGTCTTCATTTCTTGATTAAAGTTTGTGCGTTATCTTGATTATTTTTTTCAATATGCGTACAATTCAATTTATTTAAATGGTGATTATTGTTTACGTTTGGACGCTATTTTAACTTTTCACCACGTTCTTTCTCGATTCCATCGGTTTCAAATATTACCCTGTGTAAAAAAAACTACATAATACCAACATAAGAACTTTGCCGAGATTCTCCCTAGTGTCACAAATACACCCCTAACGAATGTCTGCAAAAGCTGCCAACTTATTTGAACTTTGTCTTACTTTGGTATTTCTTTTCTTCCCCAGCTCTGCTCTTGCTCGGTTCAGAGATGGGCGCTTTTTTCTCTTGTCAACTCTCGACCGCTTTGTATTTGGGTCATGCGCATAGCTTACACATGGCGGCAACCAATTTCCAAAACTCACATATATCTATCTCTATGTTTGGATTTTTTTCACTTTTTCCCTAAGGATCGCGGAGCTTTTCACTCCGGTGTTTTGTTCCTCATTGCAGACCTGTTTTTGCACATTATATGAGTGTGGTTTGTGATGTTTCTTCGTGACATTGATTCATTTATTTTTGTTGAGAACGTTTTATTTGTAAAAGTAAAATTATATTTATTTACGCATTTTTGTTGAACGATAAATTAAAAATCTTCTTTGCTGTCAATATCTTAGATTTTTTACCCGTCTGTAGTAGGGTGTGGTACTTTACTAACTAAATTTTACACGGATCAGTTAAGTATCAGTAATTAATTTTGCTTGTTAAAGATTATTTTTCTAAAAATCCAAATGTTTACCAATTGGTATATTGAGCAAACAATAAATAACTCAGTGCAAAAAACAATTTTTATATTTCTACTATATTATTCAATGGGTTTTTTTATGTCGAAAATGTGCACGAGGAGAGATAACAATATAGTCATCATGAAATATCAACGAATTTCGGAAAAATTTTCAACCTATTTTTAACTCACAACTCTTTTGATAAAATGTCTTATCAAGGGACACTTAAGGGAAATTATTCTGCGAAAAATTGTCTCCCTTGCAGATGTTATCTTTTAACCTGCATTATTCCGCTTGGCGGTCTGCAAAAATTAAAAGAAAATGTTATTTTACAATATAAATACTAGAATTCTCAGAAGAACCGCACAATTCGACGCCTTTGCCCGTATCCAAAAATAATCTTCGTAATGGAACTCGCGTATGTAAATGTGTCGGCATAGATCTTCCCGAACGAATGAATTCATAAACATTCTCCAAAGAACGTTTCGTTTCTTTAATCTACAACCTCTGTTAATTATTCCCCCCCTCCTTCGCGGTACATCATCCCACTTTGCGCATTTTTTTTTCATTATTAAAAGAGGAAAACACGACGAAAAGCGAAAACACTTTTGCAGCGGAATGAGTTGTTTTTTCGCTGTCATCTTTGACGTTTCGTGGACGAAAGACGCAACCGTTGACCGGAGAGTCTGGGCTGGGGTCGGTGGACCGGAGGTAATGTCTGCTCGCGTTTTTAGGGTCACGACTGTTCATTAAAATTCAAATATTCATTCATTCTTAATTGATCTTAATTTTTGATTGAAATAAACCGCTCTTTTATTTAAAGGTTTGTTAATTTCAAACATTACTCTTGTAAGAAGTCATTGAATTCGTTTATTTACGTCAATTCATTTATCAACCATTTAGTTGATTAGTGCTGCTTAATCAACCGCTATTAATAATATTTTTTTTGATACTATGGCGTGTGTGAATTTAATATTTTTTTTAACTATTTTAATATGAATATTACTGTGATATAGTCGGTTCTAGACAGTTAACAGTAGGGCTTCCAATTAACCGGACATTTAAACTAACCGGTTTTCGGTTTTTTTCAAATAAATAAACCGGGTAACCGGTTTAAACCGGATTTATTTTCAAAAAACCAATTTTAGTACCACACTAACCAATGTTTCAAAAAAAAGTATTTTGATTACTTAAAAAAACAGTCAATAAGTGCATAAAATTAGAAAGTAGATAAAAATATCGCTGTTTTTGTTTGAGAAGGTCACGGGTTCAAATCCCGGCACAAACAATTTTATATATATTTTTTGAATGTATCAATCGATTTATGATTTTCTGTTTGAGGCCAGGATGTTTGTGAAGTTTGCGATGTTTTGAATTCTTGCACGAAGCGTAACGAGAGCGATTAGCTAGTCACTTGTCCTAATCTAGCCTTACCCTTCGATTTTTACTATCTTTAGAAAAAAGAGATGTTGAGCAGCTGAGTAACAAACAGTTATCGTGAAAACACCTGAGATAAACTCCACCAGGAGTCCATATGATCCACATTGAGAGTGGGCATGGTTAAAAAATATATTTGTATTTAAAGAAGATATTTATTTAAAAAAAAATGTTATTTAAGTGTCATCAAATAATGATTTTTCTGGTGTTTAGTTTTTTTTAAATAATAAAACGCTCCTTTATACTAATTTCACATTTATCATTTTAGAAATCAGTTGAGAATACTCGTCATGAGTGAAATATAACTAAAATAAAAAAACATTTTTTATGGAATAACTATGTAGTACATATTGTATATTAATATACCTTATTATACAGGCTTAGAATTAAATGAACTTTCGGTTAGATCATTTTTACTTATACGTATGTAGTGTGTGTAGCTTCCAATAGAACTTAGTTTGGCTGCAATATTTTATTTTTGAACTATATGCACAGATGGTTGTGATAGCATATTTGAAATATATTAAATATGTATTTTGTGATATTTTCAACAAAATCAAAAATCAAGTTCACTTTGTACCAGTGAAAACCATCCAATCCACAAGCGCAATTATTTTACAACCCTATAATATATATATCCTATTATAAATATTAGTAATTTTGTCAGTAACTACTAATTTTCACTATACGCAGACATGCATTCGTGTCCTTACGATTGTATGCCTAACATTGTCACATTTTTAAACAATTGTTTAAAAGAAATGTAACGCATATTCAGCTAGTGTTCAACTGTATAACACTTCAAAAACCTTTTTGCTCGTCTTTATTATTATTATTGTTTGCACATGTGCATATTGGAAAGACACCGACCCCTTAAAGTAGCCGATGATTTATGGCACCGATTGTTAGAAAATAAAAATAAAACGTTTTAAAATTGAATTGTTTTATAACTTGAAAGATATATTAAAACATGGGCTTAGTCACTTAACCTTTTTATGTATGAATGCTGCAAAAAAAGTGGATACAAATTGCCATCTTTTTAAGTTCAGGTACCTACTACTTTCTTGGAATAATAGCAATCGTATATATTATACAATATTCAAGTTCCATATCCAATATTATATTGTTAATAATTATAAATAATCCGACTAATAAAGATCAAATGAATACGTGAAAAAAATGTACATTATAAATTTTTGTTTACTAATATTTAAATTGCTTTGTAACACTACAAGTTTCGGCTCGGATATTTTTTCATTTAAAAGATATAAAGATTAACGTATTTTTGGTTCAATAAGGTTCACTTGTTTTATTATCATTGATATTTTAAGAATCCTTTCGTATTACATATGTTAAATTGAAAGCAGTATAGTTGTCCATGAATTCGACTACATACTTGTTATTAATATGTCACAGAAATTAGACAATTGAACAGTAAAATACTTTATTATATTGTACTACTTATAATACTATTATTATATACAACATTTTTATATATATTTATACTCTACATATGAATAGTTAAATAAAAGCTCGTGGTGTTCAAAGCGGGAAAAGATTTTTTAATTAACCCGGTTAACCGCCCAAAATAAACCGGTTTTCGGTTTATTTCAAAACACCCGAAAAACCGGTTAACCGGTTTCGGTTTAAACCGGTTTGGAAGCCCTAGTTAACAGCTTTAAATGTGATAAATCGTGAAATATAATAGTTCCATGTTCCATACGACTAATATTAAACCATCAATAATTCATAGCATATTTTATGTATGTTCTTGCAAAAAATATTTTGACATGCTAATGTTTAACTATATATAAAAGTTATAGTATTTTTATATGATGCTAATTACGTTTCAAAATTATTGTTTTCAGCGTATCAGCAAGTTTTATTGCAAAAATTACGTTTGTCGCGCTGTGGAAACTTCGACAATCGTAAAACATCCCGCATTTTAAATTATTAAGTCGACCGTAAATAACGCGGAATGTTTTCATTATGGCTTATTTTTTTAATAGGGAAAGTTGCATATCACAAAGCTCACGGTGGACTGCAACCCATAATACAGCTAAGTTAACGTATGTCCCGGTGTCATGCGAAAGAGTATGAAAGCTCATGACGAAATATTCTTGGAAATAACTTGTTTTTTTAACAGTTGTTTTATTGAACTTTTTTTGCAAATATATCTTTAGTAGTATGTTATTATTTAACTAGAAATTATCTAGAGGTAAAATTCTTGGATTTGGCTTACTTCTGCAGTAAAAAAAATATTTTTATTTAACCATATATAATACGCAAAATAATACGATAAACGACAAATAAATTATAAAATCTCTGATACTGCATTTTGTTATAATACGTTTTCTAATACGCTATTTAATTTTACTATGAGTGATGTAAAACCGTGGAAGTAAACTAACTTAAAATAATATATAATTAAATATGATTTATAAAACTTTGTTATTTCAGTTGTCTTACAAAATGTTTCTCTTCTATGAGAAGTGTCATCAGACATTTAAAATAAGATAGGCATATCAAGAATATTTAATGTATTTCCATTGAGATTTAGCTTCGTATGTAATTAATTTTTCACCAGTAATATCAATTTTTGGATTTTCTATTAGAGATGGAAAAAAAATATCGACTTTTATTTTGTAATTTATGACTTAAGAATGAGAATTAATGTTTATTTTATTTTGAAATCTTGTGATATTATGTTTGACGATGTTTCTCAAAGAGGCGAAACGCGTGTCACATTTTGTAACCCAACAAGTATAATAACAAAGCTATCAAATTTTAAATCTTCTTACACACGAAATAGTGATAATCTACAGCATTACAATAAATTATTTTATACGACATGTAAGGAAGTTGTATATGTACGTATTTGACAACCTTTAAATGTTGCTAACTGTAGCTTTTATCATTCTTACTCGAGTGATTTGTTTTGGTAATTCAATTAGGTTTTTAATGTGCGTTCGATATTAATCTATGATTTATCAAAATAACATGGATCATAGTTTTATTTAGAATTACTATTATTATTATTAGAGTTGATTTACGTGCATATTAAGTCATATTTCATTAAATATACGTAATTGAGCAATGTTTTAAATGTATTTAAATTTGACTTGGAATTGGCTATTTGAAAGTATCAATTATTTTATATTGAACGACTTGTGTACATTCATTCATCCATGTAGTTAATGTCTTTTTAACACGCCACACTTCTACATGCTATCCGGAAATATATGCAACTTCATAATGGGTTTCTGTATTCATTCTGAATTTCAGTTTTTTTTTTAATTTACTTTAATCAAACACTTTTTCTTATTAAATTCAATATTTTACACCAAGTTTCAATGCCATGGCATATATTTTGAATTACATACTCGAGCATTATTTGATAAAATCACTCGTCATAACTCATAAATGATGCCCATGGATTACTTTACCATATAAACTCTCGTTCACGTTGTGTATAGTTCGAATAATTAATATACATATTATGTTCGTATATTATCGTTTTGTATAATTAAGGAATTGGAAACAAAACTTACACTATAAATATGTTTACTGTTCATTGATAGTTTTCAGAGACGCAAAATGTACATTTCAAAAAAAATAGTGTCAACAATGGTAACAGTTTTGATTTCATGAAAAAATAATTTCTATCAATTAACTGCCAAGGCGATTGATAAAGAACTTTTAAGACTTTTGACACTTTTTTATACACTTTGACAAATATATTTTTTTATGTAAACCCTTAATCATTCCACGGGCTACATTATAACTTTATAGTTACGTTGTAGAATTTAAAAGGTTCCACCCGTTTAGGTCTACGTTGTTTCTCATTTATAAAATAAGTTTCGCCTTTACTCGGTGGTTGTTTGAAAGCCGTCGATTTTCATCGGTGATTACGAAACTTTTTCTTTCGGCTTTTTTTTACACACGTCTAGATGATATTGCCCCACGCCACGCAAATGGATTTTCTTGACACATGCATGTGTGCTGCGCTCTGCCTATCGCTGAAACGTCCCCCTGGTGAAATATTAAACGTATTTCCCCTCCCTTAATTATGTTCTACATCTTGTGTTAATTGTCTAAAAGCGACTGCATTTTTTTATTAAATGACTCACGTACTATTTTTAATAATGACGTTTATCTGTTTCATTTGAAATGCGCGCGTGTATCTATCAGATTTTGACATTCTTTAATAATCTTATAAGCCATAAATTATTATTCGTGTACTCATCGATAACATGAAAGTCATCGTTATCATAGAGATAATTTTTTTTTATATTATTGGAAGATTTTAAATACCTACATAAACGCTGGTATTTTTCGAAATCAAAATTGAACATTTTTAATTGTTGTTAAAAATAAAAAATCTTGTAAGTTGATTAAATATATTACAATTATTGTCTGTGCTTGTTGGTCCCAGTAAGTTTAAACGTCGAATTTATTTCTGATTTGATCATCACTTTGTTTTTTTCTTGTTATATAGATTCATAGAAGAAGAAGGTTTTTTTTACAATGGATTTGCTTAGCAAGTTAACATATCGTTTTATGTAAATTCTTCTTTAAGACACATTTAATGTGTTCACTATCACAACTTAGTGAAAAGGCAATATAATTAAAAATATATTACTCAAAAATAAAAAGCACATTTGTTCTAGGGCCAGGGTGTCCAACCTTTTTTTCCCTGGGGTCGACTCTTCAATCTTAAGTTTTGTTGCGATCGACTTCTAACATGATTATTATAAGAAATTGTATTTAGTAGGGTTTTTCCCTTAAAACATAGAAATGATTATTTTAATTGCGAAATTCATATCATTACATAGATATGTGCTTACAAAATAATTCAATTTTAGTATATTTTATATTTAAATTGCATATGTTTTCGAAATTCACGGCTTTCGGGATCGACCAAATTTTGCTTTGGGATCGACCGGTCGATCGCGATCTAGAGTATCCAATCCCGGAGCCTTTTTGTAATTTTGGGATTGGGCACTCGACGTGAAATCGTGTATAATTTGAGAAAAGTTTTGGTGACTAGTTTTTTTTTTTTAGCTCACCCAGGAATTTGAAAACCTCAAATCTATACTTTTGCCATAAACATCTCCGTGACTATATTTCTATTTAATTCATGACCGCTCTCGGTGTCGAGAATATGGCTTCCTAATGGAGTTATCTCAGCAGAAGTTTTTCTATGAGAACTGCTTGTTTCTCATTTATAATACTCATTTGCTTTATCGCTAGTCTCCACTTTAACTTAATTATTCTTTTAAATTATTTTAAACAGGTAATAAACATTTTAAATATAGTCAATTTAGTGTCACTAATTCATATGTTATAACTTTATCTGTAAATTCCTTTCATTGTGAATTATTTATTACAACCTTATGATTTTATTTTGTTTTGTATAAATAACAGTGTAATATTGTATTCTCTTATCAGTTGATAATGTTCGTGATGAACGAAATCGGTTCTGATCATTTTAAATAAAAGTGGAATTAGTAAAAATGAGTACTTTATTTTTTAAATATTTATATTAATTTTATAGAGTTTCCTTTTTTCACCCCGGCAAAGTTTGTGACCAGTACCCATACCACGCTAAGCCATCGTGCTACAAGACCTGAATATTATAAATATGTAAATATCCGCTCTTGAAGTAATATAGTTCGGGCTTAGAAAGATCTTGTACTTACAAAGTTTCGCAATAAACTTAAATTTGTATGCGTGGCGTGCTTTTAAACATGGGCCCATGAAAAGTTTCCATTAGCCGAATTGTGTGCAGTAAACATAGTGTAATCCGTGATATTATATAGACGCGAATAGGAGAGCTGCCCGGACGTTCGGCCGCTCTTCCAGTAGTATAATTTGATTACTTTGATGCAATGCGACCCTGTGCTGTTTGTGTGGCGCCACACGCCCTCGTCCATATCTGTATCAAAATAGCACATATCCACGATTTCAGTAAATCCATAAATACACATTCGTGTACAATTTTAGTTTTGGAATGCAACACGTATTATTTCATGTATTCTTTTTAAACGTAGAAATATTGTGTTGGGTTAACTCAGTGTTTTGAGTGCTTATTTTCACTAGAATAATATATCGCTGATAGCCATTTCGATATTACACTTTGTCAGTAGGTACGTAATGGTTTGATTCTGAACTATATTATGTAATTGTTGTAAAGCTAAATATTATACAACTTTTTCCCATTTTATTATATCACTAATAACTACAGGTTTCACTTGCAAGGGTACTCAAAACAATCATTGATAAAATAATATGCATGATGATAATGTCGGAAACCTTAGTTTATACTGAATTCTGCTCTTATGAAGGTTTGCCTTCTACAAATCAATGCACGGACATATTTATGATCTAGGCGGAACATGCTGAAAGTATTCAAAAAAAGCTTTATCTAAGTTTTGTGGTAAGAATATGCTATGAATGTAAGAAGAATTATTGAAACTCTAATAGGAATGTTTTAAACGTATAGGCTCGCCATTACCATCCAATAAGAAATGATTTTTTGGAGTAAAATCTACTAAAATATATTAGGTAATTCGGATTCTGATGTCGAAAAAATCCAAGAACTTACTGCAAACATATTAAAAATTTAAAAACTGCAATAAACTTTTTTTTATAAAATTTATATTTTTAAATTAAGATGCCGTTCCTGTCTTTGCATCAGTATTTAAATTAATATATTTTTTAACTTCAACTCAGTTCAAGCTCATCCTTTCACTCGAATGCTTGAAGATGCCAAAAAGATTTTTCGGGTCGTTAGTGACAAAACGTGAATTTTTTAATTACTCCAATGCGAAATGGCAGTTGTCACATAAAAATAAAACACTAAATCATACATAGATTCATACGCTTGTATAATTGGTTAAATGACGTTTGTATAGACGTTAGTTAGAGATATTTTTTGACATTCTCCCTTTTTCAAACTATTTTTACGTACCGATTTTACGTTCATTTTTATTGTTTGATATTATTTCTTAAGCAATTAATTAAATATATTTTACGTCTTTTTTTTACTATTATCGTTGTCTTCGATCATTTGTGTTTCAAATAATTCTACGAAGCTTAGTATTCTTCTCGTCGAAATTGTCAAAAGATTCTTATTACATAGTTTGTTATCTTGTCCATTAAAACTTTTATTGTGCTCCGTAATTATTAGAATCCTCCCGCCCCTCCGAAGCGTAGATTCGCATTGTTTTATCGTTTGGGTCAAGGAAAGTATGAGTAATAATTTCTATTACATCGGTACTTTGGACTATTATTACCTCTATTAAACTGAATTATTTAATATATGCCAGACACAGCGTCGGTACTTAAAATGTATTGCGATATATATACAAGCTCATATTTTAATCACTTTTAGGGTGTTCACTGAATCACTGTCAATACTTGGCGGAAAGGCTTTATAATCAAGAAATATAATACTCGATATAAAATTAAATTTGATAACTTTGTTTATCCACTTTTGCAAAAAGTGGAATAATAAAGTTATCAAGTTTAATTTTATATTAAAAATGGTCCTGGTCTTTATTAAAAAAATGGAAGTAGTGTTCTATGTTTAACACTTAAATATAATCGTTAGCAGTTATATTTTTTAATTATTTGAAAACATTTATTTAGCAGTGCGCACAGTTTTCCAATGCTGCAGATGTATTACTCATTTACACAGATTTAACAGATTAAACTCGAGAGCAAAAAAGCATCACAATTTTCAAAATATCAAATTTTTAATTAAGAGCATCAACATTTTTTGGAATTCTGTAATTTATTTATAAGAAAAATGGTTTTGATTGAATAATAATTTTGTTGCGCGATTTTGTTACAAATTAAATACTATATAAATATATTTTTAAAATATCTTGCAGTAGAAATACTGTTTTTATAGAACTGAACCGCGATGTTCAATCTACAAAACGTTATGTGTTACCCAACAAATAATGCTGCCACCCTTAAAAGCACTCTTGTAAAATATTCCCGTCAAGCCCGCGACAACATATGCGGCTTACCCGAATCCGATAAAATTGACCGTTAAAATTGACCTACTTCGATTCAGGCAAAGCCTTTTCTTCATGCTAAAGACTTAGAGAAAAGTACTTCAGCGATAGAATTAAACCGCGGCCTCAAAAAATTAAGTATACAAATTGTAGCAAACAAATTATGTATGTATTTTTTTTGTTTATTATGACGAAATAAAATCATCTCGATTACTTATTTTCTTTACTGTTTATATTTTATGTATTCGAGGAATAAGGCGGTGATTTGCTTATTACGAATTCGTAGTTATTGAATGTTGTTTGTAGAAATGAATTAATCTACCACCTGGATTTTTTTTCCTCCAATATTTATTGAGTGAAAAAATCAGCATATTCACTAACCAGTCACCAAGTTAATTTCGAGATTGAGCAACACAACCAAGCTTATGAAACAATTCGGATCAGGAGGCACATTGTGTGCGTTTAGTGGAGCTGTTAGCTAGCTTGAAAAGAAAGTCATCTGCTTCGTATAATCATCTGAATCGATGTAATTATTCCGCTACTCAGAAAGGAGGCCAAAAATAATCCCCCGTGAGAGGAAGCTTTTATATCGCGCATTAAAGCGCAAAATATTCTAAATGAATCATGTTTCCACTTCATACTTCTTTTGATATTTTACATATTTGCGATATTCCTGCCGCTTGCTTTATAACGAACTGTGTTTGTTTTTATTGGTTGAATACATTTTTTTTATTGTGCTCATGTTGCCTGTATTGATTTGTTCGGAGTAAACCGCATTAAGTACGTATTGCGAAATTATTACTAACAAATTGAGTTTCATTTTTTTTTAAGATTCAAGACGATAATGTGCAGGAGGAGAAGGAATACGACTGAAAAATGCTTATCGATCTTCTAAATTATGAAAATATCAATGAAACCTTGCATCGCCGTCGCTACAAATTTCCGCCATGAGCCTTATCGTGGCAAAGTCATTAAGTTATTTGCAGGTTTCTACTCAGTCACTTAACAGTGTCAAGATTTTTGCGAAATCAATTCAATTACAGAATTTAATTTTTGCTATCAATACATACATATGCCTGTTAAAGTGAACCTTTTTATATTGCATTCGCGTTTGAAAGAATTTAATAAAATTGTAGAGCCAAAAGTAATACGTTTATAAGAGGGATGTCGATAGGGCATAAATTATATATTTATAGCGTTGGTATTTCTCATTCAATATCCTACTAACTTGGCTTATAATGTTTTTTTATAATATCTTTCTCCATGACTTCTCATCATGCCATTAACTTAGGAACAAAATGATTTATTAAAGTATTTCATATTTTTTTTTGTTATAACACGGTTGAATTGAAATCCTTAAGTTGTCGAAAGGTGAAAAATCCTAGTTGTTAATGACAAAACGTATGGGAACGAAGACAATTTGAACGTTAGCAGTTACCACAAAGTTGCTGTCTAATCAATTGAAAATTTGAACGAATTAAATCTGGTATAACAATTCCAGGATCGTATTTGATCCATATTATAAATTTATAAAATTGAATCGTTTGTTCTCACACCCATATGCGTAAAAAATGTAATGATACATTGAATAGAATGATGATGAAGTAACTTTTACTAAAGAAATGCTATTGGCTCAAATATTATATTTTCAAAATTATTACTCCTGGTTTCATTATATACTCATTTTAAGTCTTTGCTACTAACTTTGCCAACTAATAAAATTTGACTTCTCTTGAAAATACATTAAACGTGCCCGTTAACAAAGTTAAATCATATTTTTTTACTCTTTGATGATTCTCTATAACAAAAATAATCTCTTTCAATTATATTACAACTGAACATATATTTTAAGCGCATATTGTATTCTTAAGTATCCCATCAATATGCAAAGCTTTCCACAAAGTGCTAGTATTGTTTGATGTTATCTACGCAGAGTGAATCGCAGCTAAAGAACGTGTACATACATGACCAAGGAATTTTAACATCTTAACCGAAATGAAAAAGCTATATTATGAGATGAAAAGAGGGTGGATCCATCTATATGTTTATATTTTTAAAAGTTATTAGAAATATGCGCAAATTTTGTCCCAAAAGTTCTATTTTTATATTAAACCATTTCAAATTCTATTTTTGAAGTTTTTCACATCGTATAAAAAAATATATTGTGCTTTTTCCAGTCTCGATACTTCATTTACACGGCATATTTTACATTTACTAAAAAACAATATGCATTGAGATCTTTCCTAACCGCAACGTACACAATTTATATGTATATAGGTAAATATTTAATAGTTTTTATTCTTTCATTTCTATTTTCGTGTATTTAAAATCGCTATCTACAACAATCATTATCTACTATCTATCAATATTCAGGATAAAAAGTTCTATAGTTGAAATTATTCCAATACGTTTTATACATTTTAATCTTCACGAATAAAACACCGTTTATGTATAGTCACATAGATTTTTTTTTAAATGGCGCATTTTTTTATTATTTATTTGGAAACTTTATATTTCTACTCCACCCTACTGCGGACAGCCATGTCTCATCTATGTCAGCTAACGTTAAAAATACGTCGGAATTGTGTCATAAAAACTCTTGTATTTCATCAGCCGTAAGAAAGATCATTATGTCGCGATAAGGAACCGCAGTCTCCCCAATCTTCTCATCCTCCCACTTCCTCACATAAAAAGTCCAAGCTAACCCAATCGACATCGTTCTGAGCGAACATTCAAGCTCGCAGTCATCTTGTTGGGATTTCTGTGAGTCGAGTAATCTCCTGAAGAATTCATACGACTCGCGTGTTGTATTGCTCCGACCTACTCATTCGCACTGTTATCTTGAATTCTTAGAAGTCAAAGTATTAAGTTTTTTTTATTACATTCTCATCCGTGATTTTTTTACCAACTCGCCCCCTACCCAGACAGCGTAGAATTTATATTACAAACATGCAGAATACAAACGTACGAATATTACCATCTCTCATTTTGCCCTCTGCTTAACGATAGAAAAGTTTCGTTATTATGAACTTTTTTGTATTATCTTCTGATTCTTTCAATTCAAAATACTATGTAACATATATTAAAATTAATAATGAATATATAAGATTACATGATTTTTATTTTTTCTGTTATTAAAGAAAATCATTTGCAAAATTGCTCTATCGCAAACATAGAACTATACTATATACATAAACATATTAACACATTGAATATTTTCTTTTATTCTTCCGCGATAAGATACAAAACAAACCAATGAGAAAACGTTTATTTTATACAATCTTTATTCAGAAAATATTACCTAGTAAACAATTATATTTACTTGTTTGATTTCGTCTAATGCCTAATGTAATGCTACGATTTAATTGATAATCCATAGTTAAATTTGGTTTTGCTTTCTTTACAAGATGATTCGCGACCCAAGAACTGCAAGTTTGTAAGTGTAGTTTTGGTACGAAACAAAAATAACGATATGGTAGTCCTCTGGTGACCATTAATGAATGCTATTCATTGTTTCGCCAGAAATTGATACTTAGCACCTTGTAGTTTTTGGATCACGAATATATAACGAAGATTTTTCAACGAAATGGTTTTTATGGATTCGGCGGTCATTTTGTGGAAGTTCATATTAATATAAAATATAAAAATAACTTAGATTATTCCACGTATTGTTAAATGGTTTTCAAGCTTGAACGTATAATATGTATTAATTAAAACACGTATGTAATTATTTTATTTCGCTCAAAAACATCAACATCAGTATTCAGTACATATTTCTAACAGAAACTATTTCACATCTTAGAGAAGTATCAAAGAGGCGAAACACGTGTCGCAACTAGAAACACAAGTGAAATAACAAAGTTATTAATTGTATATAAACATATTTTTTCACAGTGCTCCCTCCGAAAATAAATAAGTTAATAGTTTAAATATTCCGGGAATCATTTTTCTTTGTTATCGCCTTGAGTCGGTAAAACCTGCCCGAAGCTTAGCTACTGGGTATGTGATGTGTATGGTCGGTAAACTTCGCCTTGTTTGCACGCTTTGATGAAATTAAGTTTTAAAATTGGATCAGTGAGTCCGTCTACTCTTTGTTTATTGCGCCAGCCAATTTGGTTTCAGAGGCGGCTATATTCGAACTGATAGATTTTCATGGAAATTATTGAAATGATCTAAAAGTAGGCAATAATCAACAGTATATATTGCAAATGTCGTGTCTTTAACTGTAAAATATACAAAATGTAACCGTATATTTTTTCAATAAATCTTAAATATTTTAACTGTCAGTTGGGCGGATTGAAATGGCGATGGCGACATTTTTTAAAAATTATCGGAATTTCTCATTGAAACGCATTGAAACAAAAACAAAATGTTTCTTGTTCGACGAAATTCATAGCCGACAGCGAAACATTTGTATGAATCCCATTTAATATATTGGAGTTCATATCAGTTTCCGCGCGGATACCACCCCCCCCCGTACATTTTGCATCACCCCCCTCAGATACCTGCAAATATCTCCACTCTCAGGTGCCACTAAGAAATAATTCACGCCACTGAAGGTGTTCCAGGTTTAATGACGTCCAATAGCTAAAGTTTAGGGTCGAAATGACCCATTTTAGTGCCTTAGAGGCTTAGAGAATCCTACTAGCCTCGGGACTTCCCCGTGAAAAATATAGCTTTGTATCGTTATTAAATTATGATAAGACCTCCGGCTGGGAGCGTGTTAGTTTCCCCCATCTATCTTGATAATTTCGGATTGCCTCAAATTGATAAATATATGTTAAAATATTTATTTATGCGTAGAAAATATTCAAACGCTTTTTTTTTCATGACCTTTATTTTCATTTGCTTCTTCATTGTAAAATGTAATTTAAAACGTCTGCTATACTTGTATTGACTGAAACTGTATTTCTTATTACGTGTGCGCTTATACAGCTGGTTTAAAAACATTTTATTTATTGGAAAATTGTTGTGACTTACCACAAGATTTCGTGTAATTATTCCGTTCTAATAACACTTACACGGTTAAAAAATTTAAGCATATTTTCATTGATTAAAATATAATGATTTACTATTTGAAGTTTCTTTATATCTATTTTACTACCCAATTATATAAATATTGCTTTTTTCACGTATATATTTTTTATTGATATTGACTTTTACTATGTATTCGTGGGATTTAGATGTTATTGGTACTTAGCATAACACGCGCAAAGGAGTTGTAGTAATCGTTCATCTAGCCGAAACGAAAAAATACTAAGAAGAATGATTATATTTTTACCATTGTTTGATTTGCGGATTCTCTTTATAATAATGTTTAAACAAAACAACTCGCGAATTTGTTCACAAGCTTTTTTTTCGAATCTTTTTACCAAACGTTTTTTCTGTACAGAATAAGTCTATTAAGATAGTATTTGTATTATAAATCACCCTACTGTATCATTAGCGAGTCTTTAGTTTCGAGTTTCTCTATAAAAAACATTACAAAAGTTGAACAAGTGCTGGCCGCAGAGAAAAGTGCTCGCAGAAGTTTGAAATGCCTCATTTCTACTTTTAATTGCGCACATTTGCTCTGCGAAGGGTTAACCTATTCACTTTTTTATTTATTTTTTATTTGATATCAGACCGAGGGTTTTTAACCATTTCCCTTCTATCCACTCCAGTGTGGTACGATCCAAGAGAAACTGTGGGAGATTCATTACATTTTTGAAAGGACTTAGTTCATTGTACCTCTCGTTAGGTTTTTTTGCCTCGCTAATACCGTACAAGTACAGATAATAATTTTATAACCGTTGAATATTTTTTCTCTACGTATGTCTACAAACGAATTTACCTAGCAGGTTGTAGTTACCAAAGAGCACCTCTACGACTTCCTCTTCATATGTTTAAGCCATAACAATATTTTGATCTTCACATAATATTTTATGAAATGCTTCATATTTAAAATAAAGTGTTCGTTATAAATCTTTGATTAATCTTTTACGAGTATGCCTAAAAATCATTTTTGAATCAAAAATATTTTTTCTTTAATATAAAGATATATTTCTATATTTTGTTGATCTGTAAAAGCTCAACATTGATTCTCTGCATAATTAAAATTTTGAACGGAGATATATTTTCTGAATTTCATATACCCATATAATACATGTCACTTATGTACAAATATTGATTGCTCTGTAAGACTGCTGTTACGAAATAGCTATAAACTATAAAACATAATTCTTTTTTATTCAAATGTATACATATTTATCCCTTTAATCAATTGTCGTACCAACCTATAAGAAACAGGTAACCTCCTAGTCGAGTATGAACGGAATTGATTATGCTCCCTATGAGCGAACCGGTCCTGATTTTATATTAAACCACGTGGAACGAGAACAAAAATATTTTTTTTTTTTATGTACATAAAATCAATATTGTATTTCTGAGTCTTCATGTTTTACACATCTTTTAATACTAAGCGTTGAACGATTGGCCAAAAACAATAGTCTCCTTCAATTGTTATTCAAAATAAGAAGTTGAGTTAACAAATACCGAATTTTGAATTGTAATAAATTTTCCCGCGGTTCACAACTAAATAACCGTGAAGGGAACCGATTTCAACTGAGCGCGCTGAAGCTGTATAATTTTCTATATATTTCCATATTGTCTAATATAGCAATTATATCATCATACACTGAACTCACTTTTTCTGTGCACTTGAAATCGCAAATACTGCCAATGGTCCACAATATGTACATGTTTAATAAACGAAGCCTCACTGATTTTGTCTATTATTCGTCTGAAACGTAAATATTTACATATATTGTGCATTTGAAAAACCTTTGCCTTGTATTCTATATTTAGCAATACAATATATATTAAAAGGGATTCGATATGCTGTTTACTTTTAGCTAACTTTTAATTGCATTAACACAGCAAAAAACGCAATATCGATAAAACGAAACAACAATCGCAACCGCAATTTGTTTCAAATTCATTCCCTCCATTGACCTTTTATTGGGAAATCGAAAAAACCCCGTTCTATCGCACTTTTCATTTGCGCGAAAGCGAAAATAAAAACTCTATGTATATATTTATCCGTTTCGCGTAAAATTGCCTCAATCTCCCCTCGTGAATTACCCTTGTGCAAACAAACACACCTCGATACCTGTGAATTTTTTCCTTCTTTTCGCAAGCATTTCCCCGTGTTTCCGGTGTTCCCCGTCTTTTCGCCACCCACTCTTCCTCTCCCCTCGTCCCTCTTCAACCCCTTAACATTCCATTCTTACCCCAATCTCGCTCTTCGGCAACTCTTGCCCTAAACGAAAATCAATAAACGTAATGTTCAGCGAGAATTGTTCGAATTCCTGTAGAATTTATTTTCTATTACGAATAAGCATATTCCTTAACTTTTCTGAGATCATTTATTATTTTTTATTATCAAGAGCGTTCAATTGTTCCCGAATTCACAATAGCTATGCAAACATAATATTGTAATAGTGTTACCACTCTTATGTTTAAATTTAATCAAAACTATAAAGTTCTTTAATTAGATAAATTGTATGCCAATTTGACCTATCATCGCTATAGCCCATATGAATTTAGCAATCGACAAATAAAAATATTCAAGATAAACCATTTTTCAGTTAACAGCGTAATTTATTTATTGATTTGGCATTTACTTGGTAGAACTCTATTTTAATAGGGTAAAACCCTATTAACAGCGTAATGTATAAATATTTTTTTACTTGTTTATATAGTTAAGATTTCGACTGAAGGTGCTTGATGGAATTTCAATATTAAATTTGAATCGTTCAAATTATGTACACTCCCACAGATTTTGTCACTAACGACCCGGGTTTCGCCTTTCGGCATCTTCAGGCGTTCAAGTGCACGGATGAACTTGAACTGACAAGTTCAGTTCAAGTTCATCCGTGCACTTGAACGCCTGAAGATGCCGAAAGGCGAAACCCGGGTCGTTAGTGACAAAATCTGTGGGAGTGTACATAATTTGAACGATTCAAATTTACTTGTTTTTAAGCAAATTTTTCATGTTGATCTTGTTTATCAACATATAAATAAATTCATAAAAATATTATTCATACAACGATTATAAAATATTGTTGATTGCTGTTTCTAATTCTGACGATCGCGTGATGCCAAAATAGCTATAAAAAAATTGGACAATCCTTATGGAATTATATTTTACACGTTGCTATTGTTTTCCCCCTATTATCGACCAGTTATAATTCGATATCAACCAGCTAAATATATAAGGTTGCGTATTTTTTCCATGGTATCGTGAAATGTTGTATAAAGTAGTATGATACGTATAATTATAGAGTAATTAATTTCAAAGAGCGGTAAATGCACACACTCATAAATTACGATTTGGATGTAAGCCAGACATTCTGAATAAGCTATCTCTGCGCTATATTGTTTTATTATTGAATGGTAGGCGTATTTTCCGAGGATATTAAAGACAAAAGAACTTTTCGGATTTCTTCGAAATTAATATCGTCCTACATTCTTTTCGGTAAAATCTTGTATGTGTGCACGGTCGGAGGGAGAGGACGACGACATGACAATGAGAAAAGTGCTCCGTGGAAACTTTCGTTTTATTCTCGTTGTCCAGATGGCGGTGCCGGTCTTTATTTATGGGTTTTTTAAATGAAATTCCGCCGCTTTTGTTCCCATTAATATTATTTTAATCTACTCCGCGCTCGTCACAACACTCGTAATTATCCACCGGCGAGGGCTCTCGCTTTTTTAAAGCTCATAATAGGTGTAGATTATTTTTCAATTCTTTTTTATTTTCTCGGACATTTTCTCCACCCGTCTTCAGGTTCTACATCAACAATTTTACAACGAATAATCATTGCGCATGAATTAGGAAATTTAATATTTTTTTAATTAAAGAGATAGCTAATGCGGCACCTACTTTCCTTTGTAAAATTAATTCAACGGTATTGTATTTTTACTTGAGTGACGAAGTAAATATTAGTGTGAATTAAATTATAAGCCAAAAAATTAACAAATCCGTGTCAATAATTAAGGAGCAAACATTTAAACGTGTCACAATTTTTTTTTAAATCCCGTTTATCATAAATTTCACATTCAATGACACATTCAAGAAAACCGTGAGAAATTTCTCCAACAGTCAAATCATCATTTCCCAAGCTCTGTATTTGTGTGATAAATCACTTTTTGAATATTTGCTCCTCAACTAAATTTCTATAAATATCTGGTACAATTTTTAAAATGTTTTTGATAATTTTAGGTTACGTGACTTATTATTTTTATTTTATGTTTCAGTATTTCCAAATGTTCCGGCCGCACCAGGAATGCCCTGCATGGGGGAAGATCGTAAGTAAAACTATTTGTAATAACGTAATAACTTTACTTAATTAAAACTAATTGATGTCATAAATTCTCGCTTAGTCATATCAATTAGGTTAACAATAATTATACTGTGCGATTCACTTTTATGTTTGTATATAAACGATACAAACCGTTTGCTGTCCGTCAATTCAAGTGCATTCATGCACTTGTTAAAACCTAAAGATGCCAATAAGCAAAACCCGGGTCGTTATCGACAAAACTTATGGAAGAGTACAGAATCAAAAAGAATCACATTAAATGGAAGGAGGCTAGTTATTGGCGTAAGAAAATTATTTAAGTTTCCTCTTCTGATCGCTATTCGTTTAAATTTTATTTATGTATTCAACGCTGTACCAATTTGTATTGCTTGGTCTGTGTGAAATAGCAACATGAATGAAATCAACAAAAAATATTTCTTCTTTCCCTTTACTATTTAAAAAATAAATGAATATATGTTTTAATAAATCATCTCACATTTTGGTACTAGTATTTTCTGTGTTGCCCAGTCGGCTTACTGCACGTTAACATCTCCAAATGGATTTATTTGTTTTCACATTTGAAACATGGCGCTAATGTTCCTACTGCTTATATTAGAGTTAGACAAGTTGATGTAGCAGTGAGCTAATTGCAGATATACGGTTCGATTCCCGGGTGGCATGCATTAGTGAACGGGTGTACTAAAGTTCGTTCTCCGCCGAATCGCCAATTACAGTGGAACCTCTCATAACGAGCTTAATTCGTTCCAGAATCTTACTGGTTATGTGAAACAATTTTTCCCATATAAAACAATGTAAAATACAATAATGCGTTCCATGCCGGAAAAAAATCAATTTTTATATTTTTAACGTGTATTAAAGTAAAACTAGCTGTAAGCCCGTTGACCTCAACGGAGAGATTTTTGTTGCATTTTTAAGTAGTCAGAAAAGTTACTGGCGTGAAAAATAAATTACTAACCTATTTATTGAATAATCCAGAAATTCTGATAGTAAAAGAAATATCTCGGGGCGTATATCGACAGCCCTGCCCTGCAGTATTTAAATTGTAAATTATTTATTTTTGGAATAATGTTCTAGTTTGCTAACAACTATTTTTCGTAATAGCAGAAATTTTGTAAATTATTTAATTTTTGGAATAATGTTTATGTTTGCTAACAACCATTTTTCTTAGAAGCAGAAATTTCGTTAATTATTTTATTTTTGGTATAATTTTTAAGTTTGCTAACAATTATTTTTCATAGTAGCAAAAATAGTCCTTGTAAATTACTTAATTTTTGGAATAATGTTTAAGTTTGCTAACAATTATTTTTTCTATTAGCAGAAATAGACCTCGTAAATTATTTAATTTTTGGAATAATGTTTAAATTTGCTAACAACCATTTTTCATAGTAGCAAAAATAGTCCTTGTAAATTACTTAATTTTTGGAATAATGTTTAAGTTTGCTAACAATTATTTTTCCTATTAGCAGAAATAGACCTCGTAAATTATTTAATATTTGGAATAATGTTTAAGTTTGCTAACAACCATTTTTCTTAGAAGCAGAAATTTCGTTAGTTATTTTGTTTTTGGTATAATTTTTAAGTTTGCTAACAACCATTTTTCATAGTAGCAAAAATAGTCCTTGTAAATTACTTAATTTTTGGAATAATGTTTAAGTTTGCTAACAATTATTTTTCCTATTAGCAGAAATAGACCTCGTAAATTATTTAATATTTGGAATAATGTTTAAGTTTGCTAACAACCATTTTTCTTAGAAGCAGAAATTTCGTTAGTTATTTTGTTTTTGGTATAATTTTTAAGTTTGCTAACAATTATTTTTCATAGTAGCAAAAATAGTCCTTGTAAATTACTTAATTTTTGGAATAATGTTTAAGTTTGCTAACAATTATTTTTTCTATTAGCAGAAATAGACCTCGTAAATTATTTAATTTTTGGAATAATGTTTAAATTTGCTAACAACCATTTTTCATAGTAGCAAAAATAGTCCTTGTAAATTACTTAATTTTTGGAATAATGTTTAAGTTTGCTAACAATTATTTTTCCTATTAGCAGAAATAGACCTCGTAAATTATTTAATATTTGGAATAATGTTTAAGTTTGCTAACAACCATTTTTCTTAGAAGCAGAAATTTCGTTAGTTATTTTGTTTTTGGTATAATTTTTAAGTTTGCTAACAATTATTTTTCATAGTAGCAAAAATAGTCCTTGTAAATTACTTAATTTTTGGAATAATGTTTAAGTTTGCTAACAATTATTTTTCCTATTAGCAGAAATAGACCTCGTAAATTATTTAATATTTGGAATAATGTTTAAGTTTGCTAACAACCATTTTTCTTAGAAGCAGAAATTTCGTTGATTATTTTGTTTTTGGTATAATTTTTAAGTTTGCTAACAATTATTTTTCATAGTAGCAAAAATAGTCCTTGTAAATTACTTAATTTTTGGAATAATGTTTAAGTTTGCTAACAATTATTTTTCATATTAGCAGAAATAGACCTCGTAAATTATTTAATTTTTGGAATAATGTTTAAGTTTGCTAACAACCATTTTTCATAGTAGCAAAAATAGTCCTTGTAAATTACTTAATTTTTGGAACAATGTTTAAGTTTGCTAACAACCATTTTTCTTAGAAGCAGAAATTTCGTAAATTATTTTATTTTTGGTATAATTTTTAAGTTTGCTAACAATTATTTTTCATAGTAGCAAAAATAGTCCTTGTAAATTACTTAATTTTTGGAATAATGTTTAAGTTTGCTAACAATTATTTTTCCTATTAGCAGAAATAGACCTCGTAAATTATTTAATTTTTGGAATAATGTTTAAGTTTGCTAACAACCATTTTTCGTATATATATAAATAAATAGTTAATTAAATTATTATATATAATTGAGCAGCCCTATATAGCCGTTCACAACCCTGCAGGTGGAAATCTTGGAATTCAAAATTGATTAGTGCAAGATTTCACCCACAGATGTCATTATTAGTTCACTTAAAACGCGTTCTTTTTTTTTGCTTTGTATTATTTAAATTATATAAAGTTTTTATATCGCTTTTCTCAAGTGGATTCGTAGATCAGTGTGTAAGCCGTCCGAACGTCGCGCATGAAAATTGGGGCATGGTATCGAATCCCACAGCTTGAGAGAATATTTTTTGAAAATTAATTGTTTTTACACATAATAAAATAAAAATGTCATGATTTCAAAAATTCACTCATGACGTCAGAGAAAAATGAAGAAATGAATTAATGACGACAGCGGGGCAGGATGGGGGGGAGGGGGACCGTCTTTCTTGACGTCATCGAAAAGGCGAAATCGCGACCATAATATACAAACGAAAAAAGTATCTCTTTAGTATGAATAAAAAAATGTTGACAGCGTGGCTGGGGCGGAGGAGGGGAAGGGGAAATCGGGGACAATTTACAGACAGACGGACAGACATTAACGACTATTAATATATAGATTACATACGTATAAATTGTTAAGAAGCGTAACAACTTGGAATGCAAAAAACAATGCAACTCCATAAGCTTTTGGTGGTCAGCTCTTGACTGTACTCTTTCACAAGCTCATAAATTTTGTTGTTATCCAGCTCCAGTCCCATGTTATTTTCCAAAGATACAATCTAGTTGACTGTAGACTTCGCAAATACTGTTTTAAACCCCTCAAAATCACATTCGACAACACTCCTTGGCAAAGCTTCTTCCAAGCTGAAGTGAGGGTTCTCTTGGTAACCCCTTCCCACGCCTTGACAATCGTTTTGAGGCAAGCAACGTGACAGTGATCTTTTCAAAACTCGTTATGCGAAATGTCGTTCGTTAAGGGATTTTTTTTTTCACATTCTGTTTTGCTCGTTATGCGAATTACTCGTTATAAGAGGTGCTCGTTATGAGAGGTTCTACTGTATATTATTACATATTTAACAGAATAAAAATTGAAAATTAAGTTGTGTTTGATATATGTGTTTGTAAAACATTTACATTTACCACTTTACCTCCATTCAGGAACATTACAGTAATGCTGACGCTATTGGAAAATATGCTTTGCCAGCATAACTAATGGTCGGCTAACATGTAATCGGTTTTCCGAAAACCGTCAGAGTAGGCCACTTTTAAAAGGGTCGAGTTATTCCGTTCACTTCGGGTTATGCGTCTGATATTTTGTAACTTTTTTTATCAAATTCTTTGGTTTGCAATATCTAGCCAGTTGGTGCTACAACAATAAATTATTACACAGCGGTCACACTTGAAGTGTAATAATTTCACAGGGTGCTTTCAAACACAAAGCTTTTGCAATAAAGTAATCCAGAGTCGTCGTATAAAATTATTTTTACATATCACCACATTTTTAAAGAATTTCATTTATGTTACTATGAACGTGATTTATATCAAATTAATTAATTATCCACAATACAGTTTACTGAAACTTTAAATCAAGGAATTTAAATGCAAATAGTTCAGCTCATATTCTTTAATGTCACGTGAGAATTGTGATTATTTCCTCTAACAACGATTTCTTCAAAAAAATTGTACTACTTTTTCTACTACATTATTAAATACACACATTTGACTTGAAAACATAATATTATATAGTCGGTGACAAAGCGAATACGCTAACGTTTCACGTTGTATGTTAAGTTTATCGTTCCGACACTATATTTTTTAACCCCTATCAATTTTTCGTGAATTCAATAAATTGATTTAATAAGAACTTACTGTTTTTTAACAGTCATACAAATCCAATGCAGCATATTAACAACGTCCTGGGACTCCTTGAAAGTGATAGATGTATTTATTTGGAAATATCTTTTATACTTAACTGAATATTGCCAAATTCAGACTCGTTTTACTATGAAACTATAGTATCGATATAATCTAAGATGTACTGTCGCCTACAAATCCACATTAAATATATAGCTTCATGTTGTAGATTTTGCGGGTGTGCGGCGTACACCCTGAATATACGCCCCTGGTAAATAATAATTATTCGATTGCAATACAATATAGTTGGAGGGGAATAGATTTACTTTAACAGTCTACTTTTCAAATAATTAATTCATTCACTTTTATTACATTACTGTCACGATGTCTAATGCTTAAATAAATTAACAGAATAACTTACTTTAGCGGCAAAAAAAAATCTTTTCTTTGAATTATGTCGAGTATTATGAATGTAGAGACATGTAATTTAATTGATGACAAAGTTTTCGACTGTCCGAAATAATATTGTATGTTATGTCAAATATGTTATATTTTAAATTTAAAAATACAGTAATCAACTTCTGATAGCATAATTACGATTGTTGAGTTCCCATCTGTATGTAAATGGCGAAGAACTATCCGTGGATAGTTAACGAGCACTTACATCGGTGTATTTAAGTACCTTCTTGGGGCTCTCGACCCCTAGAATGCTAATGCAGGTATCTTAAGATCGCTTTATACGACAACGGTCGGCTGCATAATTTGAATAGTTTCCATATAAATAAATATCAAGGGAAAACTACACTTTTTTACTTGCATATCTTATTCTGAACGGTAAAGTTTTCTGAAGGCTGGTGATTCTGAATGTATGAATTTATATTACGTGACTATGTCAGATATATCTTGTCCAATTAAAAAAAAAACTATAGCATTGTTTATTCGTAGTACAAAACACTTGTATAGCATTCCTTTACAATTTCCGATTTAATAAAGTAAACCAATTCTAAAAAATGAATAGCAAATTAATCCCTCCAATAATATTTTGAAAATGTTCGCATTGTATTTTTTCCAGTTTTTAAGATTATTACAATTTATTCCTAACGTACATTTTATGATATCACTGAATAATAAGTATTGTTGAATTATTCATCAGGCGTTCGCACACTCTAACTTCGTGACTTAGTTCTAATTGCTTGAAATTTATAATTTTAGCTTTCATTCAGATTCGACCGGCTTTTGCGATTAGTTCCAAATAATGGTATTATATTTTAATTTCTTAAATTCCACTAGAAAGAATTTTTCAACACCATTAACCGTCCACATAAATTTGGTTGGTTAAAAATAGATAGTTAGAGTAAACAGAGTTGTAGCTTAACGATAAGTCTTATTTTTCATATGTATGTTATTATGATATCACAGTAGATTGATTTATGCCGATCTAACGCAATTAATGGATGAAATTACCGATAACATAAATTGATAAAATAAATTGCTTTTTTTGCCAAACTGATTTGGTAAATGCCCCTATTTAGTTATTCCACACACAGCAACGATTTCCAAGAATTCTATTGCGTACTCACCAACTTCTACCAAAACTGTTACGGTATTAATATTTGAGGAAAAAAACATCCTCCTAGAGAATAAAAGTACGTTGATATGTGATAGTCCTGCCGTTGGGACATCTTAACAATTACTTCATACCTTAATATATTTTATGATTAATTACCTCATTAATTAATATTGTGTGATTCGCTCTTTTGTAAACATGTTAGTCGAAGACGCCGCAAACCTCTCCCAACTTCCGCGGGAGATTCTGCAGGTTTACTTGTTTTTGAAGTTTCGGATAAACACATCCTTTGAGAGGAATATATTTCCGCCGTCGCTGAGGCTAAATTAAATGGAAGTACAAGGCGATGCACCTTGACAGGAACATTGGGTAAATGAATTCTATATATATTTATATATATCTTCCCGAAAACAATGGTTATAAGAGAGTGAGTAGCTAACCTGTGCATCGACCAATTTTCACTAAATAACCCAATACATAATGATATATCACTGTCTCTGCTCGGTTAAACTTTTTTCACACATTTACACTATAATGTGGTAAATTAAAATCAGGGCTTTATAGATATGAAAAAAATACCGCGACTTCAACTACGATATTTACAAATGGTCTGACACCGATTTTTAAAAATATCACCATCTTATACAATTTTATTTTCACTTTTATTCATATTTCTCTACCAGAGTTCACTTCCAACTCTTCTTCATATCAAATCAAAAAAAAGGATAGACCAACTGAAATTTATACAATGTAAGCTTTTATTTTTCTCCCAAATAATGTTTTTGTCACTCTTCAAAATGTGGCAGGATGTCTCGGGCTATTATATGAGAATTTTAAAACTGGAAAAAGGTAAGAGATTCGTGTTCAACAGTTTGATTCGATTAACGAATTTCTCGAAAATTAATTGTCAACATATTTTTAAAAAAAGTCGTCTCACATTATAAAACGACACAAAATGACTTGTTAATCAAACTTATATCTATTATAGCACCATACGTATCTAGTGTGTGCTTAATTTTCAACGTCTTATGCCTATTCATGTCTTAATAATAGCTCTATATATCTAAGTACTGAAAATGTATACATCATGCTATGAAAACATCCGTTATTAAGTAAATATTCTGAAAATTAGCTTTCCGAAATGTTCAATGTAATAAATATAGATAATAATATTGCCCAATTTAAAATCTAAATTGTTCTTGTTTGGTAACACCATAAAATGCAATGTCTACCGGATCATTTCATGTAGTACGTACGCACTATGGATTCTGAAGTATCGGTTTTTTTTATATCCCGGGACACGATACATAAAATTGTCATGTTTCGACATTGTTTCGCAATTTTCATGTCTCACATTACTGTAGTAATTCGTATAAAAATATATTTAAACGAATATTTATATGCATGGACACTGTTGGTAAATCAATACTCATGGAAAATTGTTGTGTTGGTTTAATATTGCAAAAGACAACATTGAATTTGAAATATTTATATTACTTTTCATTACACACCATTCGAGGGATTTGTTTTATTTTACCGTTGAAACCATTTCCTTTGAAAGATAATAAAAAAAGGTCAGTAATTTTGTGATTATTATTGCAAACTAGTATTTGTCACACATACTTACAGTGATCGTATTATTTAATTAAATAAATGGAAGAATTTGAAAGTTTCTTACTTTTTTTTTATTGCCTTCCGAAAAGTAAAAATGTTCTCAAAGAATAGAGATTATAAAACCTTATTTATATTAAATAAATAAAATAGATTCCACAAGAGTCTGGCAAAAAGCGTCGATTTCCTGGGAAATTACGTACTTATATACTCGTATTGTAAAGTTTCATTATTAAATAATAACATATCGGAAGTCTCGTACTTGTGAAACCACTAACGTAATTTTTGATTTTCTATATTTAGTTTAATTCATTAGTTTTAATTTGTTAATGTCAATATCACGAAATGCTTATTATTCGATTTGTCGAACATATTATAATTCTTGTGTAATAAATGCTTTACACTTCACAAATAACAATACTACTGAAATCTCCACAAATCGTCGGCTTAAACATCGAATAAACTTTCTATTATTGACTTGATTTCTCTACATTTACAAATTTGAATTTGGCACAACGTTCCTTATTCGACTCAATACAGCCATTTACTTTTACACAAAACCCCCATTTAGTTACCATTGTGAGTATTATAGATTTCTTTATACCCTAAGTAAATGTGTTTTACTTAGGTTTCCTTCCTAAAGCCTTCGTTATTGACAACAGCAATCATTCTTCGAGGAAAATTGATGATAGGCATTTGAATGAAATATATTTTTGGAAAGGCTGATGTAGGAAAATAAAATCACCCTAATAAACTCAATCAAGAAAATTGGATTGCGACTAATAAATATTTGTTACAAAATCAATCTTAAAATATAGCCCGTAAAATCAGGGCCAAAATCAATTGCCAAAAACATTCCCATTTTTAACAAAAATAATATTGCGATATATATAAATATTATATTTACGTATAAAAGTCGGTATAATTGAAATCTTTCAAAAAAAAAAATAGACCATTTTTTCATATTCAAAATTTTATTTCTTGTAAAAATTCAGTATAGAAAAAATACTTTGTCGCGATTCTAAAATATTATATCTAATTTAAAAACGTAGCCCTCGTGAAAATTGAGAATTTCTTGAACAATTTACGTAACATGGAAACAAATCTATGTTGGCATGAATAATATTATTTACATTTCCGGTTAGTTTTTAGAAATATACTCGTTATATAAATGTGAAAAAATTACGATAATTTAGTTTTTTTTTTAATCTAAATGATTTCTTAGATACGCCTTCTTTAAAAGATCAATCTAAGTTTTTTTACGTAAGTGTGTGATATTTTTTTTAACGTAATAACTAACATCTTGAGTGTTAAAGTGAAATACTACTAACAAAATTTCTAATCTTTTTGTATACAAAGCCATCGTTATTCATTTTAATCCCACTGAATTGCTGTTTATGAAAAAAAAACTATAAATTATTTTTGCGGTTTCGTGCTTAGGCCTAGTTTATTATCTGGCGTGCTGGTGAGAGCCAACAGCCAGCCATCAGCGGAGTAATGGCTTCCAATTTTTTCCGCCACGTTCTTCGTACAGCGCGTATGTCGACCTCTTCCGGATTAAAACTTTTATGTCTGTTTTCCCTCGAAAATATTTTATCAGTGTCCTGGCAAGGATTATGTGGATTATCGTCTAGGTAGGCCCACACTCTTGTTGCGAAATGTTTTTAAGTAGATATAATCCCATTTTTATTACAACGCATGTTTCAATGTACAATTTCACTTGGAGCTACTAATAAAGCACGATTTTTTACGAAGGTATTTTTTTTTATCGTATTGACTCGAATATACGTTATTGGTATTTTAAGTTAATCTGATAAAAAAAAAAGTACGGTTATTCTGGTTGTTTGTAAAAATGTTAAATTTTAAATACATAATAACAAGTAAATGAACTCTTCCGTGATCCGTGGTTTTACTCAATATTTTAATAATTTAAATTATGCTTAGGATGAATGTTTTAAATGATTTTTTTTACATCCATACCAAAAAATTTGACGCAGTGTTTTCTTTTCGGTGGATTCGACGGTAACTTTGTGGAAATCCATGAATTGTCAGTGTTGTGTTTAAGTGCTAAACATCCTTTGAAAATTGAGATTTAGGATTTGACTAACAACCATATCTCGTACTTAACTTACCAGGGAAATTTCATCAGAATTACATAAACTAAGTGTGATATTGGAATTTATATTAAAAATCACAATATTGTTATAACAAAAAAATAGATCCCACGATAACGCTATTCTGAAATAGTGATCAACCATATTACAGAATCTTTATTATATTCTAAATTCATTTTGTAATTTTAATATCATTATAAAGAATAAACAAACTTTTTTTCACTGATTAATGAAAATTATTGCGTGACATGAAAAATTTTACGCATATTTAAATAAATGTTTTAATTATGTTTTTTTACAACGTCTCCGTATACTTTTATTATAATTGAGCTTTTTATATAATGAAAATTTACCAAATTGCTGTTTTTTTACTATCATATAAAAAGCTTGCTCCGCCAAAATGGCCGCCTTAGCGCCGATATTGCTTGAGTATCCACAATAACGATCAATTCATTATACCCACATTACACTTTTACCCATTTGTGATTAAAACTCGTAATTAATTATTCCTCATCATTTCGTAACTTTTTTTTTCTTTTTTTGTACTTTATTTTAGGAATCTGATTAATAAATGTTATGATGACAATAAGTTTTACATTTTTTGCACTAAGCCAGACAAAAGGAACCCATAATTAACTCCGCGAATACATTATTTATGTAATAAATTCTATTTTTGCTTGGAATGGCATTTTTTTCAAATCATTAAGTACAATGAAAGGAAACTAAAATCATTTACCCATTTCGATTACTGAAAATTAATTATTCAGCGAAATCTTTAATATGTGGAATTGGTTTTCAACCATACTAAATATTAGTTTAATTGTCACATCAAAGTAATTTCATCCGCTCGTCGATGTTCTTTATTGATTTTTTTCTACATTTCATAATACAATGAAACTTCTATATTTATTTTTGAAGGGACCGACTGCAAAATATATTGAGGGAAAGCTTAGATTAGAGACCTGGTTTTTTTTTGTTTTTTATTTTTCATATAAAACTATTATGATTCAATAAATTGATTATAAGACTTGATTGTGTACGTCATAAAATTTAATAAAATAACTTACGGGGTATTAAATATACTAAATGAGAAATTGCATTCAAATAACAGGAAATCGTGAATTCCCAGTATGTGGTTTGGTTCAATTTTGTCAATTCTATTTATTTCTATTAAACACATAATATATGCAAGGAAATCTACTGTATCGACAAAACACTAATAAAACGTTATTTTGAACTCGCTCATGTTATCATACAAAATATCATATCATTCTATCGTAAATTGTTCATTTTAATCTGATTCTGATCTGATTGTGTGGAAATGTACTAAGGACTTTAAGATCATGATATTATATTTGGATTAATTTTTCATTACACAGCAGTTTTTATTTTTACAATATTTTATTTATCACTTTGCTCTTTGTAAAATCTTTAAGAAAAGCCATTTTATTTAAAAAATAATGTAATTTTTTGACATCGTATTATGTTAGTAAAAACACAATATTCCTTTGTACTTCATTCCACTTTATTTAATTTGTCAGGACCGGTTTCGCTCATTACGAGCATCGTCAACTGATAAGAAATATAATTTAACAGTGCTATTTATACAAAAATGAACAGTTATAAACAACAATTGGCATTGAAAAGAAAATACCAATTACATTAAAAGTGATTCTAAAATAGCACAAAATTTTGGAAAAATATCTAGACTGAAAAAATGCCAATACAATATCACACATAATGTAAGGTTATCACTAAGTCATCCAGCATAAATTATTTATATTCTTAAAATGTATAAAATGAGCATATTTTTTCAATAATTCATTGTGTTTTAAGCTTTATTTGTTATTCGATGCCACGTTTCATCCGTAAAGCCGATAAAGGCGAGTTACCCAAAGAATAGAGTCGGGAAATCCTTTCAAATCTTTTACTCCTTTCTTCCCGCATAAGCATATTTCCTCCCCGTTTATCTGCCTCTCCGCGCCGCGCCCGCGCACCCACGGCGACCCGCTACGCGTATGACGTCACGAGGCACAACCCTCTGTGACGTCACAGGCGTCGATATGACGTAACGAATATCCAGGTACGAAATTACGCCCACGGGGAGTGTTGTTGTCTTTATTGCCGAATTCAAAATTTGGTTTTATCATTTTGTTATATCATCGCGTGTGTCAATGGCGGTCGTTAGTGGACCTGGTGTGCCGCGGCAACTAATTGGATATACGCCAAAAGCCTCCAACCTACTCGCTCCTGAACGTTCATATTTATTTACCTTGTGATATTTTTCAGGCATGAATCCAAATGGAAATTTATATTATTATAATTAAAATATTGAAATCAAATATTTGCATGTTCACATCTTATAACGATATTATAATTTTTTAAACTAAATTACATTTTAATTTGAAAAACAAATATAATGCAAAGCTAGTAATTTATAAATTACTGAAAAAAATATTTAACGCTTGCTTATATTATGCAATCGATTTTCACGAAAAAAACTTTCAAATTAAACTTTTATGTATGATATAAATAAAGATGTTGCTTAAATATTAAACTACATAAGCACTTTTTTTTTAATTTGCAGATTTTTTTAACCAATTATGTAGGTATTGTGGTAACCTAAATTTTCGTTTTACAATTGTACTAGTCTTACATAAAATGATATCCAATATAAATAGTGTACGTTAAATAAAATACTCTGAATGTCTTATCTATTGCCGTTACAAAAACAAGAATTAAATTGTCTTTAAAATATTTGAATTATCACCGTTTGATCAAAAATAAACAATTTTATAATTACCAATTGTATGTAAGTGTTAATTTTTGATAATTACATTTTATTTTAAAAAATATAACATTATTTTGTACTAATTCTGCGCTTACTTAATATGATCAGGACCGGTTTTGCTCAGCACGAGCATTTTCAAGTTTAAATTGTACGTGATGAGAGAAAAAGGTTCTGTACATATTAAATAAATGTTTAATAAGTACAAAAGAATGTTTTATTTATGGAATATATTGCCTTTCCAGTGATGTTACATTGTGCTAATTTGACAATCAAAAACCAATATCTCTTTCACAGCTAAAACGCGTTGGCAATTTCTGCTCTGCTCTTTCGTTATAATATTATACAGTGTTCCAAAAATATATGTTAACGTTTATTTTCATTTATTTTTCAAGCAATTGTCCATCACACTTAGTACTGGCATAGAAAAACATTAATTTTAAGAAGATTTCATTCTCTCAATGAAGAAACTGAGAGTTCGATTTCGCGAAGCGGTCCAAGGGCTTTCCTTGATGAGAACCCTACCTAAAACAAATTTATTTGACAATGAGTGTGACAGTGAAATCATTTTCGCGTTAACCAGTCATCATGCATTGTTCATAGAGATATATAATGTATAAAGTTAACAGTACACAACTGACAACAGTATTGAAGGCTAAAGGCCATGGAGCAAGGATAAACACAGATACCGAACGAAATTATTATCGATGTGAACGATCCCACTGTCTCCTGTTGTTTTGACCTGAACGATTTTTCAGTATGAAATATTTAAATAAAATTAATTTTAATAAACACTACTTTTTCTAAATTGGTATTATTATTATAATCAAGAACGCAACAACCTAGGACCCACCCGGGTACCTCCAGGAAATTTCTACACCACCCTCTGTCCAAAGTGTTCCTTCAACTCGGCTCTCCATGCAAACGACAGTCATTTACGGATTCATTCAGCGAGCAGATTTTCAACCAGTTTTACTTCCAAATTAGATTGCATTGCTTGGAACATTTTTTTTTTTTTTAATGCTAATTTTTATAAAACCACAGACATCACGGTCATCTTTCCATGCTACAGTTGCTAAACTTGTAAATTTAATCCTCTCGCTCTTCTCTTGGATAATCTGCAAGAGATAGATATGTTGACCGTGCGCTTCGGTGCTTGAAAAAATTAAAATAATAACGGGAAAAAATAGTGTTGTAGCTACCCTGTACAATACACCACACTACACAGTATGTAGACCCACTGTGTACCTCTGCGGGGCTTTCGTGAAATTTTATTAACTTTCCGCCGCTGTGTTTAGCAGGCTGAACGGTGATTCCGAAACAGGATGGCCTGCCGTTCACTCTCGCCCCCCCCTCCGAGTCGAGTTTCCCTCAAATATAATCTGTTTATTCAACTCGCTCTGGATGCCTCTTTTTATATGGGATTGAAAGTTTTATATACTATAAGAATTTAAGCCGCAGATTTATCGATTGCCTATCGCCCTATCCGATGGTAGAGGGCAATGAAACAAGTACAAAATTTTAGATGGTTTTGGCGGTAACTTTGTGGAAGTTCATTTTAATATAAAATTTTAAATAACTTTGATTATTCCACGTATTGTGTAACTAACTATGACACGTGTTTCGCCTCTTTCAGAGGCATCTTCAGACTTGATATCGCAAATTTTGCCTATGTAATGAAGCAAGATTGATTCTAAAATTTGCTTTGTTTCGACCCCCTCTTTGCTTCCCTTTTAAAGGGAAAAATCTCAATCTGATTGATTGCAGCTCATTAGTATCATTATTTGTTTGCTTTATTTCGATTCAATCACCCACTCTTTGTTTCCCTTTAAAGGGGAAAAAAACCCAAACTCCATTTTGTAATTTCATAATTTAAAAATTTTAGAATCAATCTTGCTTCATTACATAAGCAAAATTTGCGATAGTAAGTCTGAAGATGCCTCTGAAAGAGGCGAAACACGTGTCACGGTTAGATACACAATACGTGGAATAATCAAAGTTATTTTAAATTTTATATTAAGTACAAAATTAATCTCTGAGAATTTGTAGATGTATGATCACAAAAAAAAAAATTGAAATCATTAAACTCAGAACCTTTTTTTAATAAATATATTATCGGTTCAATCTCCCATTATATCACTGATGCATTTTCTTGAAATCTAGAATCATAAATTTCCGAAACGTGTCGCAATATTGAAAAATTCTATGACACGATTTTTTTTTTTTGACGTACCATTAGCGACACTATCTTTTGTTTCTTTTGACATAATAGTTCTTTGGTAGTCGAAATTCGTTCTTCAGAACATGCAGCTTTCAAAATACCATTGCGATAGTATGCATTTGTAAGTCATTATTTAAGTCAGCGTCTTAATATAAAGACTCGTGTATGGGGTGGGGGTTGGGGAGATTATACGAAGCTTAGAATGCTTAGATGACCACTAAGGTTGAGTAAGAGCTTTCAGTATATACAAGCAGTGTCGACGGACTTTCTAAGTTATGCAGCAAGTTTAATCAGAATCTTTACAAAAGGCCGACCTTTTTTCTATTGCCTAGTAATATTGCCATTTTATCCTTATTCACACATGACGCATAAGGTTCATTCATGGTTAAAGCGAATTATCCAATTAATCCAATTTAAAATCTAAGAAAATACACGACACGACAGTATTCAGTTTTCTTAAAACAAATTCCTTTATAAACTTTAATTCGAATGATAATGAATTTTCTATGGGCAAATTCACATGATCTGCGACTTGTAAAATGTGTTTTAATAACTAATAACAAAACCAATATATAATTTGATGATAACGACAGCTCTATTTTCCAAGCTGTGCACTATTAGGTCAAAATATACATTGATTATAAATTAAAATCGTACGAGATCCCAACCATGATTGTTTCCATCATCAAACACCGTGCGAGGACAGGGAATGCTACATATGAATCTGTGACATAATTACAGAATCGTTTTGGGTCAGACAGGGCTTCGACTTTTTTCTGAGGAAGTCAATTTCACCTGACCGAAATGTGGCCGTCGCCTCCGATCTGAAACTGTGTGACCTCAAGTATGCCGACGACGTTGTCATATGCAGGAAACAGTGGAAAGGCGACAGATCAACTCGTATTGCATTGGTCTTAAAATCAAAACGGATACAACCAGTTTGGTCTGCTTCCCGGACCCAGATTATCCTTTAACAAGTGGTGGTATATAAAATCGAAAAATTCGATGGTTTCGGTTACTCGGGGACGCATATTACGAGAGATGGCAATCCGTGTAAACGGCTTGCGATACGATTAAGAATAGCTGGAACAACCTTTAACGATGAAGAAAATCTGGTACTCATGGTTATACTCGGTCAGAACTAAGTGCAACTTCTTCAACTCACGTATCTATATTCAATGTTGCGAATCATGGCACCTTACGAAGATACATATTAAACATGTACTATGCTTTGAAAAAGTATGCTTGCGGCGAATACTAAGGGGGGTGATATGGAGGTAAAATAGCGTGGACTATCCAGTATTTTATTACGTCAAAAATAAAAAATCAACAATGAACCTAGTCTGGACATGTGCTGCGGATTCCTCGAGAGGGCGTGAATTTTCCTGGAAGGCCGCAGACGATCATCCACAGGATGTACTTGGCGCAGCTACGGGACGCTGGGTGACTTAGGAGGAAGCAAGGATTCTAACGGGGGACAGAACATCTTGGAGGTACCGTCTGGTGGCTATATGTTTCGAGTAGGTAGCGGACAAAAATCAAATAAATGATTTATAAGACGATTTTAGCACATAGCGACTGGGGTATTTATTTCATTTTATCCATACCGATTTTCACCTATGTAGATCACCTATGTAGGTGCATTAGCATTTTCTGAAAAACGTGTTTCAAATTAAAATTGAGGTAATTAGTATGTAAGCAGATAAAAGTCAGTTTTTTTCAATATTTACATTACGTCTGTTTAGTTTGACATCATTAAAGGCTGGTAAATATCGTTCTTCGTTATGTCCACGCCGTTTGACCAGTATTTAATTGCAGCCACAGATCCAAACTGGCTAAATTAGCACATTGCCTATATCATGCACACTGCACTTACAGTGAAGCGATTTGCACAGCCAGACCCCTAACCCGGAATTTACACGCGCCGTAGTCGCGGCACTCTCGCGGACCACCGAAGCCTGTTCGCACATGCCAAATTTGATTCGGCCGGGTTGCCGAAATGACCGACTGACTGGGCAACAACTATTTTATCGAATTACTGCCCCCGCAAAACATTGCCGCTCGCTACCCCCGTCCGGCTGTGACAGACGCCGTAACAGTCCTTGCAAATTTCGCAAATGCGATTTTCCGAGCGGACCAACGGTTGACCGCTCACGCTGTCCAATCAATTATACATGTTTTACAATATTTTCACTAATAGCATTTAGTCTCCCGACTCGAACATCGAACGAGTACCAATCGTAACAATTCTAATATGTTCCGTTACATGCACTCAAAATCACTGGATTTCGTCTCCAATATTATTTATTATAGACTTATCGATAAAACATACTTTTCTACTAATTTCAAACTTATTTACTAGAGTTAAAATCGGTTTCGCTCACCGCGAGCATTTTCAACTGATAAAATTGTTTATTTATACAGGGTTATTTATTAAAAACCATGTAAGACTAATAAGGGTTTGCTACACCATGACGTATGCAAGTATTGACAGTGAAGACATACAATTTGAAACATACTGTACCAGTATTTTGCTTTAACACAGAACACTTATCACCAAAAGATTTAACAACAATGTTCAATATGTGAAATGGTTTTCTATGCTTGTCAAATTTTATTTTGTTCATTCACGTATTCTTATGTTTTTTTATTATTTTTCTGCTGATAAATATGTTCGCTCTCAATGCGTTGTTTGACAAAAACTGCGGGTTGCTCGGTCACTCAAGGAAAACAATAATTATAGAAAGATATAACTTGACCTATAGCCGAGTGGTTAACGTCGTCGGCTTTGATTGCGGAGTTCAGTGGTTCTAATGCCAGTACGGAAAGTTTCATTAATTGATTTTTCGAAGGCATGCATGTATATGATGCCTTCATTCCCTTCCACTTATCCAATCCTCAAAACGGGGCGGCGAGAGCGTTTGGTTAACCACTAGTCCTACCTAACCCTATTTCTTTAGAAAATATTAAGTAGTCTCAATTCGCTACTAATCCATTAAATATTCACTATAATAGAATCCTTTTTTTATCCCTGTTTGCTTATTATAATATTGAGGATAATAATAATTATACGCGTGCTGCAAAATTTTTGAACATCCGAAAGTTATTTATCTCACTTGCCCATTTCCCACGTTTTTGCGGCTGGCCGAAACCTGATCGGACGTGAAAATAATTTCACCTACTAGTATGATAGTGCAAACGAACAAAGCCGCATCGTTGGATCGTTCGCTTAATCGAATTATTTTGATGCCTGTTGGTTTACAGCGCTACACTATATGGTCGGTGTTATTGATGATATCGAAAGGTGCATTGTAAATATGAATATTAATTGAGTAATCTTTCTTATGCTATAAAGCTCCCAGTTTTTTTATTGAAAAGAGAAATATCGCGTTAATGTTCTCTATATATTGTAGATAGATCTATAAAAACAATAACTTATTTACAGCAACACTGATACATTTTTGATTTTATGCCATATAATATTTCTCTGCCATCGTGTTTTTAGTAGGGAATTCCTTAGAGATTTTTTTATGTTAATAAAAACACAATATTCCTTTGTACTTTATTCCACTTTATTTAAAAGGTCAGGACCGGTTTCGCTCATTACGAGCATTGTCAACTGACAATAATCAAAGGCAACTGGCAATGTCAACTGACATCAGTTGACAATACTCGCAATGAGCGAAACCGGTCCCGACCTTTTAAATAAAGTGGAATAAAGTACAAAGGAATATTGGGTTTTCTTATGCGATTCCAATAATACACACAATTTCAGTAAATATTTCACAAATCAAAATAGAAGCAGCCTTAGTTTTACCCGGCGAATGTGTACTTTTCAGCTATTACAACATAGCTTAAAAAATGTCTATAAAAAAATATATAAAATGCTCATTTGATAGGCATTGTAATTTTTAATTTTGTGAAATATTGACTAAAATTGTTATTTAAATAATTTTTCACTACACTACAATTTTTCCAATCTATACTGATATTTTTGGCATTCACTATTTTGATAGAATTAATTATACGATAATATTTTGTGAAATTTATCGTCTCCAAAAGTGTCTCCAATATAATTCTATAAATAATTGATTTCAAACGTGAACCTCATTGTATGATTTTTATTCATAATATTTTTTTTAATATATCATATATCATGTACTTCGTTGAATTAAATATTTACTTGTCCATCGGAGGAAATTACTTCAGTTATATTCCGAACTATCGATTATTATTAATGATTTAGCCTGACTGACATTTTCAGATATTTTTCAAAAATTAAATTTTCTAACCAATTTGAGAGCCAGATCAGACGGTTTCATTAACCAGATTCCTTCCTAATTACATTAATTTATTCACACACTTGAGTATCGTTTTATTTTAATACGTAGCCGTATAATTAGTCCTACGCCCCTACATATAATAATATGAATAAACACTGATAACAGTATTTTAAAAGGTTCGTATTAAATCTGTATTATTAATTGCGCAGCCCTAGCGGACTTCCTTTTTGTTTCCTCGTCCATTTTTAAACAATTCCCTTGTTCAAATATTCCACTAGGTTCGGGCTTTTGACAGTTGAATTAAATATTACTCACTTATGAAAACCGCTCGACAGGTTTTCAGGTCGTTGGCTTTAACTTTAAATCATGTATTACGAGGTAAATGTTTTTTATCTACTAAAAAAATATAAGACTCGATTAGTATCGCCAAACTTAAAAATGATTTATCGCTGATCTACAAAGCTTCTACAAATATCTTTTGTTGACTTATGAATTGCCATTAATTTTTTTACGGTACAAATATTTTTATGATAGCGTTTGTTAACTATTATTCAATTTATGCTTGTTTTGAAGTCCTTTGAAGACAATTTGAACATCATTAATGTGCGTCGTTTCGTTGTTTTTATATAAAATACTTGATGTTTTGTTAATCATGCAGTTAACCGTTAAATAATAGCAGTCATGATAGAAAACGTGGTATTACACAATCATTTCTTCATTCAGTTCAACATTGAATTAATAAGGTATACCTATCCCCATACCTACATATACCGGATGAGGAGGACCTACAACTTGCCAAGTCATAAAGTACGACCGTAAACTTATTATATATTGATTGTTCATCCATTTTTAAGTATATGTAATTGCAGACAAATGATTGTAGCCTTTCGAAATTTATACCTTGCCCTTAACGTTTCATAATTATGTCGTTTTTTTGTGAAAGTACTCTATTGAAAATACTTTTAACTTATCTCAGTAAATATAAACTCAATCTGTTCTGTCATCTTTTGGCCATAGTATCGACCGTTCTGTCTTGCATCCAAGGCTCGTAAATATGAGTTTAGCCATTCTGGAATAGAATTATCTCGACGTCGCTTACCACAAAACCTTCAGAAGCTGTCATTTCGCTTCCGCTAGAGATACCCGTGCGATAAATATGCGCCCAAGTGAAGTGTCGAACATCTATCACTACACATCCGATAGTGGTAACATAGACTGGCGAAAATTGCTCGCTGTCTCATCTCGGGAAATCGAATTTATATTTTCGATTCGAAAGTTTTACGTATTGAACGCTGACAACCCGACGAGTATTCGAGTAACGCCTGGAATACTGGAACACGGAAACAATTAAATCGATAGTACAACACGGGGGAACTTTTCCAATCAATTTAACTTTTCCCCACTACAGACGAGTATATTTGATTTTTTACATAATTATTTTCTAGGTAAAGATTGTTATCTAAAACATTCAATATTATAAACACAGTATAATAGTTAATGAAAGCTCATAACAATATTTAGTTTAGCTAAAAAGTTCGCAGTGAAAAGGCTGAGTGTGGAATCAATTCATCCCAAAATAATGACAAGAAAAATGCTGTCTGAATCATTATTATATATTTCATTTTTAATCTTTATACACCACAATATATTTTATAAACAAAATCATTGAAAAAACTATTGCAAATCCAAAGTTTATTACCAAGATCTTTTTGAATTCAACTTTCATATGAGCGAACGAGAACATTTTGAACACGAAGAATTTGGCAGTTGTTATTTTTTGAAATAGCGTGATTAGATTTCCAGCAACCCAAATAGCGATTCATTTTTTTCGATTGTTTATGCTTGTTTTACAATATTGTTATATTTTATAATGACATTTGACTTAATGAATATGTATTGTATCTCATCCTGGTCGTTATAATTACATTTGCGAATCTTCATTTATTTTATTTGCCATTGTTAAATATTGACATAGGAACCCCAGTAATTAACAATATACGAGGACACTTTTCAAAATTAAACCCTTTTTAACAGCTTGTCGGTTCTTACGCAATAAGGGTTATATTATAGTTGTATAATTTATTTTTATTCATTCTCTAGAAAATAAAGTGAAAATACGTGTTTGGTGTTGTACGGTTGCTTTTTTTTTGTTTCGTCGACTTCTCTTAATTATTGCGCAATTTATTTTTCAGGAAGCATCTACAGACGAGGCGCAAGAAGATGGCGAAAGCTTTATCGTGTCAACGGGCACATCTTCCAAGCAAAGCGTTTCAACCGAGTAAGTGATATAAAATTCAACCATCCCCTATCGTAATAATGAATATTTAAAAATGTTAACATCCATTACGTCCGACAATATTATTTTGCTGCTATGGCCTATGACGACATACAGTATTGACTTGTAAATAATATCATATTTTATAATTGCCCGATCGGTACTAGTTTTCTATCAACAAATTTATTTCACATTTATTGAGCTAACGGATAATTTCTTACAACTTTCAGCGCGCTTTCTGTGCCTACTGTCAGGACCGCATATGGGGACTCGGCCGCCAAGGCTTCAAGTGTATCCAATGCAAGCTATTGGTACATAAAAAATGCCATAAGCTCGTACATAAGCCTTGCTCGAACGAGCATGTGGAACCCATCATGAAGGAAGAGCCCAACGGAGACACGGCGACTCTCCACACTCCGACTTCCGATCGCGGCTTGGGCGAGTCGAAAGATTTTCCCGACCCTCCTCCGGACCTCACCGGAGTCTCCGTTCCCGTCGAGGAGGCCAGTAAAGAAGCCGAAGAACTCCTAGAGCCGGGAACGCAGCGGCAGTATTCCCTAAACGATTTTGAACTCATTCGAGTCATAGGCAGAGGCAGCTACGCCAAAGTTCTCATGGTCGAATTGAAGAAAACGAGACGGATATACGCCATGAAAGTCATCAAGAAAGCGCTCGTCACGGACGACGAAGATATCGATTGGGTGCAAACGGAAAAGCACGTATTCGAAACGGCTTCGAATCATCCATTCCTGGTGGGGCTCCATTCTTGTTTTCAAACGCCGAGTCGGCTATTTTTCGTTATCGAATTCGTGCGGGGCGGGGATTTAATGTTCCACATGCAGAGGCAGAGGCGACTGCCGGAGGAGCACGCCAGATTCTATGCCGCCGAAATCAGTTTGGCGTTGAACTTCTTGCACGATAAAGGCATCATATATAGAGATTTAAAACTTGACAACGTCTTATTGGATCACGAAGGCCATATTAAATTGACAGACTACGGCATGTGCAAGGAAGGCATACGGCCTGGGGACACGACGTCCACGTTCTGTGGCACTCCGAACTATATAGCTCCTGAAATTTTACGAGGGGAGGATTACGGATTCAGCGTGGATTGGTGGGCGCTGGGAGTGCTTCTTTATGAAATGTTGGCCGGAAGATCGCCGTTCGATATCGCCGGCGCTTCCGAAAATCCCGACCAGAACACGGAAGATTATCTTTTCCAAGTGATTCTGGAGAAAACCATTCGAATTCCCAGATCTCTGAGTGTGAAAGCTGCTTCGGTACTTAAAGGATTTTTGAATAAAAACCCTGTGGAGCGACTCGGCTGCCACCGCGAGAGCGCCTTCATAGACATCGCGGACCATCCGTTCTTTAAATCGATCGATTGGGAAATGGTAAGCATAATTTTTTGTACACAATATCATTGTTATTTAGATTTATTATCATCATATTTAATTGCTTCTGTAACTAAGCTCAACATTCATAAAATCTTTATGAATCAATACCAAATGAGCAGGAAAATATGATGATAATTGTTAATAATACCCACATCATATGATATATTTGTTTTTGGAGATATTCTTCTATCGAATATTCTAAAGATAAGGTGTATCATATTTTGAACAATCCTACTTCTGGAAATACTGAGAATGAACCATTTTTTAATAGATGCAATGGCTTACCTACATAAAAGTCACAATTGACGTGCTTCAATCTAAAAGACTGTCGTTAGAATAATATACATTTGCGTATCAAACTACTTCCATGCTCAAAAATAACAATTCTATAGTTTTATAGAATCAATGCTTTAAATAATAGTGTTTCATGTTTTTTTTGTAAATTTCTAAAGGTAAACTATAGACTGGATTTATTATTATCTGGCAACATTTACAATGTACTCATATGTGGACCTTTACGCTTGTGATATTTTATTCCAAATTAACTGAATGAGCATGTATAATCAGCTTAACGCCCGATACTTCAATCTTCAAACCTCATTAATATGTTTGAGGTGTGTTCAATAGAGCTGATTGGAATATTTTGTTACTAGGCATTTTCCATGTATATGCTAAATATTTTATTAATTGGCAAGGAGAGCTTTGCAGCTATACACGGTTGTGACAAACCGGCTCGCAGGATTCTGCGTCGCCGTTTCATTGAAATATTATTTTCCATCTGAGTGATTGTATCAAACACTTGGCACCGACGGCAGGTCTCCGCGAGGCAAATGCCTCCGCCGTTCGTTCCGTGCACTGCCTCGCCGTGCAGTGTGCTAAATTTTCCGGAAGTACCCGAAAACTCACCCTCCGAAGTGACGGATGACATCAAAAATCTGGAGATCGGAGAAATGGCCAAAACCCAAGCGGTCGACGCAGAGAGACGACACCTTTGCCTGCTGCAATGTCTGGACAACTTTGATAGGCAGTTCACTTGTGAGCCCGCCGTTCTCACCCCGGATGACGAGTGAGTCGGCGGCAGTCATTCCGACCTCCATTTTGCAATGCTCCAGGTCGCATGATATCCAAACAACCTTGAGAGCATGGAATGACATTTCAGCTACTACGAATCATCATTATCGCTTTGTATTGTTGTGGCGATATGGATCGGCGAAATGTAAAGCCTGCACTCGATAAACACTACTCTGCTTTTAACGAAAGATTATCAAGCAAAAAAAACGACCACTCCCGACCAGTTTATATACTCATATTTGAGTACTTTTTTTTCATTTTTATCATTCGATCCGATCCACAAACATAATAATTTTTATGTTTGGTTCAATTTATGTATAATTAATTACTTACACAATACTAATTTATTATTCCATATCAAACTTAAATTAGTGTTTCAAATGTTGTACTTTGTATGACTGACAACGATTTTTTTTATATATCTCCGATTACGTCACCATTTTGTCAATAGGATTTGATGGTCTACGTAGGATACCAATAAGTGGTGAGCGTTACATTTCGCCGCATTTGATAATACTGTAATTTGAAAGTAGATTTTCTGCGCTTTCAGATTTATTTTTAGGAGTAGAGAACAGGATTTGTTTAACCATCTTATAATTTAGTTATTACTAAATAGATAAAATAGTATTGTCGGCCCTGACTTATTTTGATATTCTACAGTGTTCTCGCTAGTTTTATTGGATCCTTGTAATTTCAAACAAGCTACAGACCGCTAATCGTAAACAATATTTTTTTCACCAATATTTCACATTTGAAAGAAATAATGTTTTCATGTTTTTTTTCCAGAAATTATAATAGACCGTAGCTTCGATTCACAATGCAAAACATTCGTCAGTTGTTCAGCACATTGTTACAATTATTATTTTTACTCAACCAATCATAGAACGCATGAACACTGTTCTGCGTAGTTTTCCGCCATTTTTTTGTGCTTTTTCCTCTTTTTCTTCTTTTTTTATTTTTTGTTTTGTAGCTTGAGCAGAAACAAGTGCAGCCTCCGTTCAAGCCTCGATTAGACTCTGACCGCGACCTCGCAAACTTCCCGCCGGAATTCACCGATGAACCCGTACATCTTACGCCCGATGACGAGTGAGTAAAGTTGCAACCGGTCCGTTGACGGTATTTTTTCCTGAATCTTTATCTCTGGTCTGGATGTGCGTGTTCAGTTGATACAAAACTAATGCTACCAGTCGCAAGATAAGTGTTGCATGCTATTGTTTTTCTTTTCCAGTTAATTTTTCTATTGTAATGTTGATTTTATTTCTTCTTATTTAAGGGACTCCGACGACTTTATTTGATTATTATTTATGAAAATAATGAAGTGCCCCTTTCAGCTTTCGCTCAACAGTGTTTCTTTTAAAATATTTATATTGTGAAGAAAATTGTTACTTCACACTATTATTCACTTTATTTGATAATTTTGGAAACTGTTTCATTTATTCAGAGTCCCTTAAATTCTACCCAAAGTTTTGCTAATCTTCATTTCATATAGTGCAATCATATAATAGATTAAATATTTCCCACTGATAAGGTTTTACTTTTTAAGTAGCCAGACATCCATTACCAACTATTGAATATAATTTACCAAGTAATACAAAATAAAGTCTAATTAATATTTCCTTAATTTCTTTATTCAAAAATTGCCCCCAAAGATGTTAATTTGTCTACATTGCTTGCGCATACATTCTCGTACTCTATTAATTATTATGCTTATCTGAAAATATATTGACTTTGTAGATATCTTGTTATTTGAGACATATAAATGGATTAAAGAAGTCATTTTCCTTGTTACGTAACTAATTATTTAAAACAATTTTTTACGTACAAAAAGACCAGAACTTGTAAAAAATGTTCTTTTGCTTTATTTTGCTGTCACTAACTGATTGATTTCCAAAAACTGTTGCATTTTTAGCACATTCATTTTTCTACCCTTGTTATCAATGAGATTACTTGAATCCAATAATAATCAAACCTTTTCTATTTTCAGTCGAGTCATAGAAGAAATTGATCAGTCTGAATTTGAAGGTTTCGAGTATGTGAACCCACTGCTCATGTCGCTTGAAGATTGCGTGTGACGCCACGCCTGCCTGCTGCATCCCTACAATGATCCCTTCACTCAGGTTATATCTTTTGATGAATTGAAGATATAGGCCAGCATAAAAACAGTCTCATTCTCAACACAACAATACAATAAATAAATAAATAAATAATGAAATAACTATTTTTATAATTGGTCAAACATATTTATAAATTTACTAAAAATAATACTCGTTTGTACTGATTCCATTTTTATTTTTAAATAATCAGTTTCACTCATGACAAGCATTATCAACTGATACGAGAATACAATACAAGTTAATTAGCAAAACCTGTCCTGACCAATGTTCCCTCTAAGACGAGATATTAGCTGCGCGGAAGATTCAAAGACTGCGCGGACCAATCCAACAAATGCGCGGCATAATTTGTCATATTTTATAGAAAAAATAATGTTTTTTTATTTTGATTTACATGATAAAAAATATTAGCATTTGATAATTTATAAATAAGTGTATCAAATAAAACATAGTAAACAACAGAACTCATTCCATTCAAAACACAAATAAAATTTAGAAAACGAGCTTAATGAAACTAATAATCAGTCGCTTATTATTATATTATACATTGTCTCTTACAAATAATCCTTATACTATATACTCCACTTAGATCAATACCTTGTTCAGATAATTAATAATAATTTAATTCTAGTTAAATTGTGTAACTGTCAAATTTATAATTTATTTCAGACAACTCGTTTTTTTCATAATATACATTGAATTAATTAATTTAAATAACGATTTAATGGCATGAAAAAATCTTCCATGAGAAATATTTCTAGTATCGCAGCACAATCAATACCATGCCGTCCCAGAAATTATATTATGACATATTCTATACGTTTTTCTGACATATATAACTGTTAGCCCTGCGAAACATTGTAAACTTACAAGAAACTTTATAATTCTAAATATGGCTAAAATATTTACATTACAATAGTTTAAATAAAATTACTGCATCTTTGCCAAATCTGCTGGATGATGGTTTTCAACTCAGTTTTGCCAGGTTATCAATAAATTTTACCGTACAGTATACTTTAAAATTGAGGCATTTGTCTTTTTAACGAGTCAAGTCAATCTATTTCCATTGTTGATATAATTTAGAATTTCGACTGAAGGTGCTTGATGGAAATTTAATGTCAAATTTGAATTATTTTGATTCTGTACATTCCATAAATTTTGTGGGTTTCGCCTTTCGGCATCTTCTGGTTAATTCAAGTGCACGAATGCACTTGAACTGACGGGCAGCAAACGGTTTGCATCGTTTATATGCAAACGTAAAACTTGATAAAACCAGAAGATGCCGAAAGGCGAAACCCGGGTTGTTATCGACAAAATTTATGGAAGCGTAAAGAACCAAAATTATTCAAATATTTCCTTAAGTTTTGTGAAAAAAAATTGAATGCACATATTTATTTTGTTTCATAATTTTCAAAAGCTGTTAATAATAATTATCAATTGGTTTCTATGGTATTGTTTACGTTAATTTAAATTCATTCATAATAAAGCATTCTTTAGTTATGTATGCCGAATTATTCACTATAGTTGGTTCTCCCCATAACGCAAAGATCTCCACAAGAAATAATCTAAAACATATCTTATTGTTGAAATACACAAATTAACACAAAAACCTGATATATTCTTATACTAATGGTGTTTATTTCGATAAAAACACGCAATCTGTTTTATGTTTGTTAAAGTCTTTTAATGAAAATAATTCCTATCTCTTGAAAACTTACTAATTTCTAGGTTATAATATTTGTGTTAATAACCCATTTCTTTGAAATACTTACAATTTTCTGATGCTTGTCCAATTTTTGACATATTTTTAAAATATTTTACAGCCGTACGGTGTCTACCATCCAGTAGGACCACCGTGCGATTCATCTTCCGAAGCCGACTATGACGATGTTATTGAAGACCTTTCCAGTCTCCAGCAAGTGGAACCGCGACCAGCTCATCGCACCCTGCTGCAGCATATGTTTTGTCTACCGCTTAACTGAATGCAATTTCAAACAACACTTGGTTTATCATTGTCCTTTAATTTATCTCCGTTTTGGTAAAGAGCATTAGTTTTTTATTTATTTTAATTTATCATAATGTATCAGCAATCGTCACATTACATGCGCACATAAGTATAATTTATAAATATTTTTTTTGTTCGATCAAAAAGAATCCATAAATTATATTATTATTTGAGCCTTCTCGTTCATTTTTTTACTGGAACTAATATTCGAATCCTACATTTGAAATTAAGCATTACTAATAAAATACCACATCTTTCCAGCAAAAAAAAAAATCTAGAATTCTCTTATCTTCACTTTTCTCTCCTAATTATTATACAGAAATAAATACTAGCACTATTTACATAAACTTTGCATTGTTACAAAAGTTAACCAGCTCAATTAAAAATTCAATACGATCACTGATAGAATGATTCAAAATAACCTTATATATCATATTTTGGTTTTTAGTAGAAATTTTAATGAAAAAATTCCATGTAAATTGTAGTCATCCTCATCAGACATTTTAAATACTAACAGTCAATTGAAAAATATTGACAAATTACCCAGTTTATTTTATCAAATAAGTCTAGCATAGTGCTGTTTTATTCTATCACCAGTACTCGATCCTGGAGATACCTTAGAACAAACTAGATTTATTTTTTGAAAAATTTCACATTATATTTTATGTAACAGTATTACTTTTGATTTTGATTATGCAGTATTATCACAATATGATGTAGGACTCTTTGAGTCGTCAATCTAGTAAACTCGATCCTTCGTTATTAAGTAAATAAATTCACCTACTACTTGTCCACTAACACCTTAATTAAAGTATTTTTTTTATTTTATTATGTACTAAAATTATACTGCCACTGTATTTGTAACGGAGTGCCAATATTTCATCCTCGATTTATGTGTAGATAGATTGTTAGTGATTTTTGCATTCAATGACCAAATTGATAACAAATAAATAACAGTTTCTCGTCTGGTAAAGATGAATTTTTTTATTCCTAGATAAATTCATTTCTTTTTTTCTCAATAGGTATGTTTTGTGGCAGTATAACGATTTGAATCATTCCTTTCGTATAACTCGATCGTCTTTCTGGTCTTGAGGCATTACGTAGTGTGTATAATTATTTAGGTGCTACAGACATTCCGAGATGTAAAGATTGTAGTTTATCATACCGAAGTTTTATCTTCCCTGCATTAAAGCATTACTGATTTATATTCAGTTTTAAGCCACTGACACTAAATAGGCCTTTTATTATAAATAAATATAAAATGTAACATCTATTACTTGTATTAATATTCTAGTTTTTTAAGTATGTCGTATGTTAATTTAATATTTAAAATGTGTATCATTTCCAACATAATATAATCTTCTATAATGTGCTGTTAGGCTAAGATAAATTTAAAGAGGTGTTATGAATCTTACGTATTGCAATGTGGAATGTAGAGTTTTAGAAAAAATTATTTGACTGATATCTTTTGCAGCAATATTGCGAAAACGTTTATAGGAATTTTTATTCACGGTGTTTTACATCGATCGTTTTTATTTCAGTAATAATGAAAGTTTTGTACCATCTTAAAAATAAAGCAATATGTTTCCTTCGCACTCGTCGCAATCGTGATTTTTTTTTGATACATACAACTGTTCCAAAATACAACTCGAAAATATAAATCTTCACATTAAAAATAAAAGGTCAAATACCATAATTTATTATACGTCTCTGAGTAAGTGAGATTGTTAAAACGTGATCATAGATAGACGAGACGACAGATTTGTCATTTTATTTCATGTTATGGAATTGGGAAAATTTCTTCATAAATTGCACTAATATACCTTTATATTGTGGTTTCCAATGTTGGTCTAGCTATCCATCGCTGTTAATTTTATATGACACAAATATTGACATATAATTTCTTTGAATATTTAAAGGTCAGTGATTTATTGAAAGTGAATGATACTTTCAATCGAAGAGATCAAAAGTAAAATGATAGTGACCTTTATCCTTTTTCCGGTATACTGTTAATCCATCTATTGTTCAAGGATTATATATATATATTATATGCATAAGTTATTAGTGTCGATAGACGCTCACTGAGTTGTTTTTAAAAGTTGGATGTGGTTATGGAAACACATTTTGTTTATCACGTAGTAAAATTGTCTTAAGTTCATTAATAATTTTGTGAAGTTTCGTATCATATTTATGGTTTCTTATGAGCTTAAAAAAATGTTCTTTATTTACTGTTTAACCGCTTTTGTTGTCTATTTCAATATCAATTGAATCCAATTCCCCCATCGATGTAGAATCTCAATTATGGAAACTGAGATTAGTGGAACATAAAATCGTATGTTTTCTAAGCTTTTTGTCATTATAATAAACATCATTAAAGTACCCAGAAATTTCGAAAATTCTAAAAATCGGATACCTATTTACTGCCAATTTAATTTTTACTGCCACGCAGACTGTTAAGTACTATATTATTTTTATATTATTAAAACCTGGAGAATTAATAACACATTCTATTCTTTACACCAAAAAATATCAACCTTAATTTTATGATTAAACATTTTTTACATACTCTTTTGAATTGAAGTATTCTGAAATATTGTTTACGGAACACTCTTCAAAATGATTATAAAAATTTACGCGTAAATCAGTAATAGATTTTACTAAAAAACTATGTAAAATTTTTTTGGGTTATGTTTGAATTTGCACATTAAATTTATATTTTAGAACACATTTAATTCTTCAATGTATTATTATATATTTCTTACTGTAGGTCATAGCATCGTGCATGCTTTTATTTAATATTAAAATGTAATGGATGGTTTTCAAAACATGTTTGATTTGCAAATATTTTTTAATCATCTTGTATTTTATTGCTTTCATTAATAAATTTTATTGAATCGAACCACATGCTTTTTTTTATTTATTCATTACCAACCAACAACATTCTTCGTATTCCCTATCAGAAATACTGGATGTCGAACAAAGCGAATAAATCTGTAATGGATGTACTGACTTTGATGAGAGAGACACTTTTCAACCGATTCAAAAAACTCTGATTGCTACGTAACCTGATAAAAAAAATCCACCAGAGTATTAAATTGATGACATGTAAACCTCCGATTTTTTAACTCGGACAGAGCCTGCACCTCTTTTTTGAAAAGTATTTACAGTTAGTTTCAAAGTTTTTTAAGTATATTAAGGATGTTCTTTTGCATTTAGAGATTAATAATATAATATAAAATAAAAATAACTTTGATTATTCCACGTATTGTGTATCAAAATGTGACACGTGTTTCGCCTCTTTCAGAGGCATCCTCAGACAACTACTTTCGCAAATGTTTGCTTAAGTACGAATGATTTTAATTTTACTATTCTGATATATTATAATAAAGATCAAAATAAAATGGGAGGGGATGATAGAAAAACAAACAAACGATAATGGTAATACAAATGACATTTACATTAAGAAATGATTATCTAATGAGTTGGATCAATTAGGACGGGTTAAACCGATAGAAAATATATTACTATTTTGATATATTACAACAGAAATCAAATAAAAATGGGCGGCAAGGGGGGGGGGGGGGAAATTGTATTACCATTATCGTTTGTTTGTTTTTCTATTATCCCCTCCCATTTTATTTTGATCTTTATTATAATATATCAGAATAGTAAAATTAAAATCATTCGTACTTAAGCAAACATTTGCGAAAGTAGTTGTCTGAGGATGCCTCTGAAAGAGGCGAAACACGTGTCACATTTTGATACACAATACGTGGAATAATCAAAGTTATTTTTATTTTATATTAAAATGAACTTCCACAAAGTTACCGCCGAATCCATCGAAAGTATTAATAATATACTCCAAAGGAAGGATATCGAGATTACTCTATCATAAACAGTTGTACTTTGTTCATCAGGTTTTATCAATAATATAATCGCTGCTGTCTCATTTCAACTACATCCACTATCCATGATTATCATTTACTACAGTTTCCGACCTTCAACTCATGCATACCTTATACTAGTGGCATGTGAACTATATTTATGATACGTATATCAAAATCAGTAAATATTTCACTTTTTTACTTAGACAAAACCGGGATTAATTAGATACGTTGTATAAATTGTTTTATGTGTGATTTTATTTCCATAGAGTTATTGTGAATAATATAGACTTAAAATTAACAACTTGGTTATTCCACTGGTTGTGTTATTTTTTGTGACAATTGTTATTATCATGGATATTATTGTGAATATTTTACATTTTTTTTAACTATCTTCATAACTTTATACTTCTTCTATTGATCAATAACTTAAATTTCACTCATAAAGATAATATCATAACAATATTATTATGAACCATACATCTCCATCGATATATTTTTACTAGGTCCACCTAACTTAACATAACCATCCATAGAAGCTGTGTCAATATTTTAGAATGTAATTGACATGTTATATGTGCAGCAGCTATTAATTATCATCATTAAATCCTACCCAGGATTGTTACCATATTTCCGAAGAATATATTAACAAGTCGACATAAGGCTTATATTCGTTATTCACCCTACAAATAATAAATATAATATATGAAAACAACAAACACTTTTCCAGCATTCCCTAGGTGAATATTTGAATTATGTATCTTGACTTATCAATATATTCAAGTGTATACGGATTTATAAAATTGGTAAAGCAAAGCTTTGCAAGTTAATTAATTTAAGGATGGTCGATTTATATTTTTGCGATTTTCTACTAGCAGATCAGGTAACTAGTAAATTTTTTTTGAATTTTATTTATTGACAGTATTTCGATGTTTAACGCCACCTGACTGCTAAATCCAAACACATTTGTAGACAAAAGGTTTTCTACATCATTGAAAGAATCATAAATAAAATGCTCAAAGTAGAATATCAATTGATTCAGACATAATAATAGCAAAATAGATTTATATTAAATGTTTTATGAGAAAGAAATTTATGCTTTTCACAATTTAATGGGTCAAAACAAATGTCCCCATAATTTGACAGCAATATGATTATAATTTAAGTCTTTAGATATTCTGTATGATCGGCTCAGTCATGACTTGATTATTGTGATATTATTGATCGGCAAATAGTTTCCTGACTATGTGACAGCGGTTATGGATAGGAATTATGCGTGAATTTTGAACTCAGTGTTGTAAACTTTTCAAAAATTGTTTCGATATATTTATATTCAATTATAATTATTTAGTTGCATAATATTACAACGGTTTCCAGATATTAAATATCACTATCTCCATATTGCATCTGAAATGATTAATTTACCTTGATAATGGAATATGCATTTATAAATTTAGATATTTTATTATTATTTCTTCAATAATCGATATTCACATATTACATATACACCCAATCCTTTTTTTACACGATACATTGGTTCCAGAAAGTGGCGGAGCAGAATTACATCACATGATTTTGCACAGGGTCATCACTTCTTAATTGCAAAATAATAAATACAAACCGAATTTGGAAATATTATTTTTTAATAAAAAAACGTTTATATTTGGATGTTTCAGGCACATACCAAATAAACACCTGCATTTAAAAATACAATATTTTACACTTACGTATTTCAAAAAATCAGTTTCAACTGTTCGTCGGATCAGCAAAATAAATCCAATGTAATAATAATTGACTCAGATCAAGAATCTAGGAAAAACAGCATTTCATCAAATGAGTTGGAGCAAAATTCAGATTCGAGTAAAATTCCATATTTATATTTCGTAACCAACAGTGACAGCGGCAGCGAATAACTCATATAAGTTAATACAATTATCTATGTACACATAATATGTATCTGTTTCTCATTTTATTTTATTAATTAATAAAGAAATTAAATTTTATATGTAAAAAAAAAAATTTTGCGCCAATTTGAAGAACAAGTTTTGTTTTTCGATATTTTTTTCATTTTTGATATTTTTTTACTCGGTATTTTGATTTTTAGAACCGATTTATCAAATTGTATGAATGTCAGGTTTTTTCACGAATCAATTTCTGGAGCCAATGTTTCTCGTAAAAAAAGGATTGGGTGTATTCATATCTTGGCTTATTAATTTAGTCTTATTTGTGTTAAATTGTGATCAATAAATCGGTGTGAAGTTTGAAATAGAATGATAAAGATAATAATGATCGTAGTCAATTAATAATGATCGCTCAAGATAATGAAGTTCATAACTATCACATTCAGGATGAAATAAATAAAAATAAAACACCTGTTTTGACATTCTACTTCCAATATTTATTCATTCAAAATACGTTACTAAAATAACACATTCATAATAATATGATTTACAACACATATAATATATCCCTTTCAAAACTAAATTCTATTACAACCACATTCAGATAAAGTTTTTTTTTATATTGCATTATGATTTAGTAGTTATTATGTTAAACATTATTATGTAATAATAACATAAGATAATAGCAACTGTATAATCAAGCAATATGGTAATTGATATAGAATTTAGTCTATTAAAAATATATGCCAAATATTTAGTAATCTGTATTCGTTAAGTAACAACAAATGCTGTATTTAATAGAAGTTTAATATTATTTGAAATATTCATAATATTCAAAACATAATAATATATTATGTAGGTACCTATTTCAGCAGCACTTTGTATTTTAAAACAAACAAATATAATGTAACATTGTAAAAAGACTAAAGTAGTTATTATTATATTGTATTCACAATTGCTTAAATAAACAACACTACGTCAATACACATATTGTGGGTTTTTTTTTTGCATCTTGGTCTCCAATAATCATCACATTTTATTTACTAAATATGCTAGTTTTATAGGAAGTAAAATACGATTGACTTGAATTATGATATATTAATAATATGAGATAAAACGATTATGTGACGTGTATTATATGTAAAGGAGTATGTAAAGAAATTATCTTCATTATACTTTTTGGCTATACTTCTACTTGAAAAACACTTCACTTATCACATTGTAACAATTCTACAGGATGTAAGTCTGTTTGAAAGTCACATTTAAATATTCAATTACAGGGGTTATAATAAAATATCGGCAACGTATGTTTGCTAATCTGGAACAGATAAAAATATATCTCTACGGGATATAGAAGTATTTCTTTTATGAAATATGATAATCATAAAATTGACATATTATATGGAACACTTCCGATTAAAAATTCATGACGAAAAATTTTTTTTTTCATTAATCTAGCTAATAGATATCTAATAAAATGGATTAACTACACATTTTTATTTTTGTAAAATAAATACAGTCAATACATACCTTAAAATATATTTTTACTCAATGAAGATTGTACATTGTAAATCACTAAACATGTAGTTGCCATTGATTTTTAAAAACATCAAAAAATAGCTAGTGTTCTATATCACGCATGTTTAATAAAAATACTTTTCGAGTTTAGGAGCAGGTACATTCAAAAAAATCCTAAAATTAAATTACTCCTAAGAAAAAACACTATTTTATTTGACAAGGACAGATATCAAAAGATAAAAAAACAATTTAATGCTTTAAGTCATTAGAATTTCTAACATTTCCATAAAATATATAAGTCAGCTTTTAATGTTTCACCCTTTTTGCAGATGCGTGAGATCCATTAACACCGTTACTGGCATGTTTAGTTTTCTTCATTAAGATAGGTAGTTTGTGCTCCAAAAGCATATGATGTTCTGGTGACAAACCTAAACACGCTCGGAGAATATTTTCAATGCACGCTCGCTGCTTAAACAGTGCATTTACAACCGGAGTACCCTCGGGTACCAATGGAGCTTTTAGAAGATAGGCGAGCGGAGACAGGACAGCGTGGAAACTGGAATATCCTTCTTTAGAGTCAGCTTGCTTGAACTGAATTCGAGAAAACAATTCTGTCAACAGGATGAGATCCAAAATGATCGGTACGGCTAGCAGAGAATCTTCGCACGTGTTGTGTACGACGATCGTGTTGTGACCGCCCAAAAGAATTTCAGATGTGTATTCATCCATTGCCCTCTTTGAATCGCCTTTAAAAAAATCAAAATAAAATAAACTATACTGCATAAATATTACATTCATATCAATCGTGCAATATTAATAGCAACTGTCATTGTCAATAGCATGTCATATTAACACATTAATATTCATAAATAAAAAGTACAGATGATTATTTTTATTTTAGGTTTTCACAACAAAATTGCTAACCCATCAAATCAACCCCAAACAACATCAAATTGCAAATTCTGCTAAATGATGAATTCCTTAGAAAAAAATGTTCATTTACATCAGTGGTTCCCAAAGTGGTTCCTACGGACCCCCAGGGGTCCTTGAGACTGCTGAGGTGGTCCGTGAAAAATTAAAAATCATTTAGGGGTGCGTGAAAAACGTCAGGGGGTCCGCAAAAGAATACATATAAACATATTCTTGACACCTTCTTCATTATTACGAAAGCTTAAATAAATAAATAAAATGGTAACGATTTTTACATCCTCAATAAAATATAATTATATTACATAAGGAAACAAGTAATGAAAATCATGAATTAAATCGTCGAACATAAATAATCTAATATTATTCTATCAGGTTCACCCATCTCAATGAAATAAAATGTGTTTGTATTTTAAAACAAAATTTATTATTTTAAAAAACAATTTTAATGCAGTTTTTTTATAACTTTATGTTTTAACATAACCATTTACCATTCAAGGCATTAAAATGAAATTCATTATTTCACTTGGAGGTCCATGGTCAGATTTTTGCTTTGAGAGGGGTCCATGAGCATAATTAGTTTGGGAACCACTGATTTACATCATGATGTAATATTTAAAAAACTGGTTTACTTACCAACATATGGCACATATTTGATGACAACACAGTGATCAGGTTTTTCTCCTTTTGCATATAGAATTTGGTTTGAAGCAACCATGTCATCGACAACGTTGCTCTTCGATATCTGCATTGATAAAATAGAATTAAAAAATAACTAAATAATGCAAATCATTGTATACTATTATTAGATTTCTATTATACAATTAATATTCACCTCTTTAGAGCGGAATTGTTCAGGGGCAGAGAGATTCTTTCCATCATTGTTTCCCAAATGATTGTAGCTCACAATCGACACGGGCTTGATGCCTGAAAACAAAATTCAATTTAGAAACATATTCATGCAATATTTTGTCTACCAATATTCGTGAAGATTTTCTAGTGACGAAAAATAGAATGCCTATAGTGTTATTTAATTTAATTAGAGCTAATTGATCACAAAAAATTCAAGCCACAAAACAGTACACAATTGGATTGTTTTTTCTATGATGACGATAAGAATATTTTTTTCTCACCAGCACTGACTAAAAAGTCGACTAGAACTGATTTCAATTTAGTTTGTCCTGATTTGAAATCATCACCACCTACAAAAACACCATTAGCCTCAGCCATCTTCACAATTCCTGGCACTAGAGTGTTCTGCGGCGAGCCGTTGATAAATGAACACTATGAAGCAAAAGTCATTATTTTAGTTATCTGTCAATGTTGGTTATAAAATCTTAAACTAGAAAAAAATATTTGTATGCATAAATACAATGGTGAATAAAGATTGATTTTTTTTATGAAAAGAACTAATGATTTTTATTCCAATAAATAGTATTGATTACAACTTATAATTTATCTTTGAAAACAAATAATTAACCTGATTTGTTTAAAAGTAATGTTAAGAATACACAGAGATTTAAACAAAACGACTTACCTTTTCAGCGATTGCAGCCATAGCATATAAAGTGGATGGGGATATTTCCTTCTCGTTTTTCTTAATGGCAGACATGAGATTTGCTTGTGTGTCATGGATTCCAGAAATTACATCGCAAAATCTGTTTTGAAAGACAAAATTATCAATAATTGTCCTTAGACCTGTTGCATAGATAATAAATAAAATTTCTTTTGGTTACGAAAGTAAATATAAAAATGAAAAAAAAAAGATAATGACCCTCTTTTCTATTAATTTTCAATGAGCAGTAATTCATCGAACTACTGAAATATGGCTTTATAAAGCAGTCACAGATCTGACGAAATCAAATATTATAATGATTTCATATTTTTAAGCAAAAAAAATCAAGTAACCTCTCCGTGTTTGCAGTCCACAGAACAACAATGTCTTCAAGAGCATGCTTCATTTTGAAATCCTGAATATCATTTCTTATTTGTTGATACTGCTCATACTTTGTTCCTTCAATTATGTTCGTTGCTCGGTCAAGCTATTGAAAAATATTTTTCAATTATTGTATGAAGTAGAAACATGAACCATTGTATTTTAATATCATATTTATTGACGAGTATAAAATATAATGCAAATAAAGAACAGGATGTATATTAAATATCTTTATGGCATTTTATTTAAACAAAGTAAAATTATTTGGCATTACAGCCAACGTAAGCTGCGCTTACATCTACTAAATAATTTGCGTTGATTACTTACTTGGTTAGCAGCAATGAAGTCAGGATCGTAAACTCCTGCTCTCGGCTTCATGAAAGTCATTTCTTTGATGACCTTCTGTTGGAGTTCATATTCCAATACTTCGGCTCTGACCATAGAATCAGCCAAATTTGCGGGGTTGATATCCCAACCATCAATAACTAAAATCAATACAAAAGCCAAACTTTTAGATTACTTTATAGTTAAATCTTTAATTAAATTAACATATCAACACATGTAAGCACAAAAAGCATATGAATAATATTACTACTACTAATACTATAATAATATTATAATACTGTGAAAAAGAATTAATATACTTACAAAGATTATCTGGGTGCACCATAGGTAAAACGTCACACATAGGTACATATACATCTTGATTATTTTCGTCCATTCCTAATCTAACAGTACTGGCTTGAGTTACAGACCCGAACCTAAAAGGGACAATGTTACGTTAATATAAAACACAGGAACATACGCTACAGTTTTTCAATTATGTCTTTCACAGCAAGATACAAATATCTTAGTAGCAAGTATAATTCTTTTAAGCTGTCCACTGTCAATACTTGTACAATATCTAAAAATAAAACACTTGTTTGTTCTAACTCCACGTTTGTTTAATAATATCAGGTCCTGATCTTATTAAGCAAATGTGGAATTTGTAAAAAAATATGTAATGTTTTATTTTAAATAAGTATAATGAATTCTGTTGGTAAAAAAACATGAGTCGAATATTGTTATTTGAAGAAGTGACATCTCTGAAAACAAAAATATATTGGATAGATAACTAATACATGATTATGTAGTTCATTTAAAATTATTTGTATCATATTATCTACCTACATCAATTTAACCAATTTATTTATCCTTTGGTACAGTAAGATATTTGAATTCTTTATTCGCACAAATATTATGTTGATGTGCCTTAATTTTTATGAAAATATTTTTATATTGAATATTATGTGTCTTTATTCTCTAACAATAACAAAAAAAATGTAAGTAAATACCAGTTGGCTTGTCGTTTCCCGCATTTGTGATTCCATTGAGCTCGTTGTTTGTTGGCAAGCACTGCAGCAGTGAAGGTAGACCCATTATTACCTCCCCATCCGACTAGCAACACCCCAAGGCGTGCTGGCTTCAAGCCAGTTTGAATTTTCAGTTCAGTTTCCTTTTCAAATACCTAAAGATAATATTGAATATTATTGTGAACAATTATTTAAGATTTTTTTTCAATATGTTCAAATGGAAATTTTCAGTGTTAATATTTTTGACAACGACACGACGACAACGACCCGACGTTAATATTTTTATTTTCACTGATATTTATCTTACATAACTAATAATATTTTTAATATTAACTTCTAACTCAGTGTCTGCCAAACTTTTTTACTTCACGGCACACTGTTGAATGGGATTAGTATCGCAGCACACCAAATAAAAATTCTTTAAATAAGGAAATGTACTTTTAAAAAAGAAAATGTGTCTAATTGACCACTATTTATGAATGAGACAAATATTTGTTTGAATGAGTAGATGTTGAATTTATTTAAAATTGAAGAAAATTTAAATGAATACACATTATTTAAAATTAACATTTTTAAGGCTTCTTCCACCGCAGTACACCTGAGACTTCTTGCGGCACACAGTTTGGCAGACACTGCTCTAACTAATGGTAAGAAATCTGCGTAATGATCAAAAAACTGTTGCTTGACTGGATCATAGTTTAAATGAAAATTGGAATTTGTAAAAATTATGTCTAAGCTTGAGCTGACAACTTAGTTTGAATCCTTATCAAGGAACATTTGCAAATATATTTTTTTACAAAAAATAAATAAATGAGTCAAATTAAAATTGTTAGATCCATAGCACAGTATATCAGGTCATATAGTCATAATGTTTTTACAAATACATATCTCAATTTTTGTCAGTTTCGAGTTTTTGGATGTAATGAATTTTGAATATCAATACACACATTCCATAACTCGTATACCAAAATTTTTTTTTCAAGCTTTATTTGATAGAATAAACATTGGAAAAAAATAATTTGACATAATATGGTCATGAGCCATGTTTGGCATGAAGGAGAAGGTGGCATGGAAAGAAACGGCTTTGCTTTGATGCCTTATAAAATTCCTCAGAAATATTGAGGACAAAATGTTTCCAGTGATGTTTTATAGCAATAGAAAGCGATATCGACGATTTGCTACAAATTGGGAGTGGAAATGGATTTTAAAAAAATGAATTAAAATCCAAAGGTTAGGATGATCAATGTTCTTCTACATATTAATGCATGATCATTAAACTTAACATAACGAATAAATTTAGAAAATGATTAGCTATGATTGTTCCTTCTGCTAATTATCCATTTAAGTCAAGGTTTATTAACCCTGTGCCCTTGGGCACACATACACCAGTGCCCCTATAAAGTATGTGATAACAAAAAAAAAACCAAAAAAAATATTTTTACGATTCAGATAATTATCTCACACTCCCAGTTTTGTAAATTAGTAAATGAAATGTATTGTCAAATATTGCAGTGATTGTGCATTGCTATTACTCTTGATTGTATTGTATCTCTTTTTATTTTTATATGTCTTTATAGATACATACATACGTAAATAAATGTATAATTTACCGATTAATAATAATAATTGAGTGATAATACGGTAATTGTAACCAGTGGCGTAGGAAGGGGTCCTGCCGCCCGAGGCGGTCCTTTAATTTGCCGCACCCAATATTTCCTCTATTTTTTTTAAATCACGTCTACTTTTTTTAAACTATGAACTATGTATGAGGTTATAGTGGCTTATTTTTTTTATGTAAAGATGCTATTTTATTTAAAAATATTGGATTTTTGATATTGATTTTTTTCTAATATTGTAGTACTAAGCCATAGGGTTAGGACTTTTTTTAAATGTGTTAAGAATTATTAAAAAGTTATATTCAAAATTTATTTTTAAGCTTTTCTGTTTGCAAAATCACAAAGTACAGTCATGCCAAAAAAATGGTGAATGAACTATCGCTTGAATTGATTCTTTATAGAAAACAATCCAAGTTATTTTATTTTTTTTAAACGCCGCACCCAAAAAGTGATGTTTATTCAGCAAGTCAAAAAGCAAAAATTAGACGGAAGAAAGCATGTTATAAGAATATAGCACGCATTGATTCTCTATTAAAAAAAAAAAATTGTTTTTACCTCCGAAAATTTCATTTTTTTTTCAAAAACGTAGCCTATCTACTATAAACTATCAAAAAAAAAACTTACACGAATGAACGATGCTAGATGCATAAAATCATGTCAATCTTGTAAGACAAAACTATATATTTTTTCCAAATATATTTAACACTTAAACACTTAAAAAAAGAGGAATCAAAAAAAAAGAATTCAGTGGTATGTGAGGTCCAAAAGTATATAGGGTATAGATGTGCAAGATGATGCAGCCAAATATAATAATTATCTGAAGATATGTTCATTTATATGATTATTTCGGTGTACAATCTCTTCCATATAAAAATCTTCCGAATACGAATTCTCCGAAGATATAATTCAGAACTTTATTCAGATAAATCGAATCATGTCAACTTTATTTGATTATGTATATGTATTGCAAAAAAATATTATATAAAATTATAATAATTATAAAAGTATTACACAAATAAAGAAGACGTTGAAAAAATGTTTATTTAGTATTCGTGTGTGAATACATATTTATGAGATAAATTTTTTTTTGAAAGAAGCAGTTAAATTAAACAGTAATATTATTTGTCCGCTGTTTTCTATGCACGGAGAATTTGTGTTCGAATGACTTTTATACGGAAGAACCACGGAACCGAATATTTCACCAGGTCTCAAAAAACCTTGCATACAAATCTATAATAAACCATTGATTACCAAACCTGGGGCTCATTATCTCATTATGAGAGTGTGTATTTTTTTAAGGAGTATGTATATCATTTTTATAAAAATTGTAATTCTTTTACGAAATTCGATACATATTTTCTTTTAAATTTCAAAGAGCTTTGTATTCAAATTATACATCCCTCCAATTCTTTGTTGCTCGTAACGAAAAAAAAACTAAATTGAAATACGTTATTGCTCAAAATTCAAATAAAATTTTGATTCCAATCGATCGAAGGTATTCTAAAATCTAATTTTTCTTACTTTCGGGATATATTAATAATTTAAAAAAAAAACTCACCAATCTTAAAATGTTTCATATTAATAATGAATTTAAATATTCAAAAACTAATAAAATTAACCAATGATACCAAAGCTTATTTTTGTACTTATACCTATTAAGTTTTCATAAAATACACTTTAATAAAACAAAGCTGCTTACATACATACATATTTTTATCAAAAAATCCATATGGAATTAAAGCATAATGCGCCAAATATTTTGAAATTGAAAAATCATTCGAGATAAACTCAGTGAGATGGGACATCACAAACACTCATGTCTAAGATCTCAAATTTTAAACTGAAAAAATCAAACTACAACTGACTTTAATATTTGTTCGGTGAAATCTTTTCTTAACATGACAGTGATATAATATATTTTGAATTTTCCGTAAATCTTCTCATAAATTACGGTATAATGATTAAAAATAATAATCGTACGATTCTTAAACAATACCATTAGTTATATATAAATAAATGAGATACCGTATTATTTATTATTGGAGGGTACAACTTCCATTGATAAAAAATGTTCATAGCAAACAATGCCATGAAAAATAATAAGCTAGTTCAATAAAATAAGAAACTATTGAAATATTTCTTTTAACTGTGGGTATATCAATAATGTTTTTTATTTTTGCTACAATAATAAAATTCTGAATTAAATATTAGTCCTACATATCTTTAAGAATGTTATAATTGTATTAAATCGTAAATGAAAGATAAAGTAGATTTAAATGTTACATTGTGTCAATATCAATAAATATTCAATAAATATATCAATTAATATTCAAGTCAGCCAAAGAAATATTATCCCCGACTACCAAATGAAACCGGCCAGCATCATGAAAGCTATTTTTAAGCAATATACATTTTATTAACTTCAATATAAATATAAAGTGCTTCACTTGAAAACATTGTACACAGCTAAAAGATCGAACGATACTCATATATTTATAATAGCGTTGTAAATTTCTACCCGTGCGGTTGTACCTATTTATATTCCTTTCTATATTATCAGACATGGATTCCGTGGAGAGTTTCAAGGTTACTTCTGAAATCGATAATGTTCAAGTTCATGGAAACGCTGTTGAATTCGAAAGCGGCGACTCTTCTTGTTTATAATGTTAATTGAATTATACTAAAATACCATAATAAACGAAGCTATAAAAAAGCCACTACAATTTAACCACTGAAATGAATTACATATGTATATTATAAACTCGAATAATTCTTCACCGTAAAGCTGTTAGAGAATCATATTGTAGTGAAATTTAGGTTAGAATGAATGAAATTCTGCATTAAACTCTACAAAAAAGGATACAAATTATAATTGAATCATACCTGATAGTTGTTTTCATTAACTCTAACTGAAGAATTGCAATATGTGTAGTTCGTCTCCATATAATCATCGGTATATTTAAGTTTAGGATTAATGACTTTAATATTCTGGTTTGATGCCATTTTAAGAGTTTTGTAGAAAGACAAAGAGTTTAATAAAATACAATTATAAAACTTGGTTATTTATCTGGTCGACCAGTAAATTTAACAATCAATAACAAACTGAGCGGAGCACCGGTTGTAGACTGCGACGAGTCAATTTTGAATCGGGTACTTGTAGCCGCGATGTTACACCACATGACAAAATATTTTTTATCGGGCACGCTTCTGTCGGATGTTTCAGAGTATCAACCGCCAATCAACACTTCTTATAGTCAACACAATTTAATGTAACATAGTTTATACCCTAATTAGTTAATAGTATTTCATTAAATTATATTTAGTTTACATATAGTCAGCTCATTTAAATAATATGGATTCATCGCCTTTCTGAATAATAAATTACGAAAAACCCTCCGTGATACGAAGTTTAATAATGTTATGTATATCAATTGTATGTTATGTATGATTTGAAAAGCTGTAATCTTTGAAAAATCTAGAAAATGATAAGTAATCTACACTTTATTTTGATAAAAAAAAACACGTGTTTCCTGAAGCTAGCCAATAAAATAGTTAAAATTGCGAATCAATTTATCAGCCCACTCGATTTCGGATATACGATTATCAGTACGATATAGTACTGATAATGAAAAAGATCGTTAAAAAAATCTATAAATAATATTTTTATATGCAAAAATTGTGTTGCCTAGCGAGATGAAAATATAACAAATAATTTGCACATGCTTAAATTAAAAATAAATTTATTATTCATAATAAATACTACGTCAGTTAATTTATTTTAATCAATATTGAGCTTCTCGAAAGTTCTTTGGAAGAAAATATTCATATAAATAGCGGCAAAATTTATAAATTCCGCATTCTCTTTTTACATGGCTATTGCTAAATACCTGGGAAGTTAATTAAAGTACGATATATTACAATAATCAGTCCTTCTCAATCTTTAAGTAAATAAAACTATTTTATAAAAAATACAGTATCTTGGAATTATAACAATTTGGTAGGATGCCATAAGTTATTTTGAGCCGGTTTTACCTCTCGGCATTTTCGTGCATTCAAAATGAAAACTATGCCAAAATTGAATTATTAAATTAGATTGAAGTTTAATAAAATCGCTATTGATTTAATATAAATTACTTTTTTAATTAAATACATATTTTTGAAATTTCGTTAAAAATGTTTTAGCAGACAAATTAAATATTTTTTGATTTCTGCATAAAATAAATATTCCGAAATATATGCTGAAATTAAACTTATTTCAAAAACGTTTCATATGACCATTGTCGAATTCAGATACTTATTATTGTTCGACATTTTATGACTACAAATTTTAAAAAAATGTTTTTTTTGAACCTGTGTTTATTTAATTAATCAAAATTATAGATACGAATCAAAACTAAGTTTTTCTCGTAATATGAACCTATTTGCCGTATGGAAAAGTTTTTTAGCGACAGCTTTGTAAAAGAAAAGTTGCACGCGACTTAACAGGTTTTAGTAAATAGTATTTTATTTAAATCATAGATGACGTTTTATTTTAAAATTGGAAACGTTATGCGCATTACATATGTACATTTACTGAAAAAATACTTATTTCTCGACTTATTAATTATCGAAAAAATTCAAATAATTTTGTGAAAGAAACCAACTCATTAAATATAAAAAGTGTCATCAATGCTTATGTCAAAGAAACAGAAGAAGAACAGTATAATTTTGATTTTTTATATTTCGGTGTTTATATAAAAAGTCTAAATAATAAAATCTTTTTAAAAAATCAGACTAAATTAATTTTTGTAATTTCAAGTCTAGATAGACATTAAACATTAAAAACATTTTCCATATATGGCTCGAGTCTACGAATGGGAACACAATGCAATCTATAAACTTTTCACCACTTTTCTACGGGTTGAGAACAATTTGTCTATATTTGAATGCTCTTTTGCACATATCATTTGAAATGAACGGTATCCAGTGGCGGTACGTAGCCTACAATTGTAGACGGACTAAGAAAAGTTAAGCATTGTATTAGAGGTATGCACGGGCCCGGGCCTGGCCCGCGGGCTCTTACCCGACCCGGCCCGTGGGCCGAGCTCGGGCGGGTAAGCGCAATTGAGAGTCGGGCTCGGACCGGGCCGGGCCATGGAATAATCTGGGAAAAAGTATAGCAAATCGAGGATTTCAAAGTCCTCGGTGAGCTAAAAAAAAAAGGACTTTCGTAGATAATCTGGGAAAAAGTATAGCAAATCGAGAATTTCAAATTCCTCGGGGAGATAAAAAAAAAGGACTTTCGGAGATAATCTGGGAAAAAGTATAGCAAATCGAGGATTTCAAATTCCTCGGCGAGCTAAAATAAGGAGTTTCGGGTTTCGGGTCGGGTTCGGGTAACATGTGCGGTATTAGACTCGGGCCCGGGCCGGGTCGGGCGTGAGTTTTTCGGGCTCGGACCGGGTAATTTTGTAAAATTTTGGCCCGTGCAGACCTCTACATTGTATATAATCTAAAAAAAATGTTTCTACTTCACCTCATCCCAGACATTCACAGCTCGCGGCCCGTTTGATTTTTTTAGCGGCCCTCAATTTTTTTTCTCCGATGTTAATTAATTATGTTTCAAATTCTGGCGAACAAAGTGACAAATGGATTAATTTTTACTTATATTTAAAAGAAATAGTTTTTATTATATGATTTACAGAATTTGTACACTAAGACGATTCCGGAATTACGGGATCGCCATATTGTTCTGAATCCCTGGATTTCGGGAATTTCGGGAAGCCTTAATTACAACTGGTCATCGTTTAAATGACATCTACGAGCAATACATAATGATTAGTCACGGTAAATACTGCGTTAGTTTATCTGTAAAATATAATATGATTGAAATGGAAAACTTCTAAATAATAAACAACACAACTTATATTTTTTGTTTTCTGTACTACAGATGAATGCAATTATGAGTAAATTGAGTTTTATTTCTACTTTTGTTATTTTATAAGAACCATTTTGGTTTATCAATACTGATAAGAAATTGTTGTTACCTTTATTTATAAGAATACACTTTATTTACATAATAAACATTATGATGAAGAATTTTATTTTCTCAAACATGCAATATCAACATTTACGTAGATCGGGGGGGCCAAACCTGTTGGATAAACAAAGAGACATCTTCAATTTAAAATGAACGGTGTTCCGCAACTAAAATGCTTTTTTTAATATACACTATTTATTATCGAATAAAAACAAAATAACAAACAATTTCATTAGACCAATGGAACTGTTTAACTTAGTTTAACGTATATTTACATATTTTACCATCAGGTATTAGTTTTGTGGTTGAGGTATTTAAAACTGCTTGTATATGTTCAGTTTCAAATTTGGACTTACATCCACGTATGAAAATAAAATTATTAATAACTGTGCGGGCGCGATATCCTTTTGTTCGTTTATTTCGTTGAGAGTAAGGAATCCAATCCCGAGCCAAAATGTTGATCCCGGGATCCCGGGACTGGTCCCGAAATCAGTTTCATTAAAATACGTTTTTTTAAGAAATAAAAATTTATGATATTAGCCAAAAATAAATTAAGCAATTAATTCTATATTATATATTATATAACCAGCTGTGGACTGTCAATGCGTTACCAAGAGGCTATCTTAGTCTCAGCTATTCGCGATGTAGGTGTGGATTTTTTAATTACTCCATAATTATTAAACGAACAGAATATGCATACATTATGTAAAAATACGCAATATAACTTAAAATAATTTATGTCGATAGCTGAAAAAAGTACCTACCTACTTCAGACTGCAAGAGTGAAGAGTTCTAAAATTGTCGTGTACATACATTCTCAATAATTTTCTTGGAGCAAATATAAGTAATTTAAATATTATTTTAAAATATGCCCGAAGTACCATAGTTTCGGTTTACGGTACAAAATTAATATTTATGAACAATAAATCTCGCAAAACAAACAGTGCCCGAGATCCCGGAAATGGATTCCCTGGTTGAGAGCTATCTAGTATCATGTCATTGATTGTAATCGCTAGTTTAATTTTTTATCGATACCTTTGATTCTGCTTACAATTCTCATGAACATAGCTTCTCAAATTTGAATTTAATATGTGGGCTTATGTTCCACTAGCTTCAGTAATACATTCTTTCATATATTATAGATCCAGAAAACAATTTGTTGCTTTTTGCAATTATATGGGCAATAACAAAACTAGTCTACATAGAAGATTCTTTTATTTATTTACCACATGAACACTTTTTGTTGTCTAAATAAATTTTGAAACAATCAATCAGCTGTTTCCTTTTTTGCTTCTCACCAAATTCGTTATGCTTAGTAATCAAACTTATCAAGTACCAATTTTATTTTTGGGTGTGTATGTATAATTTATAAAATCCAATAATTATAAATCAAAATATTACCTTTGATGTCTCCAAGAGGCAATTATTTGCCACCGAATAATTTAAATATGCCAAGTTGTTATGGACAAATTGTAATGATATTTTATTTTAAATCACCCTACAGTCTTTATTTTTAGAATGCTTACAATAAATATGCTTTTAATTTAATTGAGACAAATAACAAATTGTGCTCATTTCAGCGGACTTTAAGATAGCAAAAATAGTCTCATTATAATTTGCATGGACGACCGATAATCATATAATACATATAACATAAGTAAATTCCGCACAACGATTATTTAAAAATATTTAAGAAGTGTAATATCTTATCACAATTTATATAAAATAAATTTGATAATCTTTGTTGGATCTTTTCTCGATTTCTATTTTTTTACTAGCATCAATATAACTTTCATTTTTGGTTTTCTCTTGTTGACTCTTCATTTTCTTGATTAATCTCAAAAATATGTCATTACTTGACTCCGTAGAAATTCATACAAAATCCTTTAAATTTATATCCCAACGTAGTTTCAATAAACATTTCAATATCATTAATTAATTATGAGTATGTCTTCCAATTTCTTCATAAGAATATAGCCAGCCTTTCATATCCTTAAATAAAAAATATAAAGGATAAAAAAGACGAATCTCTGAAAGTTATATCTCGAGATTGCTGAAACACCGTCTGTCCATCGACCTTCAAGATTACACCAGCATCAACATCATCATCACTTTAATCGCAATCAACATCATATTGCATACTCCAGTCGAACAAAAACTACCACCCAGAAGAAGAGAATAAAAGACCCAGTCTTGGTAAGTAATGAAAGAAAATATTACCAAAACTAAACAAGTTGCATAATACTCTTTTCGTTGTAGAGGATATCTTTCAAAAATATTTTAGATATAATCAAATAGTTATTTAGATATCATTTTTAATGTTTTATATAACTTAGGCATTAAATTTTTCATTTTCTAAAGGAACTAATCAACATTCTTGGCTACTATTTATACCACCAAACATTGTTGATCTCCTTGGTAAGATATCTAAATGTAACTTCCGCAAACAAAAACAATGCATCAACATTTTTACAATTATTTTTTTCGATTCTCATTAAATTTACTCTACAGACTTATTAAATTCATCAAGAATTCTTATCATTTTTCTCTGTGCTTTTTTGCTAGAAGCTTCCATATTTTCGGTAAGATAACATTGCAGCCAATTGGAAATTCGTTTGAGCACATAGAATTTGACAGACATTATTTATCGTTTGACGCTTTGTTATTGTGTATAAATTTAATAGGCATTTCGATAAGAATGCAAAAAAAATAATAATAAAACATTAACCATTATACTTTAATTATCTCGCAACAATAATATCGAATACATACCTATTCTTACTTCCAGGGATGACCAATGAAATTCGACCGATGTGTCAAAAAAGATAAAATAATTTATATAGAAGTCTTCCGAGCCGGTTCCTACATCCAGGATATTGGTACTTAGCTTTCGTATATTATTAGCCGAATACAAACAAAATTTAAAATATCTAATTGTTGTTGATTGAATTTGCATTCACTTGGTAAAGCTCCATTGTAGTACGGTGAAAAGATAGCCAAGTATTTAAGTTCTACAAATACTATTTAATATATATGTAGTTTATAGCTATTTCGTCATATGCCTTCATCAGTAGTATTATGCTTAAATTTATATTACAAAATATTTAATTAGGAGGACAGAATGAATGACAGGATATATTGTGTATCTTTTCTAGTATTTAGACATAGTTCTGATGAAGGCATAAGCCATTATCAACTATAAATAAAATAATATTATTTTACAGAATCAAAATTCTTTGATATGTATTCAACGTAAAAAATGATACAACATAACAAAGGTCAATCATATAGAAAAAAAGGTTTTTTTTATATTTATTTCTTGTTTCATATCAGTCGGCAGATTTTTATGCCGGGCCATTTATAGAAATTGAAATATAAAAACAAATGCAGTAAACTATATACATACTGGTATAATTTTCAGAAATAACAAACTACAGTTCAACCAGAGTAGAGTTTTCTGCATATTTTTTTAAAAAATATTTTAAAATAATTCATTTTCTACCGTTTACGGCTGCTTTAAATGCCAAACTGTTCGATTCATGTAGCACAAGACAGTATCTACATTGTTAGTTAATTATTTGAATATACTAGCGTTTGCTGGATTCGTTTTTATATGCGTAGATTGTTGGGTAATCCGTATTGTCATATTCTGTCTATATGCTTCTTATTTTGAAATGCGCCTAAGACCACTTTTTGTGCCACGTGGATTCTATCCGCAGCCCGCAGATTTCATGGAACATTTTCTTATGACGCGGACGTCGGGAGAGGACCTCTATCCGGAGCGGAGGCTTTCACTGGCATGCGCATATCACGCACGGACGTACGGCTTGCTAACACAAATATGGACACACAAGGAATTATTAACGCAGTGCATTTGGGGGTTATTATTTGATAAGAAATATAAATTATACAAAAATAGAGATACTCGTTTAGCGGAGTGGGTGTAATTTTTATAAAACTGATGAAGAATTATGATGAATTGGATGAGGAAGAAATCTTCCTAAAATGTAGCGCAAATGCGCCTTTTTTGTCGCTTAAAAAAGTACGTTAGCGATAATTACTTTTTTTACAGCAACCCCAACCATCATGAAATTGACTACACGTTGGCAATCCACAAACTCCGCTCAACCGATGACCGGTATTCGGGATTCGAATGGAATCGTCATGACACAGAAAGCGCACTGAATGTTCAATACACAAAACGCTTACGCTACTCTAGAAGAAAAATAAAAAAAAAAACGATAAAATCATAACATATGTCATTATTAAGGTTGCCGTAAATATATATTCAATAGCATGCCATCTGTTTGCATTCCCTGGCATGTTCTAGAATCTTCTTAATCTTGTTATTTCAATAATTTAAATGAGGCAATATTTTAGATTGTACTTAATTTCATTCCCAAATAATGTTTAGGTAGTTGTGAAGCAGTTCAATGTAGTTTACATATTAGCAGTAATTAAATTTGAAACAGTCGCAACTATGAAATAAGTGTAATAAAGTGAATCAAAAACTAGCATATTTACTTTTTTTTAAATGTGAATATCGGTTTTAATAAGTTATAGAATATAAGTTTTTCAGTTGATTTATCGATTTCTGTTTGAAGCTTCTTTCCTTCTATCCATAATCTCTTTGAAAAAGAGAGGTTGAGCTACTGACTAACTAGCAATTATCGTAGAAAAATGTATGTAAGATACCTCCATCAGTTGCTTACTTCACTCAAGAATGTCAGGCCTGAAAAAAAAGTAAGCCAAAAATATAAACTTAATAGGTAGATAAAAATATTTTTGAGATTTTTAGAAATTATAGTATGTGTCAAAACAAAATAACAGCCTTTACAGCTCTTTAGATCATCCGAATTGTATCATGGAAAAGTAGTAACATGATCCAATCACATTTATTGGTTATCAAACGCTGAATAAAATCTCAACAACTACTATTACCAATTTTTTGGCTCTCTAAAAAACTATATCGAACAACACAAGCATAATATTATGTTTGAATCAATCAAAAATCATACAATAAATTATTTTGAAATAATTAAGCTTGGCATATGGTGAAAAGCATATGTATTTTTTTTTCAAACCGCACTATTTCTTGGAAATACTACATATTTTTACCTCAGTGAGGCGAAGGTTTAAAAAAAATGGATTTTCTCGTCAGCCCTAAAAATATCGGCGTTGTATTATAAATTGAAGCAACGCCCACACTAGTTTTTCTATTTTGAAAAGTAAATATTTTTTGTTCTGTCATTTGAAATGAAAAAACTTTTCTTAGTAATGGTTTCAATGTATCTTTTTAGACAAAAAATTTAAAGTCCTTTCCAAAGACTTTAACATTACAACATGTATTAATTTTACTGTGATATTCACCACGGGAAAGAATGCTAGTCTTTTTCATTTTTTTTTAAATCTATTCTTCCAGACGTCCTATCTGCAGACATGAAGGTATTGCCACAAACAAGAAAGTTATTTTTTATTTTATCAAACTTGCATTGCTTAATATCAATTTTATTTACTAAGATACCTATTATAAAATGATTTTTGTTTAGAGCTTAACAGGAATTTGAGAACAATTTTGACGTCATGGGCGTTGTAATATCCTTGTATGTATCCTCTTAAATGTTTAAAAAATCTGCAATTGGTGAGCACACTTCCTTTGGTCCTGTTCTATTTCAGTTTCATGTCAGGAATAAACAAAAATATTTTCCTTTCCTTCACTGTCTTCAAAGTAGATCACAATGTTTAAATATTTCTGTTAAATTTTCCAACATGGCAGCTAAAATAGTGCGTTTTGCAAAAAAATATGTTGCTTCTCATAAATTTCTATTGAAAATAGTGCACATTGCCATAACATGGAAATAGTACGTTTTGCAAAAAAAATACGATTTTCAAGTTGAAAAACGACAGTGTTTCAGACATTTTATCGTAAAACTAATAATACCAGTTGATTTCTTACTACTTAGGCTTGAATCACCCTATCGGCACACCTAGGGTTGCCAGATTTCTTGCAAGTCAAACCGGGACATTTGTCCGATTTTCCGATTAGCGTGACTCGTTTTTTATTTTTTTAAGCTTTTCCGAGACTTTTGAGTGCAAAAACTTAGGAATTTACCGATTTGCCCAAAATACCAGCGTGACTCGTTTTTTTTAGCTCTTCTAAGACTTTCGAATCTAAAAACCCAGGAATTTACCAATTTCCCCAAATAATTAGCGTGAGTCGTAAGCCGGTACATTTGGACGTCCCGAGAGCTTTGTTCGGGACACCGGGATTCAAGACTCAAAACCGGTGTCAGTCCCGGTTAATCGGGACGCCTGGCAACCCTATGCATACCAAACTCAATATCGTTCATTTTGGAAATAGTACCTTTTGCATTATAACCCCACAGTTCAGATCTCAAGAAATGGAGAAAAAATCTTACAGCAGTGACGTCTTGCGGCTGTATTGTAATCCTGTTACTAATATTACATATTTTATAACAATGGCGGTGGGCGGCGGTTGTCACACAAGACACGTCATGATGCCTTATTTGAGAACGTACTCGAGACGCTATAACAAAACAATATCGCTAAAAAACAGAAGGTCTTTCGCAGAATGATTCCGTTCAATAATAATATTGATGTCATTCCATTGTTACAAAATAGACATTATCGAAATTATTGGGAAGTATTCGATTACTTTCAGTAGATCAGTTATTGTAGCACATTACATTGTTTTTCTTTCTTTGTTGGCAATGTCTTGTTTAATTTTAAATTAATACCCATGCCAACGCATTGATTTCGTGTAGACATACAACTTATAATACTAAAAATAGTAAAGATGGAAACATAATACATTCTACTATCGTTTTATCTTCAAGTAAACATAAAGAAAATTACATGTATTGCTCATAAAATTGTTAGTATCAATTATTATAACACTGCATAAATTTTCCAATATTTTTTTATAGTTAAAATCAAAATGATTTTTATCTTTTTCCTTATCGACATCAGATATTGTTAAACTATTTGTCTGAAAGGTAATTATTTTTAAAGCTATAATAATGAATAAAACTAATAAAAAATTCTTAATTAGATCAACTCTTATAATTGGAAAGGTTTACACATGCCTTACTATTTTGTGCAGTATCTAATTAAGCCACGGTTTACGATACATGATGTTTTAATTTTTAAGACCAAGTGGTTGGTGAAGGTTAACTTTCTGTTGCATTGTCATCCGCCCTAGTCGCTGAAATCGATGATGAGGAACACAGAAAAAATACCAAAATGGGCGTTATAATCTAAAATGTTCAATGTCAATTTTTACACCAGGAGTTTGTTAATAGTTCAAGCTTCACATTCATCACGAAAAAAATTTGTCCTGTTTGATATGAAGAAACATCATACGATTTTTATAATTTATACAGTTTGATTACACTTACTATGAAATTATTATTTTTTTATTTCCAGTCAAATATATTCTATTGAACCCCAGTTTACTTAAGATAAGAAATCCAGAAACAAGGTTTATATCTTTTAATATGAAAATTATATGAATTTTATAAACTCATTATTTACAAGAAAGTCGACTAGTAAATTCTTTGATCTTTGCTTTATTGCTAAAACCCAGGAATGTCTTAGATTCTCAGATAATGATTTTTGACTCACATTCAGAACATTCAAATAAAGCGAGATTAATGAAAGAGAAAACGATTCTGATTCCTGGATTTACCATAGCTTGGTAAATATCGACACCACAAACATCCCTAATTAACAAAACAATACCTTACTCACAGTGGCGGAATACCCTATATGCGCAAGAGGCGCACGCTTAGGGCCTCCAAATTTTAGTGGCCTCAAAAATAGCATATATTATTTAAACTCTAATATTTTGATTTCAGTTTTCAATATTCATTATTATTTTCAATGAAGAGTTTTGCAGCACTTTTTATGTTATTCTAAAAAGAGGGCTTTCAAATTTTATTGCGCCTGGGGCCTCCAAAGTGCTTAATCCGCCACTGCTTACTCACATTCTGCAGGAAATCGAGATACACGATAAAATATCGATTACAAACGTATAGCTTTGAATTATTATAAATTAAGGTAAGCCCTAATTTAAAACACTTATTATAATAATAAATAGCATTAATTTTATTATTTTTCAAAATTACAAAAATTAAGTTACTATTCTTTGGACGTGTCGATTGAATTGTGAAATATTTAACAAATATAAGTTTTATTAAAACAAATATTTCTTAAGTGACAGAGGAAAGATATTTATTTTTAATAGTATTCAATATATTTTTGCTATAAAGATTACGGTGTACAAAAATTTAGTTCTTTTTTAGAATTTTCTCATATTTAAATACTGACCTATAACAGCATTGTAATATATATTACGGTAGTCCATGAATAATTTATGCTTATTATTTCATGGAGATATACATTAATTGCCAATTCAATAACTTGTTGATGTCAAGCATCACATCAATGTAGATTAATATTTTATTTAATAATAAGTAACGTTACACCAAATAATATTTTTTTTTATTATCAACCGTAACATGAATTTAATATGACATCTTATACATATCGTGTAGAAGTGTAAGTCACAGTATGATAAAAAATATTTAGTTCTATGAATTTGATTCTAAATGCCTCGCTAAGCGGCAGGGATCTGTTAGCATAAATACTCGTCTCTAACGAGAATATCGTCAGTTCACTGTTTGTTTCTGTGTGTATCTTTCGTCCTAACCGCGAAGTGGTAGTTGAAGAACCGGTTCTATCATGAAGAGTATCAACAAATGCTGTTTTGTTGGGTTTATCGCCTTCGTGGCGATGTTCGCATCAGCTAATGGTGAGTCAAGGGTCAGGCATTATCTCATTTATTTAATAAAACATATCACTAAAATATTTATAGTAACACTTCATAAGATAAATATATCAACATAAACACAATAACAGAAATGTGAAATATATTGGCATATCGAAAGAAAGCTCATTTTATTTCGTTTATTAAGTAAAATATTCATATTATATACTTTTACTTAATTAGTAATCTACAATATTTGTAATTACAGTTGCAATTTCGTAAATTTATTACTTAAAAATGATAGATTCTTTATACGATCTTTTTTCTGTGACAAAATATCCTTCAGGCGTTGTATTCTTACTAAATGGATTATTCCATTAAATTTTAAAAAAGGAACACCACTTCTTCCGACCCAAAGATTTTTTTCACACCTAAAATAAATACTAAAATAAAAATTTAAAAATTTCCATTTTAAATATTTTCTGGACATGGTGAGGATCATGGATAATTCTCGTTTAAAATTGTCGATAAGGAAAATTATTTAAATTAATTAAAAGTGTGTACGCACAATTCCACTTGTCGTATAAATATATATATATAAATATATAAAAAATATTTTAATATCAGGATATCCCTTTCCTTACTATGCAAAAATGCACGCGCTCCTGAGCTATGTATTCGTTACACATCAGTACTACTGTAGTAGTGTTATATAATTGTCATGATTCACTTTTTTGCATAGTAAGGAAAGGGATATACAAATTAATAATCGATCTTAAGTCTTTCACCTTACCCCTGTAATGAGGGACGGAAAGACTATTTTGTAACCTATGACATATACTCAATTATAATCGTAATGGTATTGACCATGAAATACCAAAAAAAACAAAGTTTGTCAAAATAATTAAGCCTGAGTATAGTTGCATTGTTCGGATCTTTCAACTAACACATTCATGTTCAAAAGAATGGGGAAAGATTTTCTGTCAACTTGCTTATTAATTCGTATAGTAAGAATGATATTAAAAACCATAAATATAATCTATGCAATGTGGCGGATTACACTTTTACAATTCAAATTTGTATCCTGGAAAAATTACATGATACTGCTAACTAAAAATGGTAAAACTTACACGACGAACAATTAATTGTATTAGAGTCTCATGGAGCAATTTTAAGTTTAATATTACAAATGATTTACTGATAAAGAATATGTAAAATGCATATTATGTCGTAGCAATTTTGATCAAATTGAAGTTAGGACATTTACTCTCTTTGCTTAGTTTTGAAGTATCGTCAGACTAAATTTTCATAAAAATAGAAGACGAATAGTTAACTGCATGTCAAGATTATTTCTTTCTTGTCTTAGTTTATTAGAATTCGTTGTTAACATTTAAATACTTCCACTTAAAATATTAAATTCATCTGAGAAATTTGAAACAAATACTACATTGAAGTTTCAGACATTTGCTTATTCATCAGTTACTGTATTAAAATCTATATTTTTTACTGTCTATACAAAAATATCAATTGCTTCGCAGATCAATGTACGATAAATAGGAGTAGTAATTAATAACTGACGAAATTTCTATGAAGGCACCCATAGGAAATCCGCATTCACAAGGCCGAGAAACGATCTTTTATTAAAGATCAATCACAAAGTAACAATACGACAACAAACGAATTACAAATAAAAACCCACTCAATGTCGAATATCCGATATAGTTATATTCTGCATACCATAAAGAATTCGATTCTAAGAATCGGTTTGTTATTATCATGCTCTCATTCTCTTGAAAATAATCTTTCCGTAATTTCCAAATGAATTTTAGAGAACTGGGTTTATCTATCTTGACCTGGTATAACTTATAATATCTCAATGCCACCCCTTTATCTGTGATTGCGAACCGACAGCTCGCGGTCGCTTGTTTGCCCACACAATATCATTTCGAAGGACAAACAGAACTTAATAAAGCTTTACATATTTTAAAAATATCAAAGATTATTTATTAAACACTCAAGTGCTATTCCAGACAGATTAATTTTCACTAAGATTTAAGACGCATTACTATTAACTGTGATCTATACTCTATACCAGCGGTCGGCAAAGTGTGGTCCGCGAGAAAATTTTGGTGGTCCGCAGAGAAATCTGACATTATTTTATGAATTTGGTGCATTTGTAGACGCGTTTGATCACTTTAATTTCAATATGTAAAATTTAACACAAAAGTCCAGTTAGTGGTCCGCTGGATTACAATTGTGAATTTAGTGGTCCGTGAGCCCAAAAAGTTTGCCGATCGCTGCTCTATAACATATTTTCTCAACCTTTTTGAGCCCGGAGCCTCCATACCCGTACTAATTATTTTTTCGAGACTCGGGACACAATTATTTCAGGATCTGGGTTATCTCGGGATTTATTACCGGTAAAAATGCGCAATTTATTGTTGAATTTAGGGTGCCTATAACCTCCTAAACTGTACCGTGACCCCTTTGGAACATGCTGATGATCCCGGTTGAGAAACATTGGTCTATACCACATATCAATAGATTAATTACTTTCACGGGTAAAATTTACAGAGCTAGGAATAATGCATTTTAAAGCATATTTTCTACAGACATCATCAATTGAAGGTTGCTTGTCAATAATAAATATTTATTGATATCGTCATAGTTTTTATGCTTTTTTAGACACAATTCCCAATGAAATATAAAAATAGTTTTGAAATGTTTTCAAAGTATAATGATTGTACTTCACAATATATTGTTTATCCCAAATTTCGCTTAGTCTATATATAGTTTTTAATTGAACTTCGGACTTCCTAATAAATTATCAAACACAGAAACGGAAGTAATAATGAATACATTTAGAAGTTCTTACAAAAAAAAAACATGTTGAAGTAATGAAAAGATCAGATGACAAGGCGAAATCAGTTGTGTATCAACATATTTATTAAAATTTTAAGATTAGAGTGTTAATTGATAAATTATTTTACGCATACAAAATGTTCTTCAAATAATATTGAGATTGATTAATTAGCAGGCAAGTCTTAAATGGTTTAAAATCACTGCCTTAGATCATTGGTTTTTAATAATATATTTTGTTCGGAATACGATTTTGCATAAATTAACTGTAAATAAACATTAAGGTGTGATTCCGTATATTTTAGGATATTATTATATTTGATGATTCAATATGAAGCAGCAGGTATGTATCACGATCATATCATGTAAATGTATTTTAAATATGGTAATTAAAATATACATAATAGTAATTAATTCTATCATAAACAAATCTAGATTTTTTTACTTATAATATAAATATGTAGATAAAACTTGTTTTAAATTTACAAGTGATACAAATCTATTTTAATTTCAGTCTATTCTAAAAGCCACGTCTTTTTTCTCGGAAGGAAAATGATCAAAGATTTTAATTTAAAGATGACGTTAAATAATATTTGACATTTATTATACTTGAGATCTTTATCAGTTTAAATCAGATGTTATTTATAATTTCCTTTTTCATATGAATATTATAAAACGAAGACGTAAATTGTTTTAATTTTGTTCTCGGATATACTTATCGGAAAGTATATGAATGAAACCATGATACTAGATAAATTAAATATAAACTGTACAGTTGCAAAAAAAAATTTGCTATTACAAATATAATATATACTTCGCTAAATAACTAAAATTGTATACATAGTATAGAAAGAGATGAAGGGCTACGTATTATAATTTTAAACAAATATTGCATGCGGATATTATTTACCCTTTCTATCACCTCTGGAAAAAACATTTACCCGTGGCAGTGACCGGTCTAGCTATTTTTTTCCAAACATTGAATTATTCATGAATTAAGTAACATCTCAAATTCTACAAACCGAAACAATGGAATCCGTGTACATTGTTTTTTTTCAGCGTGAAAAATAAAGTATTATATTTAATTTATGGCAATATTATTATGGGTAAAACCCAGTATGATTTCACTATAAATTTATAAGTAACAAGTTGTCGAAAACGTTGCATATATTACAGTGCAATTTATTTTAACCTGTTTTGTGTAGGTAGGTAGATAAATGAGTCTTTTATTTTCGATTGCCAAATAATAGATCCACTATATTCATCGTTTGAATAAATTTGTGATCATTTTAGCTTGCATATTGCTCGTATATAACATACAGTAGCGGGAATACATTTTGGAAGTTTTTCCCTACAAACGTTCATGGTGAACTATTTTTTTTAAATAGATATCATAAAATATTTATTTATGTGCTATATACTATCTTTATAAAGCATAAAAATAAAAAATGTAGATCGATTTATGCGACTAATTTAAACATATTCAAGAAAACCATTTTTTTTATTTTAGTTTGATTCTGGTGAGTTCTATGACTATGTCAAAATAATCTTTTAAAAATAAATGTAGAAAATCAAGATTCCATATGATATTGTATCTAAATGTTTGTCTTTAAAAAAATGTTTATTATTATTTAATAAAATGATTTAAATAATTATTCTAGACATTTTTCAAATAAATATTTTTTAAAACAAAAGCTTTTGATGTATCAAAATTATCCTTATTACATCTTTACACCATTTATATAGGTAATTAGGCATGTTAAAAAACTTTCCCTCGATAACACTTAATGAGAAATATTATTTTGTATCGAGTATTTATTATGACATTAAAACTTATGTTTGCTAATAATGTTAATAATATTAATCATAAATAAACGGTAAAACAAATGCAATTTAATCTTCCCAGCACGCAAATTGATTAACAATTGTTATTAAATTGATCAACACAATTTTATCGTGTTGATTACTTGTACAATAAATAAAACAAGTTAATTGTTTTCAATGATTCTATCTTTGTCGCATTTTAATTAGAAAATTTTCCAACAGGATACACAAATTATCATGAAATAAATAGAATCCATATTATAATGTGTGAACCGGATCCATCAGAGTTATATTAACCTGACATTAACATTTTACAAATGTTCACCCAACATGAATGACATCAGTGCAAATGCGCTGTTATATTTATCAAAATAGAGCTAATAAATGTTCGTCTAAAATTAATTACAGTTAAGAGGATATAAAACAGTCATCTCTTATATTAAAAGTATATATTTTGAATGCATATTTCGTTACAATGGCATTTTAATAATGTGTTTTTTACCGGTGATATCATTTTCTTTACCTATTTGATATTTCAACGTTTCAGCCAAAGCTTGTAGATTAATATTGTGGGTCAGTTCAGGCCACGCCGTTAGGTTCGTGACCTCCGCGATTTTTTTTTTGCCGTCCATCCTGCCAATCTAGTTTTCAACTATGTGCATCTATAGGCGAGACCTATATTATGTTATGGTCGTAGACATGTATTCATATAATACACAATTTCACGATGCCAACCGATACGTTTGTTACCATCTAGGAAAAAATATTGTTTCAATGCCAGCCTATATATGTAAGATTTGATACATCTTTGATGTTTATATTATGATATTTATTTAGCCATAATCATTACACAATGTTGATTTTACATACGCTATATAAGTAAACAGTAAAAAGAGCTTCACATGCTTATTTTTCAACTATGAAATACAAAAATAAATATATATTTAATTTTATACAAGATCCTTAATTCGTCTTTATAAATGAATTGCTAAGTATTTTGAACAAGATGGGAGTTCAAAATAATATTAATGTTGTGAATGAAATAATTAATCTAATTTTATATCGTAAGGTCACAATGTGTTAATATGAATGAAGAATTCTAAATTCATAAGAAAAATGTGTGAATATCTCAGATTAATTTTACTAATAATTTATCCAATCAGGAGATGAAATATTAGTTATTGTATCAGTAAATTAAGGCAATTAATTAATTAATTAATACACAAGTCACCGTAGCCGATTAGTCACGCTCTTTTACCAAAATGCGAACGAACACTTTCCTATTATTAAGAAAATATTCAATCAACATATGGATTCAAGTTGAAATGTCTTTATTTAGGGAGTTTTAAAGTAGAGTGGATACGAGTAAAAGTTTTCAAAATGTATATCGTATTTTAAGCTGAAAACTTAATTATTTCAATTTATTGAAAATATTATATTTAGTTTGAACTATCCTCTAAATTTTCCAACACTTGTTAATGATTCATTGCTTGAGGCATAAAATGTAAAACCACACACTTTGACAATAATGCGGATTCTAAGAACGTTATATATTTTCTTTGTGGTTATTATGTTATACGTAGCGAATACTTATAATTAAGAGCATTTATAAGCGGTAAATATATTCGCCGTGTGACTAATCAGATGAGAAGCATTGAACAAAGAATACCTATTAGACAGGTATGAGGAAGTCAACCAAAAATTTACACTTCAGATGTTTATAATAATTATTATGATACTATGTTGAAAAAGTAAGAAACTGTCGTCATGGTATAATTTTTTTGCGAATTTATGCATATCTTTGGTATATTCAGTATTTTGTTACAATATTTCATCAATATTAAATAAAAAATTGAAGAAATAGGTTCCATTACATTTATGATGTTAATAAAAATTAAGACAAGAAACTAAAAATACTTGGCGAAGCATGCACAAAAATTTCATCAATTATCCATGAAGAGGAAGTGCTGTTACTTTATATTATATAATCGGAATCGTTTTAAATATTTTCCGTTTTTAACGATTAATTGAATGAAAATCTATATGAATCCGTAAATATCTGAGTTTCAGATAACATATCAAACAACGGGATAAAAAGCGTCAAATATTATATTTTGTCAGCCCTTTTTCACTCATATTAAATTATAGTTAGGGCAATATTTTACATTCACGGTATTTAATTTCCCGGGAGCAGAAACATTCTCCGGGTTTGCTAACCCTTACCTTGTACCACATCGTTAATAGACATATTTTAATATCGATAATATATTCCTCATTACTTATTGCGAGGACAATTTGTTTAACCAAGTATGCAAAGGGAATATTAACTATTTTTCAGCACCTGCAGTAATATTACGAATTAATTACAATCCAAGTTAATTGATTGTAATTTTCAATCCAGATACTAATTATATTTAAATGAAGTACACCCTCATAATCAAAATTGTATCAACCATATTGCAAGTATTTTAATAGTTTCATAATGTAGACAATATAACAGTCCTTGACCTTTGGGCAGGTATGTTAAACATAAACACAAGTGACACTGACATACATAACGTACAATTTTCAATGTCAGGTGACCAATAATTTAACAAGCAACATAATTTCAGTGGCGTAGTTACCGTACCGCAACAATATATCACTAATAAATTAGACCCAACCACACCAGGACCCTTCGATCTACGCAGTGGTGTAGCAAAAGGTTTGCCTCTCGGGCTAGTCTTTGATTGCCACTTCTCTTAATTTTATCACCAATAATAGTTTTAAATTTACAATAGTGATAGATTGAGAGTATTTTTTTACCTAGGCTATTTATTATGTACTAAAAATTTAGTGGCACGTCTTGAAATTTTTATATTGTATAAACTTAAATATAATTTATTTAAAAATACCAGGGCTGTGGAGTCGGAGTCGGAGTCGTGAAAAACGGGCGACTCCGACTACTTTAAAAAAAAAAATGCAAATTAAAAAAAAAAAATTACTCACGAAATTTATGAAAATTGAATTACGTAATAATTATAGTGATATAGCTTAATAATATTAAACGTGTAGGTGTCATGAGTCACGCCGAGCCAGTGAGTCACCAAGATCCACTGCATATGAGTCCGCGCAAAAGTTGTTGTTTCTTTCATTCTCATGTCGAAAAAGTAGATTCGATATATTTTTTTTTGTTACTCGAAGTGCATACATTTATATGCACGCATTTTTTGTCTTCAGTCATTGTTCTGTATCAATCACGTCTGCGTGTCATTGCGTAATATATACAAAATTCTACAAATGCAGATTTGATAGAAGCAATGTTATTTTTAAGAATAAATTCAAATCAATAAAGTTTAAACTTATATTTATTATGTTTTATTTATCCCTATAACATGTATAAAATGAAAAAATTGACTATTTGTTGGATTAACTGGTTGATCTGTAATTTAATACACATACATAGGAAAGGTAGAAAAAAAACCTGATAAAATAGAACTTTTTTTTAGTCAAGTCATAGTCGGAGTCGGAGTCGGAGTCGGAGTCGGAGTCGTGTTTTTCTCCACAGCCCTGAAAAATACCATATTTTATACATTTTTTTTCATAAACGTAATTTGGTATTTTTTTATTTGATGCTAAAAATTCAAGCCGCAGGGCAAGTATACTTTTAAAATACGTCGAAAAATCTATGTATATGCAAAAGCTTTATAAAGGTAAAAATTTATTTCTTAAAATATATTACTTTTATTTTTTTATTTTAAATAATACATAAACGAATATTTTTGATTAAAAAGACAGTCACAAAAAACATGGTTAAAACCCCATTTCTTGTTTACTACTGCCGAAATTTCCTATTTTCTATTAAAAAATGCTACCTCTAATTCCCCTCTAAGGAGGGGCGTTACTACCCCAAAGGATCCGTATTTAAAAATATACTGGTTGTCTAGTTCTGGTCCCAAATGAATCACGGGGCATAAATACACACAGCTCCCCATTCTGACCACAAAAGCTACAAATTGCATGTCAATAATTTAGGTATATTTTTGGGCATTCTTAAGTGTTATATTTGATTTCGAAGTCAAAATTTGAACCGAACTTAGCAATCACTCTCAGATGGCTGGAGGCTGAATCAAACAAATAAAATCTGAGCACAAAAAGGGCATAATCTGTATCACCTTCAACTGTATTTTATTGTATTACATGCCTCTTAACCATATATGTAATATTAAATTCATTCTTCAAACTCAAATAAACACATGGTTCGCACAATAACGTACATTATAACGTAATAAGTTAATTTTACATATATGGATAAACTATCACTTTATTATTTACGAATTTTGACTAAACTTATTCTTTAAGCTACCAGTTTAATCGTTCACAAATAATCTCATCTGGTAGGCATAACTTTGTTAAAGCTATGGCAACCAAAATATAATAACACAAAAGTCACAACTATTCACTTTTTCGTGACACGTTTGGATAAACTTATTAGTTCCTCGTCTCAAAAGATAGAGCAGAAAATTACCTGTAATGTAGCGTGGCGTTATAAATGTTAAGATTTTAATATATAACTGATATGATATTCGAACCATATATTTTACTATAATTTACTGCAGATTCCTAGTGGGAAAGTTTGTGGAAATATCTATAGAGGATTTGATGATTATTTTATAACTAGTACTGTGATTTAAAATAAAACTCTTATTAAATCATTACATATTTTTATAAAGATCATTTGTCAATCGATAATCTTTATTTAAAAAATATGTAATCACAATCATAAAACAAAAATGCGTACAAAAAGCTTTTTTTTTTAAATATAAATTGTCTTTCTATCATGCCATTATAGTTACTATTATTCATCAGGAATCACTGCCACTTTTCAAAATTTTCTCAACACTTACGCTCACACATACCCACACACTCTTTCTGTCAACACATTGTTGCGCAATGCGTTACGGATACCCAGAAAGACAAATATGTAGTATACAAAATATGCACTTTTATATTATACACATAAACATTAGCTCAATATAGATTTGTTTGATTTGCTCGATGTGCGTTCGTCTTATTTGATAAATTTCGTGGGGAAATTTGGTGATATTAAGTATGTTAATAAATACATAGTCCATTCGTGATTTTTTCATAGGGTTCCAATATATCTGACTACACCACTGCATAATGTTTTATTGTTATTTAAACCTTCTCACAATCTTTTATAACATCAAGATATGTCTTTGGATACAATTCTATCTCAGGTGCATGTTACAAAATCGTATCTTTAATCATTTTATAAAAACGTGTATTCTTTTGGCTAATAATTATTGAAACTAATTAGCACAATATTGTTAGTGTTTACTTTTTCCAAAATATTTAGCATTAACGATTATGTATACAAAATTCTTTTTGTATGGCGACATAAATATTATATCCATCATTTTGAATTTGATGATTCATGCAAACATTCAATATTGAGTCATATTTTGATTGCATACCTAAATAAATATATGCTCTTATAGTTTGATAATATTTTTAAAAATCTAAAATTATTTGGCGTAAAAATTATGCATTTTATTGCTAAAAAATTATTCAATTTTTATTTGACATATTTTTTTATTACTTTATTAGCATAGTTTAAAAATATCGTTTCATCACTTTGACATATTTTTAGAAATACCTGTCATCAAAAATATGCTATGAACCATTTCCTCATAAAATTGGTGAAAATTTCAGCTGATGTTGGACTTCCCCCTGTAACTGATGTGTGCTTGGGCTGCATTTGCGAAGCTGTCTCCAACTGCAACGTCACCCTAACGTGCGATGGAAACACCTGTGGATTGTTCAGAATCACCTGGGCTTATTGGGCTGATGCTGGAAAGCCAACACAAAATGGACAAAGTCCCGATTCAGAGAATGGTAATTATCTTTAAATTTAATAAAATGTTCCACTTGAATTTAAATTGTTATATTTTCTCATATACAATATTTAATACAATTATTATTTTCAAAATATTAAGTCAAAATTCATGCTCATGTATAAATTATATATGCCCTATTTTCGTGTGCTGAAGAATATTCAGATTTAATATATATCTTAAAGACTTTTTTCAAAACGTATCTAAAACTGGCATATAATGCCATTCTACGATTATGTAGATGTTATCTATAAGACAATATTGATTGAGGGATTCTTTTTCTTATTTTTTTATAAATTTTTAAATCTGAAACAGTATCTATTCGACATAGGTAAAAACCTAACCATGAAAAATTAAAGACATGTCATTGACAAATTATTTTCTGCAAAATAAACCACAAGTTTTAGTATATTTTAAGAAATATATAATATAAAAAGGTAAATACTAATTTCTCGGTATCAATTTGATTAACAGTCATTTTCTTTCTTGCTTTGCCAAATCGATTGGCCTCTTCAATCGTCTGCCTACACAAATCCTTGTCATTCGGCAGTTAATAATGCATTCAGTCTCAATTATTTTGTACAATAAAATGAAGGGCAAAGTATTTAAAATATTGACAAATAAAATTGAACAAAAAAGAAACTTTACAATTTATTGCTGTGACCTATTGTGATTCGGTGAAGCAATACCACCGTCACCTGTCAACTTAATAGTGTAAAGTTATTATGTTATGTAACTTCCAATATTAAAGTTATTAACTATTTTTATGTGTGTTCCAGCCTACCCGAATTGCGTGAATGAGCCTAGATGCGCTGCAAGAGCCGTTCAAGGCTACATGGCCAAATTTGGACAGGTAAAATATGTTTTTTTACTATCCATTTACCATGTAGGTATCTAAATTTAATTGTATGTATAAAATCATTATAATCCTAATGCTTAAATGATGTCCTATCAAGGATCTTCAGTGCATGGTAATTATTTCTGAATCATTACGTCATGTTGCGACTAATATTAAACGTAAAATAATTATATCAAAACAACATTGCTAAATTTGTTTTATTAACACCCGACTGTCTCGTAATATATAATTACACTTTGAATATAACTTTGATTATTTCAAAAATAGTTTTTACTTTTGATTTTTTATAAATTGCGATATGTGCGTAATTTACTTCAAGCAATTCATTGAATGTGCGTTGTGTTTTATAAAACATTTGTGTAATCAACTATCTTCACATTTCTAGGATTGCAATGGAGACAGCGTGATTAACTGCTACGATCATATGGCCATCCACAAGAAGGGAGGATATGGGTGTCACGGAGAATTGCCACCAGATTACATCAACAAATTCAACGCTTGTATTTCAGCTGTACAAAGCAAACAAGGATAATTTTTAATAATAAATTATTATACTACTCCTATGAATAATTCAAACTGTTTCGGCAATATTTTCGTTCAGAAGATCAAATTTTTCATTCGTTTGTATTATCTTAATGAAAAAAATACAGACGTAATGACAGAAACGGAAATAGCTATTCGTATGTCCAGCCATTAATGGCTAAAAGATAAATAATTTTCAAACTCACTATTTATTATCAAAGACATTTTATCTTAGACACCGAAAAAAATATGCAGTTTACATTAAATACGATGCAAATCAATATAAAATATATATATAAAATAAAATATGCTTAATTAATTAATAAGAATATCTGTATGTGCTCTTTTGTACTTTATGCGATGTTTGTAATAAATTATTGAAAGACAAATATGTGATAACTAAATAAAGTAATTTTAAAGAAAAAATCTTAGTTATTATTATGTATTTTATGCAGTCAGTACATGACATATATGCTCAAATCAGTTGTGAAATAAATGCTCCACTTGTTTTTTTAGTGACAGAACTGACAATGGATTGACTTAATAAAATTAAAATTGTTTGAAAATAATCGCCAATTCAGTTGATCATATAAATTTACCAATAAATGCAACGAAGGAAGCAAGATTAAACATCAAATAAAAATATGCTATTACTGTGCCTTCAGCGACAACTATTTCACTTGTCAATTAATAAGTAATACAATAACTATGTTCGATGGAGAGAAATCTATATTGGTCTAGAAAGGATAAAAATAATTCGAGTAACAGTTTATTATACAAAGATAAAAATAGAATTATTTTAATTTTTTTTAGAAGCTTATTTCTATTATTTTAAAATCCTCATTTTACAGAATAAACGTTATTGAGTTGTGGCACATATTAATTATATACCTCGACAGAATGTGCGATGTCGTGTTTAAATAAGCTGAAATTTATTGTAAATAAATCAGTAGAATCAGTTTTTTTAAGCCCTAGAACGCTTTAAAGTCAGAATTCTTCTAGTCTCCTTCGTCTCTAATTGTATTGTTAATGTGGATTCCTCTTCTTGATAGGTAAATGGAAGAGTATGTACAATGGTATTTATGAAAACAAATGTATTCAATTTTAGAATATTTTTTCGTGATATTAATTTAAGATACTTAATTAGTTTCCTTACAACCCGTTATCATGCAACAAACACGCTTGTCGCATGCTTGAGAATAAATTAACATAATACATTACATCTACCGTGAAAGTGTAAACGGAAATATCACTCGACACAAATCAGAAGATTCGATGAACAAAAAACATCGATGCAGTAAACAAACACAAAGGAAGTTGTAGGGCAAGTGCAATACAGACGATGCCTTTCGAGTAAACTCGATTATACTTAAGTATCTGATATTAATTTAATTTTTAATAACGACAGACTCCAGTAAGAATGGTATTGTTAAGCAATATCATTTGAGAATGCACAACGATAGACAGACAGCTGATATGCTATTGTCCCTTAAGGAGCCGTATCGGTCGACTAGTAATTTTCTGAAAGGTGCCCACAGTATTGCAAAAAGATCAATAAAAGAAGGGATATGATAGCGGACATCTCATGTACCTCGTGACGAATCAAAACTTTATACTGAAACTTATAGGACTCAAATATTGAGATCCATCATGAACGATCCAATTCGATGAATTTAATCCGTCAGCAATTTCTCGTGTATGTGATGATTTTCTCTAGCAATGTCTTTATTTGTTCTATATCAGCATTAACTTCCTTTCTTTACATAATTCAGATCTAAATTACCTCGATGGAATTTCTAAAAACATTTTTTACACGGGCGTTTATTGACCATACTCGTAACCCTTTGAGTGGTGAGTTAATTTTTACTAAATTAGGTTTTTTCTTATATTTTGATTATTTGTAGTATTGTCCCACAAAAAAATATAAAAAAACCTTTTTTTTGATACAGACCAATCTGGGAAGAATATTAGTTATTATTTCAAGTAAATATTTTTTTAAAATTATAAAACTCATAGTTAAAAATGTAAAGTAAACAAGTTCTTTATTACTTTTGACTATTTTTCTAGAAGCTATTACATCGCTTTTGCGTCAAGATCTTTTTTGCTCTCATCTGTCTACATATGCCGCTCTACAGACGTCGATTCCAGAAAGGAATCGATCCCAAATATAATTTTACGCTCAATATTATATGGCTACAGATTTGATTACAAATGTTACCCTTTTTTAAAAACATTTTCTTTATTTGCTATGCAAAATAAAAATAATGTGGTGGCCAGTCACTGGTGGATGTGTCTAGTATCCATATTTGAAGAAATAACAAAAAATCAATAAAAAATATGAGAATGGTAATAGATAATAGATGACAGGCTACTCCAACGTACGGGTACGTTGATACTCATCAAAGGGTTAATACAATAAAAAAAATGTTTATTGCATTTGCACAAAGAATATCTAAAAATGGTGAACATGTTTACTAATGTTTTCGCATTTTTGAAGCGACGCCAAACAAAAATGATTTGACTGACAATTTTTTTTTGTTTTTTCCTAAAGCTTGAAATATTGGTTGTCGTAATTTGTCCTTTTTATTGTGCATATTAATAAAATTGAAAAACTACGTCTAATTTTGCATACATTTTATACTTATAGTATTAGATTTCTTCTCAAATATAGAAACAAATATCATACACTTAAATCATTCAAAATATACCAGGGCCGGCGCCACCATACAGGCGAAATAGGCAACCGCCTAGGGCGCAAACCATTAAGGAGCGCATAAATGGAGTATTCAAACTATTTTTAAATACTCTAATAATAATAAATAATAGTACGTTTTATTTTATTTTGTTCGTTATGATTATTTATGTATCGTATTTTATGTGATTCAAGATGTAGAGCGACTGTTCACGTAGAAACACTTCTGTTGAGGTACCTCCATTAGGAGGCCATATGCTCCACATTGGGAGCGGACATGGGTAAATAAAAATAAAAATTTCTAAAGATCTCGAATTGTTTTGTTTCATTATTTAGAAAAAACAGACTATTTGTTTAAGGGGGCGCGCCAATAATCGTTGCCTAGGGCGCCAAATAATCTCGCGCCGGCACTGAATATACATCATTAGTTATGCAACTGTCGAAACATTTGTCATAAATATTAATTGTTTCGCAGAATCGCTTAATAATTATTTTTATTGATACTTATTAATTATTCTTGCATGATATGTTTGAATGTCAAGTATCACATTAATCATTACCTAATCGTTTTGTATAATTATAGCCGGTAAACAATGCGATTGAGTGGCGACTCTTACTCATTTATGATGGTCCGTAAACTGGGGATGAATAATTAAGTTTCCATTTAAATTCTACTCTGCAATACCCTGTCTCTATCATATAGTTCTTAGCCACTTTACAATGCACTAAACATCAACGTATTTATGAAGTAATGAGGCTATTATTTTCAAGCACGGCTCGATTCAAAATGGTTATAAAATGAAACTTCAATTTCTTTTTGTAAAACAATATACATTTTAAAAGTATTTTAAGTTTTACGTTACTTTGAAATGACATTTTGTATGTTGTCAAGCTAGGTTTGAGACGGATTTCTAGATAAACCTTTTAACAAAAAAATTCTCCTAAATTACATTCGTGCTTCATGTTTCAACAATTTCGGAACGAGCCGAGTTTTCAAATAATAGCCTCAAATAGGTATACGTTAATGGAATTTTACTAACATATTATTGTACAAAATATTGTAGATACTTTTGATGGAAAAAATATTTATGAACACTTGTGATCATGTTTCACAGACAAATTTCACCTGGTAATAGTAATCAATACACAGGGGTTTGAATCGTTCAAACTATGTACATTCACATAAGTTTTGTCACTAACAGTTAGTGACAAGACTTGTGTGAACGTACATAATTTGAATGATTCAAATTTAATATTGAAATTCCACCAAGCACCTTCAGTCGAAATCTTAAATTAAAAATACATAGGGGTTATTATTTTTTACTGTAACTAACTTGTGGCGCTCTAGGATTTCGTTCTACGATCTGAGATAAGGATCTTTTTAATGAACATTTACATATTAAAAGGGCACATTGAGTTTTAATCGACATTTGGAGATTATATTTTACAGCTTTGAGTGGATATATGTTGCTTTTAACCCAAACCTTTCTTATGTAAGTTGGTTCCATTCTATCCATTATTGACTTCAACTTAGTTGTTTTATCTTAATCAGCTTAAAAATATTCATTATGAGACTTTGATACCATTGGGACCGGATTTGGTTAAAAACGCCTCTCGACACTTTATCTGTAGTGATGTTGCTATTATGTATTAAAATAATACATATATAGGTTTATGAAATAACGTTGTTCAATTAAAACAAACAGTGGTAACGATTCATAAAAGTTCAGAAATGCAAATTGTTGAATTTAAAACAAAATACCATCTATCGACGACGCAACGCAACTTATAATGAGACGATAAATGTACCTATTTCAGTTTAAATTTTATACTAACAACTTTGCGTGTATGTTCGTTCCATTATGATGGAATTAGAACCACCGAAATGGAAATGTTACGAAAGTTTTATATGTATTGTTTGAAACCAAATTACTATGGAGCTCGAAGATAAATAATATTCTCAAAATTCTACGGTAATTACCATTTTTCGATTAATCGTTTAGTTATATATACTCGTGTTTGGTGCCAAAATGTTCAGTTGATCGTTTTTCTGTGGCTTTATGTTCGTTCGGAACACGAAGTGGTAGTCGAGGAGCCGGTTCTATCATGGAGTATATCAGCAAATGTTGTCTTCTGATTATCGCCCTGGCGGCCATGTCCGCATCAGCAAATGGTGAGTTAATGAAAAGTCATTATCTCAAAAATGGAACATTAAATACTGTCGAAATATACGACATAAAACTAATGCCTCCTAATTCAAGAATTAGACATATAAATCTTTTCAAATGTCGTATTATAATGGAATATGATGGGTGCACTGTTTGTCGACGTTTAGAATTGTTCGAAACCAATAGTATCAGGCATTGGTTGCCTAAAAGAGAGAAAACACATTCGACAAAGAAGTGAAGCGATAAGGTAAATTATATAAATCAAAATATTTGGTATCTTCTTATCGGATACCAGAATTTGTCAATGGGACACAGCACACTTGGGTGCATCCAGAGATGTGTGTATTGTTTGAAAGTATGTAGACACATTAGAGGTCTGCACGGGCCAAAATTTTACAAAACTACCCGGTCCGAGCCCGAAAAACTCACGCCCGACCCGGCCCGGGCCCGAATTATCTCCGAAAGTCCTTTTTTTTAGCTCACCGAGGAATTTGAAATCCTCGATTTGCTATATTTTTCCCCAGATTATATCCCAAATTCCAAAGCCCAGCCCGGCCCAAGCCCGACTCTCGGAGAAAAAAGGACTTTCGGAGATAATCTGGGGAAAAAGTATAGCAAATCGAGGATTTCAAATTTCTCGGTGAACTAAAAAAAAAATGGACTTTCGGAGATAATCTGGGAAAAAGTATAGCAAATCGAGGATTTCAAATTTCTCGGTGAGCTAAAATAAAGAGTTTCGGGTCGGTTTCGGGTAACAAGTGCGGTATTAGACTCGGGTCCGAGCCGGGTCGGGCGTGAGTTTTTCGGGCTCGGACCGGGTGGTTTTGTAAAATTTTGGTCCGTGCAGACCTCTACCATGTAGTCTAATCTTTCTTTTTATACTAACATTATTATGTATGTATTGGTAAATCAAAATTATTCCTTATCTACAGACAATTTAACTGTTATTTAATTAATGGGTGTTTCTTTATTTTTTTACACAGTTATGTAAAAAAACAAAGCATTTTTTTATGTCCTCTTAATTGCATTTTATTACAATTTTTTGCGACCACTTATTTACTGTATTGAATTCGTAGATTAGACGCGCATTTAACAGATATCATGTTTCTTCGGTATAACTTGAAAAATAATAATTTTGTAGCTATTTTTTATTTAAATCAATTAAGGAAATTACATCAGTTTATAATGCTCGCGATGAGTGAAACCGGTCCTGATCAAATAAATTTATGTGGGAAAAGTACTAAAAATCTTTTATTATTTTTATTATAATGCCATTCCATCAAGTATTGACAGTGAACACCTTAAAAGTGATTCATAATTTTGTTTATTTAACGGACAGTGATAAATGAATGCCTCCATAAAAGATATTTAATAAACTATAGTATATTACAGGGATGGCGAACCTTTTTGGGTCTGCGTGCCAACAATTTTCAAATATTATTTCTGAATTGTGTGGCGTGTCCAAGCAGTAAAAAAAATTCAAAAAATTAGCGATTGTCGTTTATCTTGGGAAACATTTGAAAATTGATAAAACTGTATAAATTAATAATTCACGGATTATTTAATCAACATTTTATTTTTCTAAACTTAAAAATAAAAAAAAATAACTTGGAAATCGTTCGCGTGCCATCCGAATTCTCAAAAGTGCCACGTCGGGCACGCGTGCCCTAGGTTCGCCATCCCTGGTATATTACAATACACTTGCGTGACGTACACAAACATTCGTGTAAGGTGAATAGGGTACACATTTGAATTTTAAAGTATGTAACTTTAATCACTATTATTATTTTTTTTACTTCGTCTCATTAGTTTGGATAATATTTTAGCTGCTGACGAACTTCCAGCGATTACTGACGCCTGCCTGGGCTGCATTTGTGAGGCTATCTCCAATTGCAACATCACCCAGGTCTGTAGAGGAAACACTTGTGGTTTGTTTAGAATCACACAAGCGTATTGGATTGATTCGGGAAGACCCACGCATAACGGCCAAAGTTCAGATGCTGAGAACGGTATGTGATTTCAAAACGATTATCACTTTACAGCAGGTAGTACACATTGTAATAAAATTTGATTCAGTGATGGCGAACCTTTTTGAGAAGTGGGTCCGATTTTGTTAATTATTTTTTTAGTACTAGCGAATGGGTCACTAAGTCAGTGGCGTTACTTGGAAAGGGAGAGGGGAGAATGGTTAAAATCTTTTTTTTTGATTCTCACTTTTAAAATTCTCTAAAAAGTTTACGTTTCCTTTTTGTTTACAACTTTTACTTTTGCAAGTGAAGAGCAAAAAATAGAGGCCGGCGTCAAAAAGTTTGTATAAAAGGGGTGGTACCATAAATTACCGCACCAGATGACACCATCCCCAGTCGGCAGTCGCACCTGCACTGAGTATTTTAATGAACAAGGAATAAATAAAATCACATATACATATATCATGAATTATTATTTATTAATAGATATAGTTATAGGTATGTGTATGTATAATAAATTTGAAGTATATTTTATGGGAAATCTGTTGATGTTTATTTACAAATAGGTTTCTAATATTAGGTTCATATCCCGTATTCAACGAACACCGCAGTCAATTCAGTTGTTTGATTGAGTTCTCTCTTTATGATATATAAAAAATATGTTTATCAAAATCAACGCGTTGGTCATTTTAAAAAGCTGCGTGGGTCAGTGTCTGACCCGCGGATCATAGGTTCGCCAACACTGCTCTAGTGCCCAGTACAGTACAATAATTTTAGACGACACTCACGGCATTTTTATTTCTAGAATAATCATTTATTCTTCCTTGTGTTTGCATAATATCTATAAGAAGTTGAGTTTTGGCTATACCATAAAGTTATAGCTCGTAACTCTGATTACTATGTATGATAGCTTGATTTTTAAAAACTGCAAAGTTTGTGCACATCCACGACTCAAAAGATGTATATTATGAGACAGCGACAATGTATGGTTAATTATGATTTATATTTAAATTTTATTGCACAAGACATCTTTTTTTTTATTTATTGAAATAAAATTCATCACAATTATGTAAGGAAATGACGTTTTTTATTTACTGATATTTTTGTTATAGCTTATGCTAATTGTGTAATCGAGCCCGAGTGCGCTGCACGAACTGTAAAAAGCTACATGGCCAATTTTGGGCAGGTAAATACTTTTATATACGTATCAGATAAGAGTGATTCTCAAATAGAACGATAGGATATGTAATAAATCTTACACATAACCTGAATCGGTCGGACTGACTGAAATATACTTTTAAACTATAATTTTAAATATAAATTTAAGACTGGTGTCCCGGTGTCCCAAAAAAACCTTTCGGGACGCCCAAATGTCCCGGTTTACGACCCAAGCTGATTATTTGGGTGAATCTTGGGATATTCGACTCGAAAATCTTGGAAGAGATCTCCTATGTTAATCTCCTAAACTAAAAACTAATACGCCATATACATATAACATAATAGATTAACAAGTTCTTTTTTCATTTGTTTCAAAAATAGAGTCACCTGTTTCTTCATTGCGAAATTTATATTGCATTCTTAAAATAATTTTGCCCAGCTTATAGTCAATATATAGAGATGTTTGTTTATAATATGACATTATTTCAGTTAAATTTTATTCTTTAGGATTGCAATGGAGATAATGTGATCAACTGCTACGATCATATGGCCATTCACAAGAATGGTGGATATTCTTGCAAGAGAGTTATGCCACAAGATTACGTCAACAAATTCAATGCTTGTGTTTCGGCAGCACAGAGCTTACTCGGGATCATTGTTTAATTAAGGTGAGCAATTCATCGTCGAAGGTAGTAATAAAAACATCAGTACAGTGGAACCCCGATCTACCGTTCTCGCATTGTTCGTTTTCCCGCATGGTCCGTTTATTTTTCATAGTCCCGGCCAAACACCCATAAGAACAATGTAAAATAATCCCTTATTAACCGTTCCCCGATTTACCGTTTTCCTCGATCTATCGTTCAAATATTTTGGTCCCGTCAAAAATATTATCCCGATTGACCGTTTTCGTTGAATATTTCTCATAAATAGTCGTACATCGCATTTCTTCCGTTCTCACTATTTTCTTTTTTTTGCATGGATCGTTTATTTTTTACTCGACCAAGACCCGCAATAAAAATATTTAATAATTCGACGTTAATCATTCCCCGATTTACCGATTTCCTCAATCTATCTTCTGCATATTATCGTCCTGTCCCAATTGACCGTTTTTGTTGAATATTTCTTTTTAACTCATAAATAGTCTTACGTCGCATCTGGTTCTTCGAATTTTAGTCAAAACGTAAATGAATAAATGAAGAAAACTAGAACTCTAGCTGAGAAACTGAAAACAATTGGAAGGCGTTAAAAAAAATATTGGAGAAAAACGAGTTTAAGGGTGTCTGTCAAAATTTAACTACCAAACTACAAATTGGTAACTTAGGATGTATTAAGCAATTAATGAATAAATTTACACATTCTTTAAAAAAAAATTAATAGATAAATAAATTGTTTGAAAATAAAAGATTTTTGGGTATTATTTGAAGACTTCCCGCATTATCGGTTTCCCGCATTATTCGTTGATTTATTACGGTCCCTTGGAAAACGTAGAATTGGGGTTTCACTGTATATCAAAGTTATCCTTCTTCGTAAACATTACGTTGTTTTATCTCATTTTAGGTTACATATTCGTAGCTACGTAAGCCGGGCAGGCTTACCGTGAATACTTCAAATCAGAATATCACCAAAATATGTGAAGTGTGACTGCCTCAACAATTATCCGAACCCCTCAACAACACTCTGATTGTAGGATTATACTCCGAATATTCTTCAAACATTCAGTCTTTTCTCCGTATGGTTTTCTACTCGATCTCATTCATGGCTGGCTGGAGATTTCATAGTCTAATGCAGCCATACTCAACCAATTTTTGCTACACACATAATATATTGATATAAAAATAAAGTTTTTTCTTATACTGTTTTTTATTTTACATATCCATATTATATTATATATTTTACATACACGTATGCAGCTCTACAATCCAAAACCAAAGCACTTCACAGGGACAAGTAACAAAATATATAAATGCAAGTACCCACGCAAATTACAAATGTATCTTAGATTAAATTGTTCACTTCAAAATTAATGTGATTTTTGATGTTGAGACAAATTTTAATTTTTTTATTCAAATCAGGTTCCTAATTTCTATTATTAATACATTTCAACGTAAAAGCGTGAAAGTATGTCAATTTTTATATACGATCTATGCACATCCCATTTAAGCAAAAGATGATGCACAGAGGTACGTAAATCAAAACAAAGTAATTATTACAGTAGCTGGGCACATATTTGTACAGTTTTGTATTTTTCAGGTACTCATTAGAAAAAAATTGTCACATTCTTCTCTCTACCTCTTTCTTTTGAAAATAACTTTCAGATTCGTATCTTTTTTAAACTCGATGAATCCCTCCGAAAACTTTGCTCAATCAAATCACAGTGAAACTATTTGTTCGATCATTTCTTTTTCCATGTAGTTTCCTCAAACAACAGAAATTTATTAATATGTATTTAATCCTGAAACTTGCTTTAAAGCTTCTTCGACAAGGAAACTCAGTAATTTAAGATGATAGTACCATTTTTGTTACGGTTGGAAAATTACGCAGTATTTGAAGTTTAAAAAAGTACATGTGGAGCTATTTTCAAATTAATTAAGATCTAGGCACTAATAAACAGGGGTGTTTTATAATCATCACGATTTTATGTATGTGTTTTACGGCAAGTATAACTTTAATGTAATAACTGCGGCTATGTTCACTGTTGTTATTGTTGATCTTTTTATGATTTATTCAACCAATCAAAATTGTGCTAATCACGCATGCTTGCCAAGTAATAGGTATCTTGTAAAGTAGGTATATTATATATTTCATTAAATATAAAGTCACATATAATATCAGTAAACAGCCTCGCTGGCGGCTATGATTGTTTTGGGCCACAAATATACAACTAAACTGGCTGCAGGATGAGTATGGTTACTCTAGCGCAGCAATTTCCAAACTAGGAGGCGTGGACTATTGGAAAGGGAGGCGCGAACAGCTTAAAATATTACTTTAAAACGTGTCTTTATACAAAGGATGGAGAAGCGCGAAGATATTTTTTTAAGTCGTAACATAGAGTTTTTAAAGCACTGCTCTAGTGGGTAGTCTATATATTATGTTATGATAATATACTTAAATCTAAAACTCACTTATATAAAATTATCCGAGAGATAATGTTTCCATATATTTATATGTGAAACCTAAGCCTAATTCATTAATTTTACTGATAATTTGATCTGTGCTATTCCAAGTGAATATAATATATTTTCTAGTAAGCAAAACAATTTTGATCATTTTAAGAAATATTTTTTATTTAATGTACTAAAATTTCATATACCTTACAAAAATATACATTTTTATAAAATTTTACTAAACTATTTTGATGTGTAGATACATTTTACACGTATAAAACAAAACATTACATATACTAAACTAAAACATAACACATAAACCTACACATCAAGATTAATATTTAATCTGAAATATACACAATAAAAAATATAAAAACAGCACATTTCAATCACAATTTTAAAAAATAAATTTGGCTACCAAAATTTCTTTAAATATTATATATACATTTTTATAATATTTTTAAAAACCTGTAAGTTTCAAAGCGAAAACGATAATACGGTATTGTAATGCTCAAATAATTTATATCATCGTACCATTTTTTAATATTACTGAAAGAGAAAAATGTTTATCGTTTTCAGATACAAAAGAAATCTATTGGTTTTTTTTTTAATACAAGCAAGAATTGAAAATTCAAATCGAAATATTGCATACATAAAAATGCTGTGTATCGATAATCATATAATATCTTAAGCAACAAAGTTTTTTATCTTCTCTGACTTCTGATACAAAATGATTTAACTTGAAGACTAAAAAAAACTTATTCGATAGTAACTCGTTGCCAATCAAATATATTATTTACATACACACAAAGCATTATATAATAATCTCATGGATGTGAAGTAAAGAAATTATTGTATGTATAAAAAATATTATTGACTTTAAAAGTTGCCTCTAAATACAGATCTACGGTTAATTAGATACTTGGCGTTTTTGGTTTTTTGACAGACTGATAATCTTTTAAGTTAAAACACTTAATTGGTTTTATTCATGTTAATGCTGAATGAGTAGATAATTGGATACTTTTTTTAAATCTTTAACTGAAAGAAATCTTCAAGAGGACACGAAAGCCTTTAGTAGGTATAGTTCCTTAATATTTTAATATAAGAGTGTAGTTTTTTACAAGCAGATAACATTGATTTGTTTATTGAAATTTAATTAAATAAACAATAACTATAAAAACAACTATATCAGGTGTGACAAAATTGTCGAGAAACGAATATATGTACTCATAAGGCAAATCAAATCGAGCTGTTATTCAGTGAAATGTAAAATTCTAATCTATCAACCGCATAATTAATCGTAATTTAAAAAAACAATTTAGCATTGTTGAACAAGAATGTTGGAAATCAACACAATTTTAAATATAATTAATTATGGTTCGATTCGTGATTATTTGCTTTATTTTTATAATATGTGTTCATATATTGAACTCAAAAAATGTCAGAGAACATATACTTAAAAATTCATTACACCATTTTTCAAAAAACGGTGTAATCGATGGTAAAACATATCCTCGTGCAAAATTTTAATTGGGCGGATAATTTTTTTTATAATGATAAATATTTTTTCGTCGCTTAATATTTGTTTTCAATTACTTAAACTCAAGAGCGTTTAATACATATCGAAGGTATACACATTGTTGTTACTATCTGGTGTCACATCGCAATCTTATTTGAACTCCGACAATCATTCCACATTTCCAGCATTCATATAAACACACTTAATAATAACATAAAAACAAAAACTTAATCGTACGTTGGGTTTGCATATTATCTATGTGAAAAGAGGATTCGAAGTTAATAGTTGTGTAGCTGGAGTATCCCACAACTCTGTCGATACATCTTCGTCAAAAGAAACCTAAAAAAAGAAGAAAACCATCAGTTATATTAAAAAATAATATTATCTCAATTTATCGGCGAAACTGACTTCGGTGGTTTTTTACTTTGATAAAAATCAGGGACCCAATTCTTAGGAATTGTATATAAAATTATATTTCTAACTGATTTTTTTAACCACCCACTCTTTTAAGGGTACTAATTTGACGTTTATGGGTTGAGGTGGTATATACTTGTTAAATAAATAGAGAAAATCTCGCACGAGGTAACAATTTCCGATAGAAGAATATTACCCTCAGTTAGGTACTTAGTGTAGTGTTTTTTTTTAGCTGAAAATGCATGTGCAACCTCCTAGTGAAATTAATCCTGGAAAAAAAACAAATACTACCGCTTCATGAATGAAACTAAAATTAAATATTTGAATGACCGGATTTTAAGGTAAAAAAATATATAAATTTATTCAGGTTGTGTATAGTCAATTGGGAATTCACATGTTACATACAGTGCAAACAGTAACAATATGTTTTCTTATTCTCACAGTTATAATCAAAAAGGTCCATAATTAGCAATTTATTAGAAGGGCTACGAGACACTTAATGTCAATATTGAGTATTCTCATAGCAGTGATAAAAGTCAAAAAACATTTTATTTTTATTAAAACAATTAAATCTCACATTTGGTTAGTAACGGTTATTTGCGTGTGTAAGGGTCAAAAATTTAATTCATACTCATGACCTGTGATTAATTATTATTAACAATTATCATTATGTTAAATATCCACCTGAAATGAAAGGTATGACCCCAATATTATTGATAGGGACAAGTAAAATATCTATGTCTGTGTCATATCAATTGAATTTTTTATAATAATATCAATAAAATTGATAATTTTTATTAAATTTATTGAAAACAAATAATTCAATCGAAAAATTTCTAAAATGATTGAATGAAAAATTATGTTTTTTTGGTTATTACAAAAAAATCTTCTTATCCAAGGATCGAAGTTGAAAATATCATGACTGAAACGCTCGATGATTAAATAAATATGGATTAAGTATATAATCAATATGACCCATAATCTTTTCGGTAGTAATTATAGAAAATAAAATTATTTTCGATAATTTATAACAAGTACGGCAATTTTGTCATTTTTATTATTTTTTACCGCTCCGGTAAACTTCTATTTTTTCTAGTTAAGATTAGATTAGAATGGTAAATAAATCTATGCAATAAAAAAAAAATATATATCTTTATACCCATGGACTGTTGGTTGGGCTTTCTCCGGTGTATAAGTCTATTAACATGGCCTTGGGAGGTGAACAGGAATTCAAAATTTCATCTTTTCTTTGTTGAAATGCAACAACTTCTTTTCCTGATATTTTTGGTCGCTTTTCTTGATTTGTCTGCCATTGCTGAAAATATTCGCAATTAATTTTATTTTTTATTAGAATGCATCCGTAGTAGTAGACAAAGTCATTATTTTAAAAAACATATTTGTATGCATAGAAACTCTTTTATAATTGCAACGTTGAGATAGGAAAACGACTACACAAAACATCTTTTTTAATGCTTTGATATGAAACAAAATCATTCTTTGAGCATACATTCCTGAATAAAATTAAAATTGTATGTTCATAAAGTAGGTGCATACTCGTACTGTAGCGTGATATCTTAAAAAAAATAAGGTAATTCTGTCTACTAATTAATTTAGGATATTTCTATTTGAAATGCTCTCACACACTGTGATTTGGCAATATCTACGATATTATTTTGTTTAAAAATGCTATTTGTATAGAATTCTGTGAGTTTTTTTTATTATATTAGTCTATGAAGCTAAATTTATAAAACAACAACAGAAGTTCACCCGGTCTTCTCAGAATATATCGCTATTTAACAATAACACATGATATTACTTTTGGGATAAGTATTATTTATGGTGTCAATATTGGAAACTAACCTGATATGCTGTGTTGAAACTTTGGGCTGCAGCGAGGGTAGCCGCTCTAGCCATTTTTCTTTTGGGGCAAAGGAAGGCATGACACTCAAGATTATCAGAAGGTCCTGCTGCTATAAAAGCGAACACTTGCCCATGGGCTGCGTCAGCGGAACAATACGATATTCTGTAAGAAGATTTTTGAAAATGATTATAATATATATTATATTATATGCAGTACATAATTATTGAAACTGTTTTATATATTTTATATCTGCAGTGGTCAAATTTTTTACTTTAAACTTTTTTTATTCTAAAATAACGGTGAGTTTAACAAAATGATAATAAACCAACGCATTATAATAATATGTATATATGAAGAGTTGGAAAAGCCCCACTATTTACAAAGCATTCTGTTGAAATCGAAGGTAAAATATATGAAATTTATTAAAAATATTAAATATAACATTGCAAAAAAAACGGTGAAATACTTTCAATTTTTATGGAAAGTTATTCGTATTATGTTTTTAATGTGATAATTTGTTATGCTTTTCATTTTCCATTGAGAATCTTTGACTGGTCGAGTTGATATGGTAATTAACTTTGAAATAAACGGAATTTATGTTTACAATATTTCTCGATGAGTTTGCAAGGTAATAAATAAGTTCATATGTGACAGATAGTTTACAATTCATTACTTGTATATTGAGACATCGAGTAATCTTTCAGAAGTAATAGCATCTTCAACGGCAATTCCCTTTGATGAAACTGTCACTTCCACCCGTCTGAGCTTTCTTCCAACAGCTGAAACAAATTATTATAACAAGTAAGATTTTTGTATTTAATCGTATCATCTTCATTAGCATGCTAGTCATTTAGTTTTTAACAATCTCAATGCACTTTTAGAAAAAATGCTTTACTTAAGTATTAAAATAAAGTTTGCTTTACCATGTCTACAACTAATTTAGGCAGTGTGAAAACATCAGGAAATAGCATAGTGATAAACATGAGCAAATTTTCATTCATCAGTATTCTCAATAGTTTTTGAGAATTTTCGACATATAAATTATACTGATCCAAGTAGAGAAAGCTCTACCAAAACATATCTTATTTTAAAATTGTTGTATTATTAAGTATAAAGTTTTTTCTACGTTTGACAGTGGATTAGAACTATACTCCACGTGGTTAATTAACTGTCATTGCATACATTTTACTAATAAATTCCTCGTGTAATTTTACAAAAATATATCGTTTTCCTAACATGCGACTGTATTCTTTCTGGTCGTTGTTTACAATGAAATTAACGCTATTTTCTTGCGAGAATAACATTACAGCGAAATGGTTATGTAATATCGACGACTTTATTATAATCCTAGCGAGCATTTCTTACTTTTGGATTGTGTGACAGCTTGTGCAATAGCCGCTGCAGTCGCTGGTGCCGAGCAAGCCCTTTCCGCCGGAACTGCGCCCACATACTTCAACCTGAAGCGCCGTTCTGTTGGTTCCGCTTCCGGCGTGAGAGAAAGCTGTGATCCCAGTGGCTGGTTCGACCAATCTTCGCATAGTTCTAAACAAAAGAAAGCATTCAAAATATTCGATTAACGGGCTAATAATTATGTTTGAAACTATGTTTTCATGCGCATCTTTAATGACAGCATATTTACGACTTTAAAATTCATCAGGTTTTCGCGAATATTGTTTTAATTTACTTTGTTAAGATTTACATTATATATTTATATGGTATCATAACAGCATTATTTTATTTTATAGATAATAACATATATTACACCATTATAGTAGATATCTGTTAACTGTATAATTATTTCAGTTGAATGTTGATTCGCTACAAGTTTTACGCTCTATAATAATTTGTATCACCGTAGTTTTTCACTTATACTTTTTTTAACAATTTCCGAATACAAACTTATAAGTAGCCTAGCACTTTAAGTATTGTTTAAATATAAGCATTGTTTCAATATGTTGCTTAAAAAGAGTTTCATAACGGTATCCTGTCTTACAAAAAATGCATTATGAGCGCATCGTTTACAATTAAGTCATATATGTATGTTAAGCCCGATAAAGACGGAAAAGGTGTGCCGAATAACATAATTCATAATCAATGCAGCTTTGCCTTTTTGCACGACATTGTGTTTTGTAAGAATGTTTATTTATGTATATTGATAAAAACAAAATTATTCTAAAAGTAAAAAGTAGTATCTACTAAATTTAACTACAAAAACAATAAACTATTTCTTACAGTAAGCAATCTGAAATATTATATCAAAAAAACAGACAGATTTTTTAGCTTGTATAATCGGACAAAGAAAACCTACAGCGTGTGATGCAAATGAACCAGTTTACTGCGCATATCATAACTATGGGTTATCAATAGTTTATATTAAGAAATAAGATATTTTAGTGTAATTAATGATAGCGATGCATATTAATTTACTCTACGAATGACCTAAAATACAAATACTCAAAATGATTTGTTTTGCTTATAAGGCGCCAGTCGATATCATTTTATAAATTATTGCTTATAATTCAAACGTTAATATGCACTCAACAGTAATTATCTTACCAATGAACTATTATTAAAGAAACACCGCTTTATTTATTTTAATTAATATTTTTTTATCTTATTAATTATTAAAAATTGAAAATTGTGTTATGAATTAGAATGGCATCTGAAAATGAGTTTTATAAACTCTGAAAAAAATATAAAAATAAATGGTCAAAATCAACTTTAAAGTGCTAAATAATGAATTCACTGATGTTTTTTTTAAATTCCATAACTTACATGCTAATTAATAATGTACTATCAAAATTCTAAAATATATTATAAGGCGATCGACAGGAAAATTATTCATATCTACGAAGTCTCCAATAACAATTTCCATTTGATTTTATTATAAATAATAAAAATTGGCAGATTAATTTAATAACAATCGTAAAAACTCATAAACAATCATTTGACGTCATAATTTTAGCAACTCTATAATAATAAATCATTAAATAAACTTTGATTCTCATACCATTTAGATGGTACCAATTATTAATTTTTGTTTTATAAATTTGTTGTTGAAAAATATCATTTTTCATCATCACAACAAAGCTACAATAATAAATTACTTCAACGTACTACGTTTGATGTACTTTAACTTCATTCATCATTACTGTTTAAAGTATTAGCATTCAAATACTTAGCAATATACTTACAGTAATGTTCTCTATGTATATTTTGTATACGATTTATGTTGTGATCTTTTATTTTTTTCTCTTCTTATTGATAAGGCATGATACTTTTCATATTTCTCATAAATAATAACATCTCTTTAAGTTTACTATTGCTTTTGCACTCAATTTACTTTTCAGACAGTATTTGTTTGACAGACAAATTACTTTTAACAAGTTAGAAGGAATATTAATGGCCGTATAAGTGATCGTGACATAATTGATAACATAAAATGTCTACAATCTAACGAGATAATCACGCTATTCAAACTATAAGCAAAATAAATTATCATATGATATACTAAGAGATCGAACATCAAATACCCATATGCACATTTGAAAAAAATCAATTTTAATTTTCAAAAAATATGGCTAAGGGTTTTCATATTACTTAACTAAATAAATATCGGCTGAATTTCTTTGAAAACGGTAATACTGCCAATGATATTTTTAGGAAACTTTCAAATCATAGCGATATATGTACATATGTAGTCAGTTTTATTTTTATGACTTACAATTTTAATTTACCAGAAAATTTGTTTTATTTCGCAATGGGGGTGGTGTTAAGTAATTTTACTGTAGCAAAGGTAATGATTGGAGGCTTTAGTAAGGTAAAGTTCCCTCGATGAATTATGTGGAATGAATTTAAGTTTAACATTAGAACGTTTTGTAAATTAACGTTAAAAACAGTCATGTGTTCGCCATTTAAAATGTGGAGAGCATATTAAGCGACTCTAGGCAGATATAATTTTTACTTTAACGAAGCACATAAGAATACATGGTTGACATAATCCAGTTAAGTAGCTTCGTAGAAATGGCATAGCCCATCACATTACAGCTACCACCGCCTTATAAGGCGACTCTACATCTATTGAACTACTTACAGAAGAACACGACCTCCGCCATATCGCGCCGAGAATGTTGTCACTGCATCGTTCTGTGTTCATCCCGACCATAAATAATTCCAACTAATCACAGACTCTCAATTAAAGTCTGATATCGAAAACGTTTACGTCTTAATTACAAAGTCTTATGAAGTACAAAATTAAAACTAAATTTCCTTATAAAAACGTGCAGATTTGTATATGAAGACGATTTTTTTTACTACAGCCTGCAAATCGGGCACCACAAATTGTAGACGTCGAAAAACATTTTATAAAAAGAATGATCAACAATAATGATATTTATTAGCTATTATAATTGCATTATTTTCACATACATGCAATATTCCCAATAGAGAGTGATTTTATAATATAATAATGAAATATTAACATATGTCAGGTTTTCAGGGGTTTGGGTCTAGTTTCACAAAATACCCGATTCCGCTGTACTCTTGCGATTGGTATATTTTATGAACTATTTAGAGGAATTTAAAAACTGTATTGAATATAATCACGCGTCTGGTTAATAAGAGATAAATAAAATATGAGATTTTTTTAAGATTGCGTGTTGAAAGTTAGTTTTTTTTTACTCATACAGTGTAAGCAGAGAACTGTTTGTTTTTAGCTGAATGGGAATAGATAATTTTATCAAAAGGTATACAAATCTATTAACGAGATATTTAATAAAACGTTCCAATGTTTACATGTCTAAAATCAATTAATATTACACCAGAGCGCATTATAGCTTAAAGTTGTACATGATTACCTATTTCTAGAGCGTTTTCACGAGAGGCAGTTAGTGGTTTGAGAAATTTCACACCAAATACGATACAAAGTACTTTCACTCATAGTATTATAACTGACTGTGCGTATTATTAAACTATTTTTTTTCGTCGATTAGTAATAACAATATCGTATAGATTTGAAATTAATCCCGTTTGCCTGATGTTTATAAGCATATTAAAATGTATGAATGATGTTTATAAGTATGAAATGTCGGATAGACTGTCATAGAATCATGGGAACTATTACTAGTTTTCGTCTTTACTCAGAAGTTCGCGATAAAACCATCATAAAATTAGTGATATACCGGTAAGTAATGTCCTGGAAAATGTGTAAGCTTAGTTTTGCAGTTACGCGCACATGACTCGACCTAAAAAGCACAAAGAATCAAACGATGATATAATACGTCTTTGTGTTCAAGTGATGTTAGATTTTTTTCAAACGAAAAAAATGCCTGATACGCGTATGTATATTTATATAGATTTTCTCATTTAAATGTGAAATTCAGCCATTCTTGAATCGCTTGAAAATTATTCAACAAAAGATATAATAAAATATGCACAATGAAAACATTTATGCCTTTATGGTGTCAACTGTAAATAATCAGTGGGTAGGCAATATTTTATAAAACTAAAAAACAGTTTTTTATATTAATTCCACAATTTTATGAAATTGTCAGGACCGGTTTGGCTAATGATCAATAATTGACAATGGCGGACATTTTCAATAGAACGGATATTGTGAAATTAGAAAAGAGCTGTGCTTCTTTTATAATTCACCAAACGTATTCATAGTTTAGAAAAAAAAATCAAATATAATAATAAATTTAAAAAATAGACAGTATAAAAAAATAAAGTTGAAGTTTACATTTGAAATTTTCGTCAGAAATGTCACCCTAAAGTTCTGTACTCTATGCGGACTTTTTCCGCAAGGTTCCAAAGTAGATATAACGTCCTTTCTACAAATACGTATCTCAATTTTTGTCAGTTTTGAGTTTTTTGATGCAATGAATTCAGAATTTCAATATCCACATATTTAATTAACTCGTATCCCAAAATGTGATTTAATTCATACTTTATTTAATATAATACAAAAACGTTGGCAAAAAAATAATTTGGCAAATAATATAGTCGTGTGCTATGTTAAGCATGAAGGCAGTGTCGGCGCGAGGTTCTTTAGCGCCCTAGGCAACGGCTATTGGCGCGCCCCTTTATAACAAAACGTCCCATTATTTTTTCGAAATAATGAAAAAAACAATTCAGAATCATTAGAAATATATTTTTTTAATATATCCATGACCGCTCCCAATGTGAAACATGTGGTCACCTAATGGAGGTATCTTAAGAGAAGTTTTTATACGTTTGTTACTCAGTCACTCAACCTCTCTTTTTCGAATCATATAGAAAAAGATACACAATTTCAACGAATAAATACAAACATCAAAATAAAATAAAATGAGCTACTATTTATTATTATTATTAGAGTATATAAAAATAATTGAAATACTCCATTTATGCGCCCCCAATGGTTTGCGCCCTAGGCGGTTGCCTATTTCGCCTGTATGGTGGCGCCGGCCCTGCATGAAGGAGAGGGTGGCATGGATGGAAACGTATTTGCTTCCTGTCTTATTAACTTCCTCGCAAGTATTGAGAACAAAACTTTTCCGATGGCGTTTAATAGCGATAAAATAAAGTACATGTATGTGTCTCTTGAAAACGTGTACGTTTTGAGATGCCAGGTTGTGAAAAATTCCCTACGATAAGATATGCTTTTATGTTTATTATTTCAGTGATTCAGTTAGAGTCACAATAAATAGTTATTTTTATAACATTTGATACTGAAACTGAGAGAGGAACAGCCATGCAATATATTGATCGTATTAATTCATTATTAAAAATATATATATCTCCAATCGATAGAAACCCCGGTAGACATTGTTCACATTTTTATTCAAATGCCCCTAATTATATTGATTGTTTCTTAATCTTGTTCATATTTCTTTGTGGGTAAAATATTATAAGATTTTAAGTATTGGTCATTTTTTAAGCCATTACCGGTTAATGTAAAAGTCAGTTAACTTGCAGTCCCTTGTACATACTCAATTAATTGCAGCCTAACGGAAACTCGTAAGCATTCTCTCTGCAATAGCTAGTCAGATAAAATCATAAATACTATTAATCGGTATCGAAGTACAGACATTTCATAACAAAATCGGCAAGTAATATTTTATGACAATAGATTTTTTATTTGTGGCACAAATTTCAATCACACTAAGCTATTCAAATATTTTGAAAAACATACTTAAACATTCTTAGCGTCTGAATTTTTTATCGGAAATATAATGTAAAAATATCCAGGAATATTTGAGGACTCCGAAAACAAAGACAGCAGTTTTCATATTTTGACGAAACTGGGTTGAATTCGTCATCGGGTAGGGCTGGTAATTTCGCTTAAGGTACAAAGTAGGTATTTTCTTTTTTTAAATAAGGCACTAACATGTAATTTTTTTATAAATTCACATCACGATGGTAACACGACCGGCAGTTATTAAACGGATTCCACATTAAAAAAACTATTATATTAATTCAAATAGCAAGTTAATACTGCTAAGAATATTTAACGTCACTTTTTATCTATAAAAAAACATTTTGATTGATTAACCAACATTTTAAGATTATGAAAACTGCTGCCTTTGTTTACGAGCCCTCATTTTATTGTGCAGAGTTTTCGTTTAGAAAAAAATACAGTCCTCTCGTGTTTTTTTGTGATAAAAAAAAATTCTGATTCCGATTTGGGATTTGGAATTCAACTATTGAACCTTTTTTTAAATTACTGTGTAAAAAATAGTCATTATGTTGGATTATTGCTGATTGTAGACAATTTATCCAGATTATCTCAAAATAGTTCCGGACATCTTCAAATTACAATAGTGTTAACCACGTGAAATAGATTCAACCATCATTAACAACGTTTGTATGTTGGATGATTTCGTTTCCTTACTAATTCTAAAGATAATTTACGATTTATTTCAGAGTAGGTATGTATGATTTTGTAATTTCTCAGCCAGTGCCAATTTAATCATGAACAATAATTATTGCCGCTGCCAATCGATCGGTTATTAGTTATTACGAGGTCTGCGAATTACATGCAATAATTATTTGCCTATATCAGCCATTACGGTCGCCATGACACTTTCTAGAGCTTAACCGCCTTTTTATATTTTCAAACTTGTATACCACATGTGATTAACTTTATCAAGGGGTAATTACGAGTAGATTTCAATATCTATCGATAAAAATCATCAGCGCAATTTGTAATGCAAATTATATCTCTGCAATTATTCATGTCGAAGTTGGCGACAAATTAACATTATCTTTCAGATTGACAACGATAATTTATGTATATACATTTATCGAGAACGCCCTTATCTTGGATAACGGTAGCCATGATCGGAAAAAAATATTGTATTATTTGACACATTACATTGTTTTGAGTTACATTAAAATGATTTTCTAATCATAATTATTGAATACCGTATTCCTATAAATTAAATTTCATGAGTTGATGATAACTTCACGTTCAGTCAAATAACTGGATTTATAATGAGTCAGCATTTAGTCAGTTTTGTTGGAAAATAAGGTACTCCGTGAACTCCGCCATTCCCAAAACTCACAAAAATTGCAAAAGGCATTCGAGAAGCTTTTTCAAGTTTTGAGTAAATGACGAAAAACTGCTCTGCGTACATACCTAACATTAAATGTTTTATTTTTTTGGCTTTGATTAAATATATTATGTTAGGAAACTAAATATTACCATTTAATTTGTATGCAGATAGCGTGTATCAAAAGTTTGATTTTTTTTTGAAACTCAGTTGTCAAACTGTGGCTATTTGCAAATGGCCCAAATTTTCTAAATGATTTATTCAAAATAGGATGGAATTTGAAGCTCTCGCAAGCCTGACTAAATAGGATTTAAGCTAATGAAAAATATAGCGCTTTTTCATAAAAAAACTGTTTTTACAACTCAATGATTCAATTCACCGTCAGCAAATGATCGCTATCGGTTTATCACCGTATCAATTTATCGAAATAACAATATGCGAAATAACAATATATAAAAGATTGCTAGAATATTTTATCGTCTAACCAAAGTCAGTGAGTTTATATGATCAAATCATAGAAAGCTAATTGAAATCATTATTTATTTGATCAATTGATCCATCGGAAGCATGCTAGTGATTAATTACTGGTGCAAAATTGCGGGTGGTAAATTTTCCTAAACTCTTATTGCAAAATCAACAGCCCTATTTCAATTGTGTATGTATCGTATTGCAATATAAAACTTTTTATTATCGTTGCTGACTAATTATAATAAATACTTGCTTTAATATCAGCTATTTGTAATAATCAGAATTCAAAATCTTTTCATTTATGAACAACCTCGCCAAGGTCTATTAACAATTAAGCATTTACTTTATCATTCCGAATTGGTGAAATAAATTGTGCAATGTTGTGGCAATTTTATAGTCTGAGCCCTAAATTAGCGCGGTATTTGTACCAACTAGGTATATGATTGTCTATAATAGAGGCCGTCGGCTGCAGGCAGTGCAGGGCATTCTCACACAACTGCAAGAGATTGCATCAGCGCAAAATTATGCGTGAGCAGTCTGCGCCTTCGAATTGCATCAGAAAAGTTATAGTAGACGCAGGGTTATCAGACGCCTCTATTTAAACAGGATTCCCAAAAATCCCGAGATAGTATCATTCGACTGTGGAAAGGAAAAAGGACGTAACCCTCAATTTTCCAAAACAGCTTTTTTTCGATAATCACAATGTATACAACTTGACACACATTCTATCAAAAGGATGGAAGCTGAAGATGCCGAATAAGTATCTAAATTTAGCTTTTAAGTTAGAAAAAGGTGACCTTGTAAAAAATTAAAACCAAGAAAAAACACTGAAATAAAGGTTTTTCCGAGACAATTTCTTTAAATTAATATTAGGTAATGTATCCGTGCACTTCAAGGTTGTGTATAATTCATAATTTGCATATGTCACAAAATCATCAAAACACGTTTTTAGCGCCTCCTGTAAAATTTGATATGTGTGGGTTACGTCCTTTTTCCTTTCCACAGTAGATATAAAGAAAATATTATGTTTATTTATAGATAAGCTAATGAATTTGGAAACTTTTATGAAACTGCGGATGTCTTGTTTTGAAATTTCCTAAAATTACTTTCGATATATTTTTTTAAATAGTATCAAAATGTGTAATTGCTGTGATTGTATCTAATTAGTTCAGTGTAATAACTTGTTTTTTTAATGAAATCTCTTTAGTAATATTTACATATTTAGATAATAAATTGTACAATATATGTTATCATAATTTCTTCCTTGACTTATCCTTGATCTGACATTTGTAACATTCTCGATCTGTAATTTTGAAAGCTTGGCAACCCTGCGTAGACTTAACAAAGTATGAGATTTTTGGCGTATTTACGTAAATATCTTCATTCAAAGTGAACCGTAAAGTAAAACTTAGTTACTTTATTGTTTTATAAACATGTTCAATAGAGGGACTTGTAGTATGCAGATCACTAGATGTGCGCTCGGCGGTAAGCTGCCATTACGTTAACAAGGGGCTGGCTTAATCTCAGAACTATTCGCGATTTTCTGGAGAAAGTGTATTTTTTATCATTATTAAAGCAATCGAAAATTACCCAATACATTTATTATTTAACAATACGCAATAAATATACTATAAAATAATTAATAGCAACAGCTGAAAAAGAGTGAAGAGTATCAAGATATAATATATACTATTCTGTATGCTTCCATTGCATGTCTCAAAATTTATACTTAACCGTCGTAGATATGACATATCGGAAATTGTAGTAAGGAACTAATCTGTTTTAGAATATTGTTATATTCTCAAACCAACAAGGAGTTCGCCAAACCCCTCCAACCCATCCCTGTATACGCTCCATTATTGGGATGGGTATTTGATGTGTAATTCAACCATCACATACATTTTGAATTGATTTTCAAACGATTTTCAATTGGAAGTACATGCCTAATTCGATACAAAAAACGATGTATTACAATTTTCATTCGAGAGTTCGATCCTTTAACCGCAACCAAATGCATGAAAACATAAAATCATTGACTACTCTATAAAAAATACTGATCATCCAAGCCAAATAATAAATAGTAGCTATGATTTTTAATTGGCACCGTTTCAAGTGGAAAAAATTTATCGCGGAAAGTTTATTCTTTACTTCTTTACGTCGCAATGAGCTCATTTTGATTCTATACAGTCAATGCGCACTGCAGCATCCGACGGTCGGTGCCTCTACCCTTTAATTTTCCCTACCGTTATGAAAAAAAAATAAGAAAATCTGAAACCGGTATTCTCCTGCTTGTACTATTAATCTCATTAAATGGCGTGCCAAATACGATGACCATGAATAAATAAATTGCCGTCATTACGCGGACGTATTTTATACCCAAGTGCATTTTGAAAGAATTGAGTGTTTAACTTAATAAGCAACTAAACCAGTGTTTGTGTTTAATTGCCAATTCTATTTGACATTAAAACATACTAAATTCATACTCGTGTGCTGTATTTATATCTTTCAGTACAATGCGCATTGGCTTATGTTGTAATGCCATGCAGGGGTGGGCTGGAGGGGGCTCGCGCGATCCCCTTGTTGAATTTCAGCGCGGCCGGCGAGCCCCTTGTTAAGATAAGAAAATCGTTCGTCTTAGATCAAATCAGCACCTAACTGCAATTTCTGTAGATGGTTAAATTTTATTATAAAACAAGACTTGAGTAGCCCCTTCATTCAGCGTTGTGGGCTTTCGTGCCGGAACTCATGGGTTTGAGTTAATCACTAGTCCTGTCTTAGCCTTATCATTCTATCCCTACTACTCTCTTTGGAAAAGAATGGTTGAGCGACTAAGTAGCAAACAGTTCTCGTAGAAAAAAGACTTTTGTTGAGACACCTTCATAAGGAAACCATATGCTCCACATTGGGAGCGAAAATGGATACAAATAAATTGATAAGATTTACCGAGCCCCTTGTTAAGATATTGGCAGCCCACCGCTGATGCCATGTACTTAATGTCCGTTGTCTAATAAACTTATGTGTTTCGTAGGAACGGTACTTAAGGGGTATTCTTTTAATTTATACTTGTCTTTTTTAACCTCAACGTTTCATTGATAGAATATCAGTATCGTGCAATCCTGCATCGGATCAACAGCATAATAAGTATAATCGTTTGTCTTTTTCGTTATTGCGTTTTGGATGGCGACCAATAAATCAACGACTGCATTCACAAAACTGTGGTGTTGGGACAACCAAATACATACTTTAGAAATCTATAAACGGTAATTCACAGGCTGCAGCTCATCTAGCAGTAGGCTTTATACACAATTTTCAAATAGAAACCATAATTTATGTAAATACAATATAAAACGTATAAAGGAAACATTTGAGTATACAATTATTAATATATTTAATATTGACAGCAATCACCCAAGACTCTTGCATTGTTTTTATTTTCAAAGGATAAATTATTATCATTCGTAATTTTGTTTTCTCGAACATTTGATAATAAAACCTACAATGGTTTCAAAACGATGAAGTGCGTCTTTTCAAAATTATCGTTTTATAATGAAATGTGTTGTCTATAAATTCATGGTAAAAGAGTCATTTTGTTTTTATAAGTAAATCTAATTATTATTAGGCATTTTAAGATGTACCACATGAAATATTAAAGCTCGATAAATAATAATCTATTAAATTTTCCTCAAACAAAGATAGTCAAAATTAACCTCAAATTAAAATGATAATACGCCCTCGTTATTTTGTCACAGTAGCCTTGATATATTTCGTTTATTGATAAATTAGAATCGAGGTAAAATATTTCCGAGTTGAAAGTCCAATTCATATAAAGAAAAAAACTCTATCCAGACTGTTTATGTTTATAAAATCGTCTTATCAAGTAGCCTTCGTACAACTTAGTATATGAATTCTAGTTTGTTATGATTTTAATGTTTTTGTTTAGATTTGGATAAATATCTGTTTTATAAATTTACGCATAATATGACGACGAAGCGTAAACAACAAGAAACGATCCATGTTGCAAACGCATTTGAAAATTTTCAGTTTTTTACATCACTTTAACCAATTTCCAAACAGCTTAAAAATAATCATTGTAAAGCTTATTTTGTAGCAATTTTTCAAATGCCGGTCCGTTGTTCATTATTAGCTTTGTTGCTGCTATAATTAGTATTTGTAATATCATATTAAATTATTATACTAAACATACAATTATTTTATAATAAATAATAAAACTAGTGAATAATTAATTACCTGGACATAACAATTCTATGACAGATGCAATTGTATTTTTTCCTCTAACATCAATTCAAACATTTCCTGGCCCATCAATTCCATGAATTCAAATTTTACAAATATTAACTTAGTGTTAAGCAATATATCATTGATGAACATAATTATAATCGACAATCAAATATATTACAAGAAATAGCTTATGTCTAAAACTAAAATCTTATTATTGTAGAGTATTATATTAACTAAATATATTCTCTTGAAAATATATTTATGAAACGGACAAAACAAACCGAAGTAGCTAGATAAATTGAGTGAAAAATATTTTTCAATTAGGTTTACACCACCCAAATATGTTTTGTTCTATGAAACTACTTTGACTAAAATTTTGAAGTATAAGGACGTTATTTAGAAATATCTTTGCAGAGTATAAGTACATAGCGATGGTATAAAGTAGTCTTTGTGCGATATTGTACACCCCAGATTTTCAACTCCATATATAAATGTAACCTTTGCTTTTTTATATATTCCGTATCGTAGATGTTAATAGAGGATTAAGGTTTAAATTATTATTTTAATAATATGCACTAAGTAACGCTCAAGATGCAACGGGGACAATGACACTTAAATGGCTACGCCAAAAGCCGAGAGACTTGACAATGTGTTTACAACAAATATTAATTACCAAAAAAGCATTCAACTTTTTCTCTGATGGTGTGGTTCAAATACATAACGTTATTTTTAATCGATAATTATATTACTGTTCATAGTATCGATACCTAAACTATTTTATCAATCGGCTAGAAAAAGAATCAAAAACAAATCAAACACTATTTGCAGCATGTATTTTAATTTTAATTGCGGTACGGGAATTACCAAAATCTATACCACCACATAAACGTTAACATAGACGGCCACAGTAATTCCATAAATTTGGATACAGTGTCATTCATCGTCAACGTGAACGAAAAGAACTCGAGAAAAGAACGGTGAAAATAAATTAAAATAAACCCTCAACAAATACATATTGTTTACATACTTCATTTTTTTTTAAAATGGTTACTTAGGTAAATATCGCTTGTGATAGAATGCAAGCGCGACCTGTTTGGCTTTAATCGAAAAAAAATGTTATATCAACCCAAGAAGAAAATATCAACAAAAAAAAACATATATTTTTTACCGAATCATTGGATATATTTGAAGGTTTGTGAACTTTTAAATGTATATTTATCAATCTATGCATACCTAAACATCAAATTAAATATATTGTTTTCCACAAAAAGTAACAATTATGTGAATACTTTATAATATTGTCAAAATATATATATTTACAATTTTAATAAAACATCGACGACAGCCATAATTTAAAATTAATCAGCAATAAAAAGAAAGTACGAGCTTACTTACTTTTGTGTTTAGAGTTGTTTTTCCAGATTTTCTTTAGCAGAGACATTTTCTTTTGTGAAAAAACGGGTCTGTACTACTTTTCACAGTATACGTCAAAACACTTGAGAAATCTTGAAAAGGACGCGTACAGTATGTTATATTTTAGAATATGTTTAAAAATTAATATATAGTTTCGTAAATATGATCGTATAAAATAATGTTACGCGAATCCTTGGGACTTTTGTACACAACACGTTTCGGAAAAGATGCTGTGTTTATTTGCAAACATGTGGAGCTATTTATGTTTTCAAAAGACGTGCTAATTCGCTGACCGTTGCTATTGCACTGAGTCCTGCTCGAATGACAGAACGGCAGCTAGTTTGCGACAATCTTATTGGAATATTGACTAACTGGCTGATCTCGACAAGAGAACCCGTCAAGTCGCTATGTTTATTAAATTTAATGCACGCCGAGATTTAATATATCAAACTTAAACTGCTACGTAAAATACTCTTCAGTGCGTGGCTGTAAAATAATATTATTGTATTTTAATTTTCCGAATTAGATATCAAAAATAATGCGTCAAATACCGATAATCATTATGAAAAATAAATGAACGTTAAGATTTTAAATAAATAACACCAATTTAAAGTGATGTTCATATTATTTTTGAATCACACGTCAATTGATTACGTCCAATACACCTAATAACTTATAAATATCATGAAACAATGCATGGCATATATTTATAATCATGTCATTAAATACTTCACATATTTATAGTAATATTTTATTGAAGGTCTCCGGTTAAATCTGTCAATTATTATATATATAAATATGCAGTGCTTTTTTTTGAAAAAAAAGGTGCCGGGACGCTAAGCAAAAAAGATGCCGGAACGCATTTTCTAAGAAGGTATATTATTTTTTATATATTCGAATATCATTTTGATAGAATTAAAGGCGGCTTTTCATATAATGCATAGAAAATAAAACAAAATATACATATTTATTTTAGAAATTTCAAATGAAATTAAACAAAGAACATTACATACATTATGTAAACATTAAAAAAATATATAATTTATTAAAAACGCTATCCAAAATTACATTCCAATTTGTATTTACAATCTTTTGCATGACATTAATTTATGGGTTCTATGATGCCCTATATATTCAAAAGGGATTAACAGTCAATGACTTCTAAGAAAAGAAACGAAAGTTTTAAAATAGAAAAAATAAAATTTTACAAACATTTATTAAAATTTCGAGGAAAAAAAAGGTGCCGGAACGCCGTTCCGCCGCGTTACAGGGTAAAAAAAGCCCTGTAAATATGTATATATTTGTTGTAAATCCCTTTTAATAAATAATATTATAGTAGTGAATCTTCAAAGGTAAGCAAGCACCTCGAATAGCTCATTTTCGCAATTAGTAATTTGATACCGTATAACGGGTGTATGCAACCACTAGTCACGACAATGATAATATTGTAAACCAAGTCCTTTTGTAGTAATAAAGTTCAATGCTTAATAGTTCACATTCGTAACATAGTCTTACCACCTGAATATATGTATGTATTTATTTTATCATTTACCTATATCATTTAATAAAAATACTGTCAATAAAAACATTATCATTGCTCGCAATGAGCGAAACCGGTCCAGACCGTATAAATACGTCGAATAAAGTACAAAGGAATATTGTGATTTTATGAATATACATAATGCCTTTCCACCAATTATTGACAGTGAACACCGTAAAACTTATATCAGTGCTTTGATTTTCGTTACTAAATCATGTTAGTACTTATTTATATACCAATATACAAGTGCTTCCCATAAACTGTTACCAGGGACGTCCCGTGGGCATATGCCAGTAAATAGCTGCATAGGGGCGGGAAGTCCTAGGGAGCGGCAAATGATCACAGAAAAATAATTTCTAAAATAAGACTCAATAAATTGGCACAGAGTAAATACAATGCCTCGATGTCTTTGATAAAAAAAATGCCAAAAAATACACTTCCAATGGCAATAATATTATTACCAATGAATGTACAGTAAGTACTAAGCTTTATCACAAAAACCTTCTTTAAATATGACATTTACCGATGGCGGCAATATAGGCAGCAGCTTTTCCGTAAAGTTTATGAGTACGTAGATGAGAAGAAGATTCGAAATTCGATATTTGCATATGTATTCCTAGAACAATGGGATATAATAAAAAAATATCACTTATACTCTAATGCATGGGTGTCCAACCGGTAGATCGCAATCGACCGGTCGATCCCAAAGCAAAATTTGGTCGATCCCGAAAGCTTCCGTGAATTTCGAAAGTATATATAATTTAAATATAAAATATACAAAAATACTAAAATTTAATTATTTTGTAAGCATATATCTATCTAATGATATGTATTTCGCATTTAAAATCAACATTTCTAAGTTCGAGGAAGAGAAAAAACTTTAAATAAAATTTCTTATAAGAATCATGTTAGAAGTCGATCGCGAGAAAACTTAAGATTGAAAAGTCAATCCCACGGGGAAAAAAGGTTGGACACCCTTGCTCTAATGGCTTTAAAAGGTTCAAATCGACTGTGGAAAGGAAAACAACGTAGCCCACAGTTTTTTCAAAACAGGTTTTATTTGACAATCGCAATGTATCAAACTTGATACATGTTCTATCAAAGAGATGGAAGCTACAAATGCCGAATTAGTATATAAATTTAGCTTTTAAGTTTAAAAAAGATGACGTTGTAAAAAAAAAATTCCTCGACAATTTCATCGATAAATGTTAGATTATGTCAATTAAACACCAGTTTAGAAGTCTCCGTGCACTTCAAGGTTGTGAATAATTCATAACTTGCATTAACTTGCTTGTAACCCAAAATCATCAAAACACGTTTTTTGCGCATCCTGTAAAATTTGATATGTGTGGGTTATGTCCTTTTTCCTTTTTGCTTTTTCCAGTCGATGTGTAAAAAAATTTAAAAATTGTATTCTAAAAATTTCTTTTTTAAGCTGTCTAGGGGCGGCACATAGCCTAGGAACGTCACTGACTGTTACACGAGATACAATAAATGTTCAGGAAATGACTACAAACGATCTTAGATCTGAATATTATCATTGGCGTAAGTAGTGGTTGCATACTTTCGTAATACCTACCGTAGTGTGAAATTGAAAAAATTCAACTTTTTACATTTTTTTCCGCGACTAAAATGAATTGATAAACGCTGATCGACAATATTATTATTGATGTCAAATTATTACTTTTATCTATATTAGCTAACCTAAATATATAAAACCAAGCATCATTGATGAAAATGATGCAACACCAATCGTAATTATCTCATCTTATATTATATTATATCAACTACAGATACATAATTCTAGTGATTATATTATATAATGTCGAATGTATCAGAGTAATAATAAGACTGCACACATTTTGAATGAATCTAAATTTATAATATGTGTTGTGATTAGGGTTGCCAGATTTCTTTCAAGTAAGTGAATCCGGGACATTTGTCCGATTTGCTGACTTTCGAATCCAAAAACCCAGGAATTTACCGAATTGTCCAAAATACCAGCATTTCCTGGGATCGAAAAACTCGTTTTTTTTTTTTTTTAGTTTACCGAGGAATTTGAAATCCTCAATTCGCTATACTTTTTCCCCAGATTGTCTCCGAGACTCGCTTTTTTTTTTAGCTCACCGAGGATTTTGAAATCCTCAATTCGCTCAAAATTTCCGGGACAATTTAGTACTCATCCGGGATCCGGGACAGCGCTTCCAATTCCGGGATAACCCCGGCCAGTCCGGGACAGGTGGCAACCTTAGTTGTGATATGTATCAATAAAATACGTTTATACCAGCGGCTTTTAACATAAGGATCGCGCCGTAAATCGGATCGATTGACATTTTCTATCGCAACATATTTAAAAAAAAGAAAATCTTGAACTAATACTAATAATCAGGTAATAAATACATAATATGTATACTGGTATATTATATTGGTAGGTCTAAAAGTCGGTTACACGCTATACTGTGTGTGTTACCAGTAGTAACATGCGTAGGGTTGCCAGCTGTCCCGGAATTGGAATCGCTGTCCCGTATCCCGGATGAGTAATAAATTGTCCCGGAAATTTAGTGAAAACTATTTAACTTCGATTCGAAAGTCTCGGAAGAGCTAAAAAAACGAGTCACGCTGGTATTTTGAGCAAATCAGTAAATTCCTGGGTTTTTGGATTCGAAAGTCAGAAAATCGGACAAATCCCGGATTCACTTGCAAGAAATCTGGCAACCCTAAGCATGTGCCGTCCGGTCCACTTGATTAAATGTCAAAACCCATCTTAAACCAAGGTACACAAAGGACATTAATAACATCTCATGATGCTATCAATACTGTAGTTTGAATTATTAAACTACATTATTTTATTGTTTGTATGCGTTATTTTACGTATATTATCTTAGATCGCGAAACCAAAACTATTACCCCATTTCGGGTCAATCCCTAAAAGGTTATGAAATGCTGCTTTATACTACCAAAATAGACCATAAATGTGATGGGGCCCAAAAGAATTTAACATTTCTTGGCACTGAAATGAAAGTCTTGCTCTTCCTAGTTCAAAGCAAAAATTTAAAAAAATCTTTCAATATTATTATTTGTAAACGTCCGTTAATCTTTTCAGCGTCGGACCGTTGGATATAAAATCGAGTATTGTGCCAATTTTTCACGATGAGTAAACAACATAGCATTGTGTTATATATTACTGTGTGCTTATAATATATGTACATCGATTATGTATGAATGAATTAGTTAACGATTAATTTGGCCTTGCTTCCTGCAAAATATTTTCTAGTATATAAAAATAGATTCTATTAATATTATTTTATAGAAATAAGGTTGGTCAAAATATGTACTAAAATTTTTAATGTTCGTAATTATTTTTACAAGCTCTATGTTGAGATGGATCAAACAGTACTTTTTGATCTGGAAGCTGCAGATAAAATACGGCGACAGAATTTGTCGTCGTTAACAGAAAATTACGCAACATTTAAATTAATTAAATTACACCAAGATTTTTATTGTTAAAATTAAAATTTTACACACAGATGAATAAATTCAACTGGTGCTTTCAAAATTTATCCCGTTTAAATATTGATTAAAAAAATCACAATAAAAATAAGTATGTAGTTTATTAATAACATTTATATTAGATTTTTAGTGTTTACTGTGAGAACAGCTGCTAAAGTAAAACATATTGCAATATAACATACCTTCGGACTTTATGAACGCTTTATTCTTATTATGTTTTAAAATAAAGTTCCCCCTATCCCAAAAACGTTTAAAATACAGCCTAATCGAATTTAAATTTTTATAGTAGCAATATTATTAGTTGTTATAATTTATTAATGAAATGAACTATTTATCTTATCTGTTATACGTCTATGTTTAGTTTTATTTTATATTTAATTCTAATTGCGCACCAATCTAGCCAGTGTCCCATTATTATTATTGCAGTCAGTGTCTTGCACAAAGTTGTACGGGAGAGATAAGGTTTCAATAAATGAGCAAAACAAAAAAATCATCAAGTATTAAAATTAATATTACGCGGATATTATTTTCTTGGGCTTTTTCGATAGCCTCGGTTAATAATTATTTATTTTAACCACTAAAGAATCACTCTTTTTTCTATATATATGATATTAACGATTAATAGAAAAATATCTTTATCAATTTGTCTCTCTTTAATTAAGGATTAATTTAATCTATTTTTTATTTTTATGCTGCTAACTGACTATTTTTAATATTAAATAATATGAATACGGAAAATTCTTTTGAAATGTCAATTAAGCTAATTATTGATATATAAAAGATTTAAACCCATCATTATCCATTATTCTTCAGATTAAATAGATAAATTATATTCATCATAGTAAAGTTTTTTTAACAATGACTTTCCCAAATGTGAAGCACTCAACATAGCTTTCAAGAAAACTGGTTTTTATCTAGTCGCTAAAAATTTCAATTCTGGAGAAAATAAGGATTTTACCATTTTTATGATTGGGTGAGAGGGAGGAAATGTGAACATCAGACATTATGGCATCCAATCCCAGAATCCCAATCAATTTAGCGAACCGTACTCCCGGGATCGTCTTAATGCCAATACCGAGATTTCAGGATTCACTACACGTAAACAATCAAGTTTAAAATCAAATCCTACTCAATTAACTACCTTATTTTTTAATAATAAAACTATTTGCAACTGTGTATCTCAGTTTGTTTATGTAGATGTTTTTTATATAATACCTACATACAAAATAAACAAATTGTGGTCTTACTCTTCTACCTCATATTTTATAGTATTCGTAGACAGGAACTGACAGTTGTTTTTTCAAAATAAAAAATGAATTTATGAAGTTCTATGTGGATACGAACCTGTGGAAGCTTTAAGCGAATGAGGTAGATTCCAAGACCGGCAAGTTTTACAGAATCAACAACCTATCTTATTGCTATCTTATATCTAGTTTTCACCCTGTTAATTCAATATAACCAGTACTGGTTCATGATATATCCATTTGTTATTGCTTATTGTGAATTTTGTCCAATTCGTACCTGATTGAAAGAAATATTTATAGCACTAAATATTATGTAAATTAGAAACAACCCCATCAGTGGGATAATAAATTCACAGTCCTACAGTTACTGTTTTTTCAGTTAGTTTGTTGAAAATATTTACAGTCAATCCTCTTTTTATGCAATTTTAAAGTTATGCGTTATTTTAGAAACACAAATTTAATTATGATTAAATTTGTGTTTCTAATAAAGAATGAATCATTAACACTAGTCAACATTTGGATTTTTTTTTCGATTTTGGGCTTTTTTAATCATGTTACAACTGCTATCGCTGAATTAAGTCTATGTACTTCAAATTTATGCTGGAAAGCAGTGTGGCCTGGGTGTGTTACAGTCGATGCAACCATTGAAACATTAGCGATATGAGCTGAAATTATTACTTTAGCACATGAACTTAGTGGAGAAGGGTTTGATACCTTTAGTGAAAATGATATTGACATATTACTTATAGATAATGCTTATAAGTGACGATGATGTCATCAATATAACTTTAACTATTTATTGACAATGAACCAGAAAATGATGAGTAAGTGGAAGAAATCCCCTCACTGCAAAAATAATTCAAGAAGGTCTCCAATTTTGCAGTAAATTAGAAAATAATTTCATCCTTAACGATTCAAATTCTTAAAGATTCAACGAAAGCTTAAAAATTGTAATATTTTTAAGTAATTTTTAGCCGCGTTTTTCCCCTAATTTTCCTTAACTTTTTTATGTGATTCTGGGTATATTTTAACTCGCTGTTTCAAAGTTATGCGTATTTCAAAATTCATGGAAAGTATCCCCACTTTTTCTATGGAAGTCGAGTTTTTTGTATGCGTTATATCATGGAACGCATCTATCGCATAAAAAGAGGATTGACTGTATATAATTAATATAAACTCTATATCAACTTTGTAATAAACTTTAATAAAAAAAAATACTTTCAAAGCATTTCAAGAAATAAAGACACTCTTTCTTAAAATAAATATTGTTTGAGAAACTAGAAGGTGGGAAGAAAAATTGCACATATATTATTTTTTATTAGAAAATTACTATTTTATGATGAAACTCCCCATTGTTTGAAACATCAGGTGATTTCAATCTTCAATCGCAATCTTTAAAAATGAATAATTTTATAAATATGTGTTTAAAGTATGGTGTATTGTTTATTATGGATTTATTGAAATGAATAAATGACATTTTAAATAGATATTATTTTATTAAAAAATTTCATATTTCAACAAAAACACAACGGTGAACATTCATTTAATGAAATTATCAAAATTATTTCGTAATGAAAATTATGAATAAGTGTAACGACAAATATACTTCATTGCATGTATATTAGATATACAGAACACCAAATAAAACTGTAAGTAATGTTTAAAATGTGGTAGGTAAATGGTTTTTATAATATAAATAATATAAGGTACAATTAGCATTTCACAGTTTTCATAAGCATTCTTTAATAAAATTATTATGTTTTTTTCAATTGATAGAACTGAAAAACTTGTTTCAGGTGACAATTCATCTGAATCATCATGAAAATTAATTAGATTCATTAAAATGTGTGAAAATTGATAAAAAAAATAATCTTCTCAGAAAACTATTACATATTGATAAGGGATGTATTTTAATTCATCTAATAATTGTGTTTTAGAAATTAGTAAACATGTATAAAAAATAATTTATAAAATATATAGATGAAATTAATGTGGTGGATTTTACAAATCACTTAAATTAAATATTTAATATAATCTAACAACAAAAATACATGTTTTTGCAAGTTGGTAATAAAGATTATATTATAGTAAAACTCTCCAACTATATTGTAATATAAGAAAATATATATCAATTTAAATAATGTAAATATCTTTAAACAATAAATATATGTATAACGATTGGATAAATTCATGAAGTAGCGACAAGTCCACATTTCTTTAAAAATTATGGTTTTACCATATGAATTGTAACGATATGATAAATTTGATTATCCTCATAAATCTATTGTTGAAATTTTCGAGTGTCTTACTTTTTCTTACGATCTTGAGTACATTTCGGACAGTACCACTTGCCTTTCGGTTTTATGGTAAGTCCTACGCAGGCAAAGTGGAACCACTCAATAGGACAGTCGGGATTGTCACATCCGATCATCTCCCCATATGACACCTGGTGGCAAAGACAGTATGTAGGCTCGTTTGGATCAACTGGCATGTCTAAAACATCACTTGGATGACCGATACCAGATGACAAGTCTTCACTGTCATCTTGATCTTTGACGCCTCCAGTTCCAGTCCCTATGCCTTTTCTTTGGTGTTTCTTTTTGCCAGTACCTCCCCTCACTGTACCGGCGTCATCTTCACTTGAAGCACCCGAGCGTTTCTTCTTCCCTGGACCGATAGTTCCAGTTTTGTCGCCACCCTTTATCTTCTTGCGACCTTTCTTACTACCTGTGGGATTAGACTCCTGCTCTGCAGCGGCGGCTTGTTGAGCTGCTCTAGAATTTTTCGCTTTATCTTGAATTTCTGCATCAAATATGGCCAAATCAGAATCCAATCGCCGTATGTGTTTATCGACAAGTTCGTACGTTTGGATTGCTAACTGGACTTTATCATCGCAGTACTCTTTGGCTTTGTTGAATAAACCTTGAATTGAATCAATTTTGTCTCTTTTAGTGTCACTATCCATTGAAGGAATATTAGGTAAAAATTCATCAGCATTTAAATCTATGGTCTTCATAAGGCTGTGAGCTCTGTCATCTAAATCTCGCATCAACTTAAAATTTCGCTGTAGTTCTATGGGCAAATGCTGCAAGCTATCCAGGTAGTGCTCTAAGTACAAAGCAGACGTCATTTCGATAATTTTGGTGTATTCACTTTTGAGACATAATCCTGGGGAATTTATATAATTGGAATGTATTTATTCAAATCATACGTTGAAATCTGACTTAACTAACGCATATAATCACATAATATTAGAATATGTAGGGAAAATACTACAACTTCCATAATAATAATAAAAAAATGGATGCATACACGCAGTAAAATTAGAAACGTCAAACTCACGTCATAATACGTTTTACAATACCAGTATATTATCTATGCTAGTTAGTCTATGCCTGCTAGTCTATGATATGATTTAAAAAATCAAGCTGTAGTCAATAACGCTTAACAAAATAGCCTTGTTGAATAAATAAAAAACAATAAATTTGAAATCTGAAAAAAAATAATTGTTGATATTTTCTAAGATAAGTCAATGGTACTAATTGTATGAAAAAACGACATTGCTCTAAAACAAACTAGTTTTCCATCTTCGTATGTTATACGATAGATGTGATTGATTTAAATTATGAATAGATGAATATGTAACTATAAAACTATTTCAACTGCGTGTCGTTGTTGTGCCTTCAATGTTGACTGTGTTATTTTCAAAACTTTACAGTAGTAAAATATCAGACTATAAAACAGTGATGATTTTAGCGACTGTTCCTTATAACATCTAACTATTTTTAAAGCACTTCCAGAATGCCTATCAATGTCATTTTTTTTTATTTTTGCGGTTGCGGTGAAGTTTTTAAAATCTTTGATGCAAACATATGATTTTGTGAAAATATGCACATAGTCATTACCGCCTCCATCTACAAGTATAGGGGGCTATGACATAGTTGATTTTGAAGGCACATCGATAGTAAAACAAAAAGTTTACCACTGCCATCATAAACTAGTATATTATTGGTGGCCTCATTTATGAACAGGCACAAATATGTTTACGTTTTTGACATTCAGTGAAAATGCCATTTTGAATTCTGAAGTCCTTAGTTGTGAAATTATTAGTGGTTGTGTTAACGATTCATGACTTATATCAACGAAATCTATAGTGTTAAGTTCACACATCATTAATAATTGATTTAAATAATATTCAATGAACAATGACGTCTGCTCTTTATTTAGAACACTATCTAGACAGTTTGCAACATTTGCCCATAGAATTGCAAAGAAATTTTAAACTTATGAGGGACCTCGACGACAGAGCTTACGGCCTAATGAAAACGATCGATCTGATGGCAGCTGAATTTTTACCCAATATTCCCACAGTTGACAGTGATGCCAAAAAAGAGAAAGTTAATGAAATTCAAGGACTCTTCAATAAGGCGAAAGAGTACGGTGACGATAAAGTGCAGTTAGCCATCCAAACATATGAATTAGTTGATAAACACATTAGACGACTGGATTCGGATCTAGCCAGATTTGAAGCTGAAATTCAGGATAAAGCCCTTAATTCGCGTGCCGCTCAGCAAGCTGCGGCCGCCGACCAAGAAACCAATACTGTTACTGTAAAAAAAGGACGTAAAAAACTGAAGGGCGCAGAAAAAGTATCTATCACTGGACCGATTAAGAAGAAACGTTCAGGAAATAGCAGTGAAGAGGAAAATGAAGGCAACGCAGCAACCAATCGAACCGGAGCTTCAGCAAAGAAGAAACAAGCAAAGAAAACCATCAGCACAGGCGTCGGAGGAGTCAAAGACCAAGACGACAGTGAAGATTTATCTTCAGGTATCGCCCATCCGAGTGACGTCTTGGATATGCCTGTGGATCCTAATGAGCCAACATATTGCCTCTGTCACCAAGTGTCTTACGGTGAGATGATCGGGTGTGATAATCCAGATTGTCCGATCGAGTGGTTCCATTTTGCTTGCGTCGGGCTCACCATCAAACCAAAAGGAAAATGGTATTGTCCGAAATGTACACAAGATCGCAAGCGAAAATAGGAGTAGAGACTTATTTGACTGTAAACTGAATAAGTCTGAAAACATTTCCACATTAGATTTTCTGGTATTGATAATTTTTCATTAAGACACTGTTTTTGTTCTTTTTTATCCATGGTTACTTTTAATTTTTAATTAAGTCGTTGATTTTTTTGAATTGCTACTGAATAAAATTGAATTTAGCTTATTTTTACGATGATTAATTACTTTATCATTAGTATTTTTTTAATAAGATTATTTCAAAGTAATTAGATACTTAATTATAAAAGACTGCTCCTAAAAGTAATAGAGAAATGAAAATATTTACTTGAATGTTGTTATATGTATGTATGATTGAAAAAAAGCTGTCCTACTGTATTTCAAATCATCTAAGTTTCAAAAATTATTGTGTAGCTGTTTGATCTCATTTTAACGTAAAACAGTAAAAATAATACCGTTATGAAATGATTAGAATAGACAGAATAAGTGTAGGCTATCCATTACATTAATTTATTCACAATCCTCAAATGAATGCATTTTATGACGGTGGCTCCGGTTTTCCGATATATTTTAATGGTATCATTATACTAATCTATTTTAATATATATTTAAAACTTTATGAATAAATGATTGACCAAAAATCTCAATCAAAAGCTTTTCATTAATGTTATTTTACTTATGTGTATATAATGAGCCTTATATTATTATGACAGTTAAGAGAGCTTTAGCATAATATTGCCATATTGTATTATTGACAAATTGAAATAAGAAATATGATATTTGATGTACATTTCACATTCAATCTTTGTAAAATGTCACTTGTTTTTGTATATTTATTAAATTTTCAATAAATTATAGCCTGATAGGAAGACGATATATTTTTTCATAAAATTAACATGTCTATTTATCTGCAGCTAATAAATTTCTCAATTCAAACTTTATCAAAAATACTGACAGTGCAACTTATTGATAATCTTCCATGTGATAAGTTATTTAAGGGTAGAGGAGAAGAGGCTGATACAAATTGTTCAAGCACTGCTTTTTAATTGTGCAGTGATAATACACAAATATATTTAAAGAGGAAATGAGGGCATTAGAAATCAATCCTGAGAATGTGGAGTTATTGAATGTACACTGAAAATGTTTAAAAAATGAGTATTTGTAGACAGTCTAATGTCAACTTTGGGAAACATTCAGCATGCTTGCAAAGAATTTCTCTTCTTAAGAGGAAATAGGATATGGCTCACTCTTCAAGGCATGTACCATTGGCGGCTCTACATACTGGGCTAGGTGGGCTTAGCCCGACCTGCATTTTTCACCCAACATAGTGTATCTCGGGATATCGTGTATGTCTTAAAAGTATTCGCGATTTGGCAGATTCAAAAAGAACAGCTAGCTTATTGAAGCAAAAACCAATAAATGAATTTCTTGATAAAAAATAATTTAATTCTAAAGCTTTATGTTAATCTGGACAAATAAAAATTATTTACACTGATTGTACATGTCTTTCCGTATAAATTATGTTTTTTTTCGATTATCCAGATTTCTCCTTATCCGGACTACCTTCATCCCCAATTAGTCAGGATAGTCGAGGTTCTACTGTATTTAAAAGTTTAATTTTAACACTTTATAAACCGCACGTTTTTGTGCGAAACATTCTCGCGGGTCGGAAATCTTTTGACAAATTTTGCAAGACATCAAGACCTTTTGAATAATCTACATCTCTTTTTAATCTACAAGTGTATATACATGAAATTTTCAGATATGACAAAGAAATTGGCGTATTACGCGAAAAGGCGTCAGCGGACCATAAGAGGAGTGAATAGATTTACTTACATTACTTTAATTTACTGCCTTTTCTTAACATGACAATTTTGTGACTTTTCCCCAATGAATATATGTAATTCATACTCGGAGCATATATATTCTTACAGACAGAGACTCCTGGGTTGAGTTTAAACTAGTTTTATTCTCATTTACAGAGAAATGGCGCTGACGTACATGTACGTCCATACTCCTCTAAAGGTTAAGTGCGCTTTTTGTGTCATGCCGATTCCATCAAACCATACTTGCATCTCAGACTCAGAACATTTTAACATGACGTGGGCTGCTATCCAGATCCTGGTAAATTTAATCCACTTGAGACTATAAGCACTGTAAACAAACGCATGTGGAAGGGCCTCGGTATTCATTAACGTGTATATTAACCTACGAGTGACGTTTTCACTGTCATACGAATGGCACGCACAGAGGTACAGTTTGCCAAAATGAACTTGAACACAGGAAGTGCATTTGCAACCTGTATTATAAGATAAAAATACTTTTTTTTTTAATGAGATGCTTGTCTAGCAGCGCGAGTGAAAATTTGTTGAGAATTAATGATGAATTTGGTAGTTCCGTAGGTAGTTTGGTAGGAACAGCATTCCGGCACTTTTTTTCTCGACATTTTTAATGTTTCAAATCAATATTAGTAAAATATGATTTTTATTTTCTTTTGAAAACTTTTTATTTTTTTCTGTTGAAAGCCGTTTGACTTAGACTTAGACTTAGTATCCACTATTTCCCAATTTTCGCCCAACAAATCGACCAAACCAATTTACTTATAAACTTCTTGATATTCTTCCGGAGTCAAAATGGGTTGTTTTTTACATAGCATTCTATCTGCTGAGCCAAACACATGGTCTGCTAGTAAATAGCTATGACAGTGTACAGGCAGTGGAGTTGGAAGGAGTCCTGCCGCCCCCTAAATGTCCCCTAGTTTTGTTTTCAAATTACTTCTGTTTTTTTTATATATGAACTAGGAGTTTTTACTATAGGTGGCTTAATTTTTTTTTGTTTATAATATAATTTCTCGAAAACTTTGTTGTATATATTTTTGAAAATGCCACCCCTTACGCACCCCCTTGCTACGCTACTGTATACAGGGGAATAAAGTTCGACTTCTTTTATTATTGTTTCAGCCGTGAATATGAAATGCATTATTGTTTGAGCAATAATATCTTTTATATTTTGTGAAACACATCTATCACACAGCAGTCGAAGATTTTTTCCATGTACATTTTTCAAATGGTGTAGCAAGGATGATGAAATTTTTTGCCTTTCTTTCTTTTTCTTTTTGGGTCCAGATTGTTTACCGCGTAGAAATTTTCTTTTTCTAGATCCAAAATTGGCTTGTCTAATTTACTCTTCACTATCTTCTTGCATCGTATATTCAAAAAATAAATTTGGTATTTAAAAAAAAAAGCTCGTAGAAAGCACAACTTCTGTTAAATTTTCCGGTTCTAAGCTCAAGAAATGCGACCCCAATACCCACATTTTCTTAAATATCTATTTTAATATGGGTGATACAATGTTTATAATTAAGGTATTCTTATATCATAGTTTTTTGAACCTTTTGTAGTTTATATTAATAAGCGATAACGCGTAATGCGATAATGAGATAAGCACCCGCTTATCAGCGATCGTTCGTAAGTAACTAGGCTGAACGCGTCAGTTGCAAATTTATATTTGTACTGAAATGACGTCTTTTTTACGCGCAACTTGAAATATGATTATTTATTTTAAAACCACGGATTTTTATAAAAAAATGTATGAGGAATGATGCAGAGAGATATTTTAAAGTCCTTAAACTATTTTTTTTTTTAAATTCATAAGAATAAGGCCAATAATGAGGAAACCACTTGGGTCCCTAAACGACCCCCATCGGCAGAGAAGTATTTTTCTAGTCTCCAAGCCGCGAGAGTTAACAAATACATTCAGTGAAGAAAGTATAGTAGTTCCAATTTTCATGCAAAATGTGTTTTGTCACACATCCAAATTGCCGGCTTCTATGCTGTGATTGGTTGAGATGACAAAACAACTTTTGATTGAATTTGGATGTTGGAGAAAACACGTTTTGCATGAACGTGTCAACTTTATGATTTAATTTTTATAGGAAAACCTTTTTTTGAACGTTAATTGTGATTTCCATTCATAGATTTCATTATTGACTATCAGAACTGATATTAAACAGCATTTTTTTAAATTTGTGACAAAACACTTTGAATGTTTGCCCCTCAAATATCATTACAAATATGTCTAAACATGTATCCACATCTCAAATATAAATGGTTTTACCTTTGATAGAATTTTTAACAGCTAATAATGAACTGATGATAGACCAGGTAACAGAATTAACAAATTGTTGTATTCATTAAATATTTATTAATTGTAATATGCAATTATTTTTTATATCAATTGTTATTTATTGATAACTTTTAACATCCAGAGAATCTTAAAATGCATTTTTAAAAAATCCATGTTTTTTTTAAAGATTTTTATTCCAATATATATTCCAATATTTAAAAATAAATTAAGTTTTTCTGGTTATTCTAAGCACTATAAACAGTTTTTTTCAATTAATTTATTGTTTTAGGCTTAAGGTCTGCAATTTCGTTGCCAAGAAATTCTTAACACATTCGCATCGGGGTATTTTTGCGAAATTTTGCAAAAAATTAGGTACTTTCGAAAAAGGGTATAACTTTTTAACTATTTGACATTTTAAAAAATAATTTGGACACCAGTTGCATAATACTTTATATATTTTAGCCTGCTTTTATTAGCGATACTCAACTTTTGTATTTTGTAATATAGAAAATCGGGTATTTGACATAGAATTATATATCTCATCGAAAACGTAATAATTAACAAGCCAAATATACATTTGCTCCTGTTTATTTTATTTCAAAACAAAATTAGAAAACAGAAAAAGTTTATTTTTAACCTGCAATTGCTTATATTTCGGTGACCTATTTTTTAAAGTTATATTTTAACTGTCTGCTGATTTTTCATCGCCGAAATCACCGAATAAAAAAATTATTTGTGCATATATTTTAATATTTTATTTTTTATGCATCAAACATTTGCTACGCCATCTCTGTAGGGAATCTAAAACATTTGTCGCATTGGATGTATATATTTCAACGCGTCAGTCAGACCGGCGAAAAGACTCGTATACGAGTCATCCGTAGCCAATGTGTTAATGATGTTGAGATCAGCGCTGTTACCTACCTGGCCATAAAATGCTCTTTATGCCAAGATTTTCTTGGTAATTCGTTGCCCAAATAACAAATAGAAATATAATTACCACATTTATTTGCTAAATAAATTGTTGGAAGGCCAGAAAAAATCATGAATTGATACGATTTTTCACGATGACAAACGGCGGAATCATCCTGGAATACTGTCCGTACTATGAAGGCTGTAAACTCCTCCAATTTTGGTAAAACTTCTTCAAAAATGACAAATTTGTAATTTTGGGCATTTACTGTTCCTTCCAACATTAAAATTTTGCCAACCCTTTCTCTGGTAATGGCACCCCAGACCATTACATATGGCGAATGTTTGATAGCGGAAGTATGCAATTTTTGATGTTTTATGCTTTCTTAGACCTACCACATCGCCATTAGCGCCGACCACGCTAAACTTGGACTTTCACTTCTGACTTTGAAATAGTTATTTAAAAAAACTATTTTTTTAAATAACTACCTCATAAAAGCTATGTGGGGAAATTAAATATTTATTGAAATAAAAATCTTTTAAGAAAACATGGATTTTTTTCCAATGCATTTTAATATTCCCTGGATGTTAAAAGGATAGAGTCCGCATGATACAAAAAGCACACTAAAGATAAAAATATATCTGAAACAGTATTTCTTGATACAAACAAAAATACTTGGTTGTTTACGCTAGCCAGAAGCACATTTGCATCAATTTCAGATTTTTTTTATTTAACCATACAAGTAGCATTTTATGCATTCCCTAAGGTGAAATAAATAGCTTTACTGTCATAATTCAGTTGAATGTTGAAAATCATCAGCGATATTTTATACCATAGTAAAAACAGGAAATAGTGGAGCATGCTCCAGTCTAGGATGTTAACTTTTTGGCTACCATAGAAAAATGAAACAATAAATGTGAAAAAATAATACACTTTAATAGTGGTTGGTGGAATGTTTGCTTCTGAAGCTGTGTTGCTCATCCGGTATGAGCTTTTTTTCCAGAGCAAATTCCTCCAATCGAGATTTAATTACGCGTTCCAGAAGCTTACCCATCGACGGGAGCAAGCTTATGGGTCTATGGTTTTCGGGGATCGCCGGTGATTTACCTGGTTTCGGTATAAGTATGACATCCGCTGCTTTCCAGGCGGTCGGAAAGTGGTGGACGTTAAGGCAGGCGTTTATTATCGATGTAAGCGCTTCGACACCATTCCCGGGAAGGTGTTTGAGCGTGTTATGCTTTATTTTATCGTTGCCTGCAGCTTTACGATTTAATAAGCGTTTGATTCTAGTCTCTATTTCACCCGTGGTAGCAGGTTTGATAGGTGTCGCGGGTGGAGATAGTTGTATCTCGTTAGTGATTTGAATGTATTTAGCGGATATGTTTTCTATGCGGGTCTTAATCGCTTGATCGTTTGGATCGAAATCGTTCGGCGAGAATTGTTTCTCGAGTGAGTTTGCAAAAGTCTCAGCTTTTTCCACGGCTGTATACACCGGGCCATTCGGACCGTTAAGCGGTTGAATTGTACATTTTTGGGATCTGAGTATTTTATTAAGAGTCCAGTAAGGTTGTCCTCCTTTTTCTAACCCAGTGAGATATGCATTGAGTGAAGACGTACGATGTTCCTTCAATGCAATTTTTATCTCCGCGATGAGTCGATTTTTGTGCGTTCTCGCTATCAGGTTGGCGTGGTGTCGCCATTCTTTTGTCGCACAGTTTTTATCCCTAATAAGGTTTTTAATCCTTGTTGGGATGTCAGGTCTATATTCGTTCGCGGGAACGCTGATCGTAGCGGACTCCGTCGCGACGCGTATCGAGTTTGTTAGATCGTTAACCGCCCTGTCAATGTCTATGTCTACTTAGAGTAGTGGAATTCATCACGGAAAGTTTTAACCGCCGATGTTTCACTACCGGCCTGTTCCTAGATATAGCCAAAGCCTTTGATAAGGTTTGGTACGAATGTATGATAGTTAAACTTTCCGAGGCCGGCCTCGAAAATCCGATGCTTGGACTAATAAATTCATTCATTTCAAACAGAACGTTCCGTGTAAAATTCAATGGCGTAAAATCGACGACGCGCACGCCAACAGCAGGTGTACCACAGGGATCCGCCTTATCGCCCTTATTGTACAACCTTTACACTCACGATATTCCGTTACCAGACTACATACCCAGAAGCAACGAAACAATCATTGCACAATATGCCAACGACACAGCCATCCTAGCCAGATCGCTAAACAGGAACAGAGCCACCGCGCTTGTACAAAAAGCAAGCACGGACATATCCACTTGGTGCTCCGACTGGAGGATCCAAATCCACCCGGAGAAAAGCACTGCGATAACTTTCAGTCGTAGACCTAACAGACACAATAAGGACATTAAAGGCATCCGGATGCATAACACCCACATTCCGTGGGCCCACACAGTTAAATACCTTGGGCTCACGCTAGACTCACGATTAACCTTCTGCAAACATATTGCTGAGAAAAAACGCCAGGTGTCGCAAATCACTGGTCGACTCTATCCGATGATTGGCCACAAGAGTAAACTTGCCGTAAAAAGCAAATTACTATTGTACACCGCGATTACAAGACCGATCATGACCTACGCGTGCCAAGTATGGGCACACGCAGGCATGAATCGTATACGGACACTAGACAATACAAAACAAAGCACTTCGCATGGTCACGGGAGCACCCTGGTTCGTGCGAAGTTCCACGTTACACAAAGACATGAACCTAGACCCGATCCTTGATCACGTCATAAGACTGTCGAAGAAGTTCTATAGTGACATGGCGGATCATCCTAACCAATCTATCAAAAATTTACTTAACGACTACATTGATTACCCTCACACAAACATAGCACGACCGCGGAGAGTCCTCCTACTGAAACCTCCTTAGCCCCCCCCCCGATCCCCCACATTCACATGTTTGGTTATCAACATCTGCTAAAACCCCGATCTCCAAAACCTGAACGACTGCCGCAGACACTGTAGGTTTGACCTCCTCTCGAGGATAAATAACAAAAAAAGAGGGAAAAAGATTAAAAAAAAAAAATAATTATATAAAAATAAAAACAGATCAAAAAAAATATATATTAACTGATCAGATAAGCATAACCCCAATTAATTGCAGCTCGAGGTTACTGAATCAACCACTAGTGTCACATGTAATGCCTACGAATGAGAACTAATACCACCACAAAAAAAAACAAAAACCAAAGACCACGCATCCGCCTACGCCCAGGTAAATCCAGGACGCTACGCGGGAAAAGCAACATCAAAATACACCAGATGAAAGGGAAATTGGAGCTCGGCTCCACCAGCCCCATAATTTGATGTATAGATATCAATCAAAAATCAAAAAAAACTTTAATAGTAAAAATATCAGGTTAAAGATAAATGAAAAACTATGTGAAGAGTGATGAAATGTATTTATATTTCTAAGTTTAAAACAGTTTTTTTATGATACATAAATTCATATATAAAAAATGCCAATTTAAAGGCGGTAGCCAAAGTAACAAAAAGGACCTCTTAAAGTAATATATTTTCTTCACTTATTATTATTCTTAGAGATAAATAGTACATGTACACACTAAAATGATGATAGCAGATAAACCATGTATTATTGGTAATGCATGAAAATTAGAAATATGTTTTTTTATTTAAAACAAAAATTATCCTGCTTTAAGAAACGTTTTTTCAGAGAATTTCAGGGATAAATGTATGCTATATATTAATTTAATATTTGAATACTTTTCATTAAATATTACCAATGCCTAACTAGATTTTTCTATATCAATGATATACCTATAAAAAATAAATGCCAAATTGTATTAAAATACAACTTTCTCAATCGATATATTCGGGTCAATAAAAACACACCTGAATAGTGTATACACATTTTTGCATCAGAGTGACATGAGCACAGTAACGACACTGTGTGAAAACCACAGTGACAACTAACTTCAATTCATCAATAGATTGCCAACTGTGAAACCACTATTCGGAACGGATTCGTTGCATATTAAATATAGAGCCAACGGAAAAATAAAGTCTAAGGCCTGGTTCAGGTTAGATGAAAATTATCAAAAATGCCACAAAATAGAACTTTTCATCAAATGTCATTTTTTACTTCATGATTTACAGTATATTAAATATTTTAAATACAGGGACCAAAAAAATATAACCAAAAATGTAGAAATTAAAACGTCAACTCCAACCTTTATATATAAAAATATTCTCTGGGAAAAACAATAATGCACCATCTACGAAAAGTATTCAGCGCTTTGTCGCAACAAAATATAAAAAGCGAGAGTAAAAGCGACAACAAATTTTTAAAATATATCTAATCAAATATAAATTTTCATAAAAAAATATATTACGTAATACCTACTTGCATTAAATCAGGTTTTTAATGGACACACGTATAATATAATCTAACATACGAGAAAATTGTAATGCTTATTGATAACTAGGTAAATTTGGCATTCAGTAATATTTGTGTCTTGGTAGGTATGTTTTCAATTAAAACCTTAAATAATATATGTGTTGCAGTTTGTAAAGCCAGTAGTTTCTCGCAATGTATAACCATTACTTAACCATCTGACAGCAATTATGGTGAACTATGAAAACTAAATAATGTAATAGTCATTGTCGATTCTGTTACATGAATTTCCTCGGAAGTATGGATTTTCTATGAGGTATCAGAATCGACGATAAAACATAATATCAGTTGAAAATAATTAGTAAATACACTCTTCGCAAAAATATTTTCTGCTTTGTCGAGTGTAGAACATATTTTTTAAAAACAAGAACACAATAAAAATTTGGATGCATTAACAATTCGTTGCTTGTCGACCTTTGCATTTAAAAATCTCATCAATTCACATAGCAATTAAGCAATATTCTTTATATTATAATTATTTAATATACATATTATGTACGCTGGTGTACTATTATAATAAAGGCTACCTTTGCTTTCTGTCTTAAAGAAATTAGCACATAATATTATACATTTTTAATTAACTGGTCAACTAAGGTAAGATTAAATCGTGGGATATCCAGTTATTCTATAAGAACAAAACAATAAATAATCTAATATAACCAACCTACTGTGTTTAATATTAACAATGGGACATTGATATAAGCTACTATTTCGCCTTTTCAGAGTCTTCTTCTCAGATTTTTATCTGAACAGATTTTAGTTTTGAGGTATTAGACATGATGATGAGAAAGATATATTTCAAGTGAAACAAAATTTTTGTATTTACAAAATTTATTACGATTATTTTAAATGCATCTAATGGAATATTTGTCTTTTTTGTTCCACAAAAGTGAATCAACATGTTATTCATGTTATTCAAGATGATTTTGCAGTCAAAAAATTTGATTAAGCCATACTTTATAGCTAACTATTACAAAACCTGACATTTCGATCGTGCAGTCTTTTTTTCAAACAAAATTATATACTCATTCACTTAGTATTTGACTATTATTGTGTAGAATAAAGTATGTAGACCAGATTAAATTTGGTATCTTTGTTTTGCCGCAATTCGTTACACGATCTGTGGAATGACAAAGATATCAAATTGTATATATATACTTTATTTTAAAAATGAACTATCACGTAAAAAATACATACATCAGTACTATTTTATATAAATAAAGCAAGACAAAAAAAACTTCTAAGGCAGTCGTAGTTTGATTTAGAAAAGGAATATAACATACAAATAATGTTGTTGAAGACATGAAGAAATCACTCACCATGACTCATTTCTTTAAATGTGAAATAATTCATACACATAAAAATGATGTATCCCAAAATTTACTTGAAAAGAAAAAAAACAGTAATTTTAAAAAATTGATAATGTGTTCGCTATAAATAGATGATTAGACAGGGAGCGATATATAACAAGCAAACTATGACCTAAATATTCAGTATTGATAATTTTGAAAAAATTAAGAGGAAATTAAATACATAGTGTGATTATTACTTATTCATAGGTGTCTTCACATATTCATTGTGAATTTCTAACCTTCATTTATTGCGGATAATTTATATAAATCATTAATCAATTCCAAAATTGACGGCTACAGAAATATCATCAGGTATATGTTTCTAACTGTCAAACAGATATATTGTTTCATAAATACGTTAAACCTAAATGAAATGTTTTCAGTTTGAAGTATGTGAGTACAAATGAAGACATACTCGAAAATTATTAATGTCCATATCGTAAGTCAACCGTGACATCCAATTAAAAAATTCACAATAATGAATCCTCATAAAAAAATATATCAGCTACCTTCAAACGAGAGTTTCATATTTTTCAAAGAGATCATCATCGTCATCTCCATCTGAATCTCTTCGGCTATCGGAGATTTTATCGGACGATTTCCGCTGATCGCAACCTCGCAAGGAGGATTCATCGAAGCGAACCCGGTGACTTGAAACGTTTCCTCGGCTTCTGCGGTCATCGGAAGAGTCATATTCACAGCCAGACCTCTTGTTTTCGTCATCGGCTGCACTCTGGCTCTTAGACCTGACTTTGGAATGGCCCAAAGTTTCAAAACCACCAGGTCGATGGCGAGACCACGATCCTGTCTCCGGGTGAACGATGCTCGAAGCACCAACCGATGTCTGCCGTTTGAAGCTGTCAGATCTTACAGCGCACTCTGTGACAGTATAACCTCTCGTCATTGAATTGTTGCGCTTGGAACGACAATCCATAGTCGCATATGAAGGTTTTGTATTAAAACTTTTACTCTGATGTTTTGGGACCTGTTCTGGCACATGAGAGCGCCGTTTGTTTTCAGCAATACTCTCACACTTGTCATTGAATCGTTTTATGACATTGGATACGGAGTTTTCATCGTCATTATTGTCATTGGTTTGATTATGCAAAGGTTTAGATTTGATTTCAATTTTTTTTTTTTTGGAATCAACCATCTCTCTTTGTCGGGTTTCAGGGGCAGGACTATAGGACTCAGTGATAGAAACAGCTCGATGAGAATCAGTATCACCTCGACGATCAAAATTAGCCGAAGGACTCTTTTCGAAACGACGTTGTGGCTGCATTTTAGGTGACGAAACCTTCACTTGTTCGACATGTGAAATGACACTTTTACACTTTTCAGTAATCATAACATTCAAGGGTGGGGGTGGAGTTTCAAAGCTGCTCATTGGCTTTCGATTGCAGAATCTAGAAGGACCGACAGTCTCTCTTCTTATTATGACCTGTGTGTCCCCATCTAATTTATTGATTGCAGCGGGTATATTCGTTTTTTGCCATCGATCAGAGTTCGGCTGAGGATTACAGTTTTTATTAAAATTCTGAATAACTTCAGAAACACCTATGGGTTCAACGCCATCTGCCTTAGGTTTATGATCCATCACTGAATGAGTAATATCTGGTGATCGACGCACTCCACTTATGAGGTCCGGATCCACTCTAAAAGTCGATTCTGTAACATTAGCCTTAGCGAGATCAACAGAATTATCTCTGGACTGAGGGGGCTTCGAAACGGTTGAGTTTTGAACAATAGAAACGCTCACTGGGGGAACTGGAATCGTTTCGATTATTTCATTTTCTTTTTGACTACAGACCATCTCAGTCGCAAGATTTGTAGGTAATTTTCCTTTTAATAAATCTTTGCAATCACTATCTTCAATTTTGCGACTGATATCATTATCTTGCTTTTCAATATCAATATGAAGGTCAATCGGGATACCGCTCGACGGAGTGATCTTTGAAGAGTTTTCCTCGGCGGTTTTGTCATTATGAGTGGCAATGGCAGTCGTCCGGCGAGGCTCGGACGGACGCCTCTTTGCGGTTTGATTTTTTAGTTTGCTCTTGTCGGAGGCGGCGATTAAGTCGGAGCCGTGTCACGCGGTCGACTGATTTGGTTCGGCCCACCCGTCCGAGTCACCCTCCGACTCACTAGCACTGTCGGACTCGCTGAATTCAACTGCAACACGGCGCGCCAAGATACTTGCCACATCGTGCAATGCTGCTCCGCCTATGCCTGTTCCGGAACCACCCGTCTCGCTCGCTCGCGATCCATTTGTCTTCTCCACTTTACGAAGCTTTATACCTAAAATAGTTAACAATATAAGGTGAAATAAATGTAAAATCGCTCAATTATTAATAAATTATGAAAGTAAGAGCACTGAATAAATGAAAAAATTGTTACAATTATATCAAATGGTGGCATATAATAAGAGTTGACTGTGTCCTTACCATCTCTGATGGCCTTCAAAAGATCATCGCGTGGGTCTAAAACTGGCGCAGGTGGTGGAGGTGCCGCCTTTAGCTGCTTACCAAAGGCAGGAGAGCGAATATCTCCATTGGCAACAGGAGGTGGAGGAGGTGGAGTGTGATCTTCAGGGGGTGGTGGTGGTAGCGGTGGAGGCGGTGGTGGTGCCGGAGGCGAGAGCGGTGGCGGCGGAGTAGAAGAGTGAGGCTGGCGGGCTGCATGAGGGTGTGGAGGAGATGCCGGGGGCGGCGGAGGGGGTGGGAGAGCATCCCTGGCTGGAGTGGATCTTCTCGAGGGTGTGCCAGGGGCAGGAGGTGAAAATGTTGCAGGTGGAGCAGGGGGAGGACCAGCAGGTCTTTGCTGTTGCACGCTGCGACGAGGAGTTCCCCCTCCAGAATAAAGACTTTCAGAGGAGAGTGGTCCTGTTCCATACAATGGTTCATCTCCTGTAACAACAATCCATCACATTGGGCATCTTCAATATAATTTTGGTAATTCAGGGCATTCAATTATAATCATTTATTACGTGTAATAGAAATATGCATCATCAGCACTATAGAGTCTGCGCGAGAATGTTTCGCGTATCTACTACCTGAGCTATCTATCATTAGTTCATTAGCTGTTAAAAATTGTGTCAAAGGTAAAACTATTTGTATTTGAGTTGTGGATACATGCTTAGACATATTTGTAATGATATTTATGAAGATATAATTCATTTGTGTTCTTCAAAGAAATTTTAATATACAAAACTGAATTTTCGTAAGGTACGAGAAACATTCTTGCGCAGACTGTATATATTTTAATAATGACACAAAAAAATCTGAAACATGACATATTTACAAACAAGAATCTTCTGTATTGATAAGTTTTCATTATTTTACTGAAAAAACTCCTTGAGATTGCTTTCCAATTATCATTTCAAAGGAATGAATTTGTGTGATATTTAAAATTACCTCCACCCCTTAAAACAAGACACAATGAGAGCATTTAACTAAAAATTCTGTTGACATTAACTTGTGAGTCCATATGCTCAACAAGGGGTATGGACATGGTTAAAAAGGAAATTTATCAGAGTATGTGTGGGGACCGAGGTATTGTTTAATCTTTTTAATCCCACGGGGCCGACATATCGGCCCCGTGAATATATATGAAAAATCCCAGTTTTTCGAACACGTTTAAATGGCTTATATTATCTTAGTTACTGTTGAGCAAATTAGTCAACGATTAGAGCTGTATATTTGTCACATCTGGATATAACTAGATATTTATTCTGAGTATTCTAGAGTATTCTATTGAGTGTCAAAGAAAGCATATAGCAGCGCAACGAATTGCTGCTATATGCTTTCTTGTAAACCAATCCCAGCGTTAGATATTTGCCACAATACATAATTCAGAATTAAAAAAAAAAAAAAATATGTATGTATTTCTAATTTTTTTTTTAAACCAAATGCCTCCTTAGTATGTCATATTATAGTCGGATAAGAGTTACTTTGTGCATTATTTTTTAATTTTTGAATTTACATTTTTTTTAAAATTAGAGAATTATTTTTATTAACATGAAATATAAGTTGTAATAAATTATTTAAATTTATGCAGTCAATTTTTTTTTTATTCATTTATATTATTTTATAACCTAAACAATTACTTATTACACTATAAATCATAAGATGACAAAAAAAATTACATTGCGAAGTTAATCTTAGCTGAGATACATAATATAATCAAGACTACTGTTTTTCACGAAAATATGCCTTGAGATTTTTCAAGAGCACTTTCCATAATGGTCTGCAATTAAAAGTGTTAAGCATGAGAGATACAACTTATTCTTTTACAAATAATTATTAGATATTATGTCGTACAATTGATGGATAAAAAAATTACCATGCGAATTAAAGTTGGTGGGGGTAGACTGATGCGGTTGAGAGAGATGAGATAGTTCGATGGAATTGGGTCTAGCCGCCATACTGTCCCTTCCATCTACCATTGACATCATACCTGAAAAAATATTTTATATGAATTACAAAACTTTGGATTAAGATTACACTCAAAACGGGCACACCCTACAAATGTTTGCAGTGTAGTCACAATATGACAGTGACCTTGACTCTGTGAAGCAAATTTCTAAAGGCAAAAGAAGACAGGTTAGTAAAAATAACCATACTTTTTGTTTTGACTGCTTGGTCAAAGCTTACGTTAATTACCATGTTTCTGTAGCATCATTAAAATATGATCACTCCGGTAAAATTAATAAATTAACAATAGCATTTATATTTAATAAAATATTCAAATAATAGAATGCCCACCTGAATTTTGGTGCATATATGGAGGAGGATCATGAGTATAGGGCGGGGGATCATGCATTTGCTGATGCTGCAGATGCATGCCAGGGTTTATGTTATTATTTATATTATTAGCGGCTATGGCAGATGGCATGAGATGCTCTCCTCTGGTGATAGCTTTCTGTCTCTGCCTTTCTCTTGTGCAAGGCGGTGCTCGAACACGTTGCTTACGCCGTCCAGCGTCACCTGCACCGCCGGCACCTCCTCGAGGACGCATCTGAAATACAAAATATAGTAATTCAAATTGATTCATTCAATAAACTTCATGAGTTGTAATTTGAATATTTATAATATTGCTGTGTGGCATTTTCATAACAGGGCAAACCGTTTTCTTAAATTTTTAATTTGACTGATTATATTATGTTATAAATTGCGAGTGAAATTCTAAAGCTTATATTGGATTAGTCAAGGGTATGTATCCAACACATTAATGAAGTGCATTGTAAGACTCATTTTTTAACAGATTTAAGAACTCAAGTTGTCAATTGGAATAATCTTATAATGATAACAGCAAAGCCTCACCTTTTTTCCTCTGTCGTGTTGAATTCTTTCAGTATCCTGCAACATTTCTTGTCGCCAGAGTTCGAAGAAGTATCCGGGGTCGGTGTAGAACTTAAGGCCATCTCTTCCATCATCCCTATATGGATTCAGCTTATCGAGAGGCGGCGGTTTCTCGCATGATGCATATGTTTCCAGCATCGCCGTTGGCATCGTTCCTCGTGAAAATATTTGTTGATCAAACTGCGCTGAGCTCTTGAAAGCTTTTCGCATCTGTATATCTTGGAGAGTCACTGAAAACAATCACGCCAAATGCTACTTTAAAAAAAAACCACCTTCATATCAATGTTCCCGCTAAGGTGTGCACGCGCACACCTCCTCGAATGTGCCCGTACATATTTTTCTATCCCCGCACAGGCCGCACACAGAAATATTGTAAAAAGAAGTTTGTTACACCAAATTTTATTTTTGCTTCAATACTTTTACTAAGCTCACCACATCTTCCACATCTAGCATCAGTGAGTAGGTCAGTGAATATATTCTTACATATTTGCGCAGATTTTTTATTTTGCTGAAAATTTACTGCTCACAGAAGTTGATGGCACGCACACACAATAGAAAAATTAGAGGGAACGTTGCTTCAGACAAGCGAATATAATTAATCAAATTAGGTTGTTTCACAAGAGAGAAGTATAGACATTATGTATACCTTCTTCAGCTGTGGAATCGAGATGTTCGACCTTAACAGCAAGCCGATCTAGTCTCGCTTGAAGATGAGAAGCCCGAGCTGCCATTCCTCCAGCTTCTCTTGCCAGCTCTCCGAACAAATCTTCCGCATGTCTTGACAGAGATGACAGTTGCCTGTAGGGAAATGAGATGACAATCTTTTAATCAAAGCAGAAATGTTCAACCTAAACTAATATCGATTGATAATACAGCAAGGAGTAATTCTCTACTATAACTTTTTGTGAAGACATACAAACAAGTTTTAATTTTAAGTAATGAGAATCTTTACCTGACAGTATTTGCCAGGGTGCCATTGGTGACAGCCTCGAGTTCGCTGGGCACGGGCAGGTGGGCGGGTAGTGCTCCTCGCGCCACATGCACGGGCGCCACCGCTCGCTTTGGCAGTGGCATAGTGTCTCTCCTGCTTCACTGACTTTCCTCAACGGCGTTCGCGCATTTTCGCCATGCCTGTAATAATTAGAAAAAAGAACATTAATTTAAGCTTCTATAAATTTTATTTTGTAAAATTTTACGAAAAAAATTAACTTTGGTTCAAATAAATTGATGGGAATAGAAAACTGGTGATATACTTAATCAGACGAGATGATTGAGTTGACCATTGCTCATTTTAAGCATATATAATAAAAAATGGTCCATTAATACCAGTTCCACCATACTGTAAGTACAAAATTCTTTGATTGTCTTGTTTTAATTCTAATATAAAACAGAAATTCAATTAGATGTAGATTTTCTTCACATTTACATAAAAACGTCAGTTTTATATATGTATAAAGTGTGTGTGACTCAGGACTCTGACAGAAATTTACTGATGAAGTTGGCAAAAATTTTGAGTGTGGCAAAATAAAACTTTCTTCGCATCTGGCAGGAAATACTTGTTTTAGAAATCATTGAGCTCCTGTAGCTGTTTGACCAGGTTTTTTTGGCAACCTGGAATTTTTATTATTTAAAGATGTTAGAAATAGAAAGATAATTTTTTAAAAAATAAAAATATATTTAAATTAAGTTAACACTGTGCGATATCAAAAAATTTGCTGGTACAAAACACACAAAATAAGAAGTGCATGCATACGGCAATCGTAGAAGGAAAACAAATGAATGAAAAAATAATTGTGCTCTGGAAACAACGACAAGGTATATATATATATATACACTTAGGTATATACTATAATATATTTGCATAAGCATTATAGCATTTGAGATTAACGTTAGAAAAAAAAAGCTAAATCTTAATCGATTGTGGAATATTTATAAATAGGAGGCTATGTGGCAGTACTTTTTGTTTTCAGTTCTCATGTACAAATTAAAATCTTCATGCGGTCAATAGACGTTGTTCTCACAAACGAAATAACCTGTTTCTTATAGAAATTACTTAATAAGTTTCTAAAAAAAAAAATTTCGACACAGGTAACTCTACTAGGTTATGTTTTATCAGTGGCTCAGTTGTAATTCAGAAGGGAATAATAATATACTTAATGACATGAAGAAATATTGAGAAATAATTTAACATAACAATTCTGTTTATACTGATATACAAGTATGTATAAGTAAAATGTCTAGCAAAGTAAACTTATACTAAATGCATAACATAGCGTAATGCAGTGGTTTCCAAGCTTTATGTTACTACTCCTCCCTTTGAAAAAAAATATTGACATGATCCGTAATTTATCATTGACTGAGTTTCATTTATTGTGAGAAATTTGTATTTTTTTTCACAATGTTATATCCCAAGAATAAATCCCTACTAATAAAAGTCATTACAACCAACAGCAGTCTGAATGATAGTCGAGGTACAACAAGTTGGTAGGAATAAAAAAAAAAACATCCTTCAACTGTTACGGAGATGTTTATTATTACGAACTTGTAAACATTTTATTCAAAATTGTACACAATTATTAACAAATAGAATTTACATTGCAACAGAATTAATACCTAGCTTGCACAATGAAGTTATATAAGTTAAGAGGAAAATATCTAAAGTCTGCCCGCGCGACTGAAACTAAAAATTATTTTTAATTATCGTCGAGATTGGAAAAGATTTATTTTTTTTCAATCTCGGGCGACGAGTTTTCCGATACGCCTTTCTATGAATCACGTATCGCACAAACCCAAAGAAAAATCACAAATGAAGTTAAAACTACTGCTGGAACTTAATCCCAGCAGCTGGCAGCGTCGTCATATGTCACGTACCGATGACATCCTACAAAGCAAGAACGAAAAAAACGAAAATCGCTTCGGGTATAGAAAAAACAGTGTTGCCATTCAAGGTCATAAACAATAAAAACAATCAAACAAAAATGAAACACTTTCGATGGTAACTTTGTGGAAGTTCATTTTAATATAAAATTTAAAATGAAACACAATTAATGGAACTAAACTTTTAAATGCCTGCCGGTTGTCATCACAAAAGGGGTAGAAGGAGCTTATTGCCTATAACTCGTCCCATGTCAATATATTTATGCCTCCCCCTCCATTATCTTATATAGTAATAAAGACACGTTTTAAAGGGTAAATGAGTATTTTAAGCTCTCGGCGCCTTCTTTTGCAATAGTCCACGCCTCCCAGGTTGGAAATCGCTAGCGTAATGAGATGATATTAATTTAGCAATTGCATTACTGGAATTATTAATTATTTATTTTAGTCATTGAGTATATATAAAAAAAATACGTCAATACAAAATCAATAACGATTTTATAAACTTTTCCAATAAAATCTAATAAAACAGCATCATCACAAATTAAAATACCTATAATTTAAGATTTCGACTGAAGGTGCTTGGTGGAATTTAAATATTAAATTTGAACTGTCAGTTCAAGTTCATCCGTGCACTTGAACGCCTGAAAATGCCGAAAGGCGAAACCCGGGTCGTTAGTGACAAAATCTGTGGGAGTGTACATAATTTGAACGATTCAAATTTAATATACCTATGTATAAGTAAATTAAAAATTACTTTAAAAAGTCGGCGGATCTGTACACGTGGTCTATTTAGGAACCTTATCTTATCGTAGAATTCGATTAAATTAACGACTATGAAATGACAAGTTTAAGTAAATACGCATAGGTATATGATTATTACGAGTTTTTTTTTTACATAATAAATCCTGTATTGCTTAAATAATGCAATTATATTATGAAAACTATAAGCCGAAAGTTCGAAGATAAGAATGTGGAAATAACAAAATATCACAGTAAATGTACTTTTTATTTCAGTATTCGGATCTATTTAATTCATGGACTATACTAATATAATAAATATTTACGCGAAATGACTGATTCTCTTGGTCTATTTTGTTGGTCTTTCTCATCACGTTGTATAAAGAAATTAAATTTTAAGATATCAACTATGCAGATAACATCTTTAGTATTACCGACGAAAATTAATCGGTGTTAACACCCTTCACCCTTATTTAATAGGCTCAAATGTGGTATCTGCTTTGGGCGATTGCAAGAAATAGTCGAAAAAATAATGTTATGTATGTAATTACTTGTTAGTGACTCGACGAAAGAGGAATTATTTGAGAATTGAGATGTTTTCTTATGCTGCATGAAAAAAAATATTTAACATAATAATTACAGGTTGACTATTTTTTTGTGGCGCTATGACGATACGCGAATTAAAAATGCTTGTTATATGAAAATATAAGATATACAAGTTAACATTACATCAAATTAAAATCTTGAAAAAATCTGAATCACTTACTCCTATCAACACTTACAAAAACCGCAAGAATGAATTGTAAACTAAAAGCTTATCGACTTTTTTTATTAATAAAAAAAATATTATAATGCGTGTACTGTAAGCTATGGTTTTATTTAAAGAAATATCTAAAAAAAAAAAATACATTCACCATCAATCTGTTCATAGTCTTCTTTACTACATCATCAAAACCAAGTATATTTCGGCATTCCATTTAAACAATATAAACTATATATTAGGTAATTCCGGAATTAATGTCGTTTTTTCAATACGCAACTTTGACTCATTATGTTTGGGTCTGTTGACCAGTAAAGACGTGTGTTATTATTTTTCTCTTCTTTGTGATAGCTTACCTTTCTTTTAAACAAAAAAAAAAACTACCTCATCTAAAAAATGGCAGAGACGTGTCCTTAGGAAACACATTTAAGAAACTGTATGCTGTTTTTGTTTCATTCAAAAAAATACTGCAAAAGAAGCAACGGAATCCATGTGTGAGATTCACGGTGATATACTGGACATAAGAAAGTGACAATTATGGTTCAGAAAATTTCGATCAGCCAATCTCGATTTGAAAGATGAGTCTCGAAGTGGACGGCTCAGTCTAGTGCAGGGTTTCTCAAATATTTTCTGGAATGAAACACTTCGCAAGTCCGGAAAATATAACGGAACACTTAGCTGAATTTTAAAGATTTTTTTAAACTGTGTTGCAGCGTATAAAGCCATTCCAATTTTTTTCGGAACACCTACTCTGGCTCCGCGGAACACTAATGTTCCGCAGAACATAGTTTGGGAAGCCCTGGTCTAGTGGACGAAGCAGCCCTAATGGCGGAAATTGAAGCAGATCCGACGATGGCCATTGATCAATTATCCAAGAAGGTCGGCACATCAAGATCGAATACTCGCTATCTAAAGAAACTGGGGAAAGTTAAAAAAATATGGCATTTGGGTTCCTCACGCGCTAACTGATCACAACAAAGCGCAGCGCCTCAGCACATGCAAAATACTGCAAGAAAAGCAACATTCTACCCCGTTTCTCCATGACCTTATCACCGGAGACGAAAAATGGGTGCTGTATCATGATATTAAAAGAAAAAAACAATGGTTAAATCGTGGTCAAACACCAATTTCAACCCCAAAACCAGGACTACATCCTCGGAAAGCCCTATTGTGTGTGTGGTGGGATTCGAAAGGTGTGATTTATTATGAGATGTTAAAACAAGAACAAACTGTTACTGCAGCTCTCTATTGTGATCAGATGGATAAGTTGAATACAAAGTTACAAGAAATTAGACCTGCTCTTATGAATAGAAGGAATGTTATTCTTCAACACGACATTGCCCGCCCGCCCGTTGCCGACATTACACGAAAAAAGACCCAGCACCTTGACTGGGATGTTTTATTGCATCCACCCTATTCTCCGGACTTGTCACCAAGTGACTATCACTTTTTTCGTTCTTTAGAAACGCAATTAAGGAACAAAAAATTCGACAATATTTAAGAACTAAAATCAGGTCTCTCCGAGTTCTTCGAATCTAAACCTAAGACTTTTTATGAGAAAGGAATTTTAGATCTTGAAAATAGATGGCAAAGAGTCGTAGACAACACTGGTAATTACTTTGTTAAAAAAAAAAAAAAAACAAATTTGAGTTTTACTGTAAAAACGACATTAATTCCGGGATTACCTAATATTTCTAGTAGAAAAGTAGACATACAAACTCCGCATGCGTGCACCGATTAACATAACTGAATTATTCGCGCGCCTATTAAATTATGCTCGAAATATCTGTCTACAAATGCAATATAAGAGCGTTTAGTCAAAAAAATGCAAGCTTAGCAGGTGCGGTAGGGAATACAGCAAGCAGTGACGGAAAGGTGTTGAAATGACGCAAGACGCTTTCGATCGACCGATGACATAATCATAATTATACCTACAGTAGCATTCTTACCGACCTCGCGATAGTATTGGATGTCTTAGGTCAAGAATAAGGACCTCTCCACCCAGTTTACAATTTTTCAACTGGATATAATAAGGTCAGACTAGAAAAAAACGTTTTGTTCAATAAATTAAAGAAACCAGGTTTATGTAATTTTGAGCAAACGAAGAGCGATAGCGGATAATTTCTAGTGCGTTTATCATTCAGATTCAATGATTACCTCACGTTCATAGGTTCACCGAAACAGTTTATGTACTTATTATACATGCTTCATTTTCTAGATATTATAAAACAGTGATTCCCAACCTTTTTACATCTGTAAAATAGGGGAAATATTTTGCGGGCCGACAGAAAATTTCGATGGATTGGCACCAGTCCGCGAACTACTGGCTGGATAGCCCTGTAATAGACTACAATATAAAAATATAAAATTTCAAATAACTTTGATTATTCCACGTATTGTGTAACCAACTGTGACACGTGTTTCGCCTCTTTCAGAGGCATCTTCAGACGTACTATCGCAAATTTTGCTTAAGTGATGAAGCAAGATTGATTCTAAAAATTTTAAATTATGAAATTACAAAATGGAGTTTGGGTTTTTTTTCCTTTTAAGGAAAGCAAATAGGGGGGTGATTGAATCGAAATAAAGCAAACAAATAATGATACTAATGAGCTGCAATCAATTAGATTTGGATGTTTCCCTTTTAACGAGGGGGTTATAGAATCCCAAACCAGAAAAAACCCAAACTCCGTTTTGTAATTTCATAATTTAAAATTTTTAGAATCAATCTTGCTTCATTACTTAAGCAAAATTTGCGATAGTAAGTCTGAAGATGCCTCTGAAAGAGGCGAAACACGTGTCACAGTTGGTTACACAATACGTGGAATAATCAAAGTTATTTTAAATTTGATATTAAAATGAACTTTCACAAAGTTACCGCCGAAACCATCGAAAGTATTACAATATAAAAGTTATATAAATTAAATATTATAATATTCACAGAGCAATTGCCTTCTAAGATTGCGAACAACGAATACAACGTAGAAACCAATGAGCAATGATATAAAATGCGATGTTTCTCAACGCTGCAATATCACGATTCATGAGTCATGGGTATAACTGTCACAGATAATATAATAAACCAGCATATAAAAGAGCATCCAAAGAATATAAGAATCTTATAGATATAAAACCATAAATTAGAAATTAAATTAATTTAAATAACATTCTGACACATATCTCAGTCAGTTTTCTTTTATTACAACATGTACTTCCTGTAGCCGATTTACACATAATTTCACTGAGATTGGGTATTTAATAAAAATTTGGTTCAGACGTCTATATCATCGCGAGAGTCCTTGTATGAGTTATGATATGTTGGGATAGAAAAAACATCTGACTAAAAAAACGTCTAAATGAATTGCGGTTTCTGATGTGCATCAACAAATGTCAGTTAACAGTTTAATCACAAAATGAAAAGAGGTTGGATAAACGACATCATAATCTTACCACAGTTATGTTACCTGAAAATTTAAGCTATTGCTATTGGTGAAAAAAATATCAGAACCATGTCATGTTTATCATATTCTCCTGAAAAATTGGTGCGAAGAATAAAATAATGTTTGAAAAAAGCATTTGCGATGCAATAATAAAAAAACAAATTGCAATAAATTATTGTAATTCACGTTGGCAAGCAAAAATTGAGAATTTTAGCAAGTCAGAAAACAAGATTTGCTTACTATTGGGAGAATGATACAATTAATTGAATTTTTCAGAATTAGAAGCAATATATTGTAAGTAATTAAATCGTTTAGCATAATAACATATTCACGCGCTATTATTTTATTTTGAAAATTCTTGACAAAGTGTGAAAACCTAAGAAGATTGTATAGATTTAAATAACACATAATTCCGTATTTTGCATTATTAAACTATACACGAAAATTCAATAACAATTTAAATTTATGTATAAATTTTAAATGTTTCATTCGATATTCGTTTCCATTTCGTATTCAGAACTGAACTGTAGAATGAAAGTTGAATAAATTACTATACGAGTAAAAAAATCGTTTAATAATATACGAAAATACGTCCAAGTCGGCTCATTCAAGTATCAAATAATAGAGAACTAGGTGTAACTAATATATGTTGCTTAACGGCCATAAAGAGATAAATATGAATATTTAGGAAGAAAAACGTGATTTTTCTCGCTGCGATTAGAAAAGAAAGCGAAGACCTGTTAAAGATATCGCCAAGCGACAACACGATGAAACTGAATGCAAAATTGGCTTCTCGAAAATTTTCAGTCTCATTTGATCGCGAGTAGGTAATAGATTCAGAGGTCAAATCAATTATGTAGTACAGACCCAGTACGCCCACATACAAATACTTTGAACTGCTTGGGTAACATTGATTCGTTGACAATCAACATAACATATTAGAATTTATAGGCCATACAACCGACATAATATGAGCCAAATGTAAGGAATCATTGCATATTCAGTTATTTATAAAAAATACTCAATGATAGATAATCAGGATCAATCAAAAAATGAACATTAAAAAATTGGCCATGAAAAATAAATCGTAAATACGGTTTCTTAAAAAAAATCTATGATGTAATTAATTGCGTTATTTTATTACTCATCTGCAGTGTTTAAATGATGATCCATCGCTAAATGCTATGTGGTTTACTAGTTGGCCAATCAAATTAATATTTGACGGTGGTTTTTATTGTCTGTGTATTATTTTGCAGAGTATTTGTATTATTAATTGTCAATATTTAGCGCAAAGGCATTATATTAAAAAAATAAAACACTCATATGTACTAATAATTCCACTTCTTTCATATGATCAGGACCGGTTTCGCTCATGGCGAGTATTATCAACTAATAAGAAAACACATTAATACAGTGCTATTTATAAGAACAAAGTAAAATTGTTGGATTATTAAAAAAATATTGAATAGAATGTTTGTGACACCCTAATAATATTACTTTATTCTATATAAATAGCACTCAGTCGATAATTTTTGTCATGAGCGAAACCGATCCCGATCATTTCAAATAAAACTAGAATTAATTAAAATGAGGGTTTTATTTTTAAAATATGTTTACTGTTTCAAAGAAGGCATGAAAAACGCACTCGTGAGGAATTTGATGCACTGTCTAATTTCAATTATTTAAATGGCAGACAACTAGCGACAGTGATTAAGTAACATAAGACAACTTTAGCAAAATAAGTGAGGAATTATAATAAGATATCGATTGAAGGAAGGAAAGAAGATTGCTGGAGGGAACCTCGATATCAAATTTAAAACATTCAAATTTTCTACACTTCCATAAACTTTGTCATTAACGACCTGTGTTTCGCCTTTCGGTATATTGGTTCAAGATATCGGTATATTAAATAAAGCACAATTAAAGTGTAAGAGATACCTTATTACTGAGTTCACTGAAAAGTTTCCAACATTATAGCGAACTGACTTTACTTTTTCTCGTAAAAATATGGGCACTATCGCTGATGTTTATTATACCCAGTAAATAATTAAACTTAATTCCGTCTATCTACCACCGAGTATTTTTGACTTTCCAAGCCTATCTGAATAAAATACGTTCATTTTTGCAAAACCAATTCACATGGGTTCTTTTTATTACTACTATAATTAGTATTCATGTTTTACGCATTACAACTTAGGACAAATTTGAAACTGAATTAGTTAAAATTGCAACAAAAAATTATTGTATTGAAACGACTCGTTATGAAATAAGGAAGTGTATTGTGATAAGATAATGCTAGAAGGACGTTACTGTGGTAAAACTGCATAACTGGATGCGACAACGATGAAAGTCCAATAATGCATTTATAAACAATGTAAATATGGCGACAGAAACTACAGGAATGGAAGGAAAAGTTTGTACAAAGGCGTCAATGATAGAAAAAATAATTATATTGAATACATGTACATAGAGCAGAGATCAATCGTGGCAAGCTCCCAGAAACAACAATAGAATAAAGTGATGTTTTTGTTGCCATGGGCGAAGTAAAATCGTAATTTGAAAAATGTTTTCCGAATCCCATATTCATCGTATTTAAATAAAAACAAAATTTGATTCAAATCGATCCGAAAACTGACATTATTATATTTAGAACGCTTAAGATTTTATCGCTATTAAAAAGTTTTAAAGTTTGTTAAAGATTTTTTTTTAAATGAATCGGTCAATTATAATATGTTTGTTTTAAAATATATTTTCGATGCACAGCATTTAATGGTTACGTTAATTAGTGACTATTGTTCGTTTAATTGAAGTTTCGTTTATATTTCGCAGATGTGTTTTCAACATAAAATAATTTATAAATGTGCAGAAAAATATGTAACTTATTGATAAAAAATAATCTCTTTACAAAAAGTAGTAATATGTATTAAAGTGAGTGTGCGATGCGAACGAATATGTCATTCAATTTATATTATCCAGACAGCTGTATTGCTCGAACATTAAATTATTTTCAACATAATATCGATCCTTTACGAATGTTCAATCTACGTAATGGGATAATTCAGTCATAAATACACTGCAAGAGCCGGGGCGTCATGACGTCTAGGGAGATCCCAACTCCCATTGCAGGGCGAGAGTGATTCAGACGACTCTCAGATCGGTAATAAAATAACGATGTCGTTTCCAATAGTAGAATCCCTGGAAAATGCTTGTTTTCCCCCGAATATTTCACGTCTGACTTTTATATTACAACAATAAAGTACTTTTTCATGACATATTTTCAAATGAAAATTTTTAACAATTGAATCCGAAAAAACTCCGAGCTGGATAAATGATTTGATAAGGAAATGTACAGAAGATTAAAGGGATATCAAAAGCTAAAATATTTTTTCATCATTTCACGAAATAATATTAAAATAGTATTGTATTAATTTTGCAGTTTAAGTGTTCCCGTGTCCGATCTATAAAGAAAAAGGTCGGACAAAATAAAAGACTGCAATGACTTCTTTCTAGAAACTTTCCATTTCAGTACAGTTAAATGAGTGGCGTAACTTCGGAACGCGTACATATGCCTGGAATAATTAAACGCAATATTAAGTAAATATATTATTTTATGTGGTGGCCATATGCTCAGACTAGGGAGCGGATACAAGAAAAAAATATTTGATTGTAATGCGAGTTTACTAAAAAAAAACGGGCCACATATTCATAATATTGATTAAAGTTGTAGCTGAATAATAAAATAACATTATTGATTAGTTTATTAATGAAACGGTCGCGTGTTGAAATAGTATTAAGAATTCGTACATTTGTCAAATAATGCTAGGCGAAAAAATAAACCATGATGTATTCCGCATAGAATAGCATAATCATTTTCCGACCAAACTACATACATATTATTTATACGCTCATCGGCCGTCAGTAGATTTTCGAAGTTGCCCGTGACAATATACCTACAATATATATAAAGGTATACGACGAAAATGAATGAAAACAGTAAAAAATACATACATGACACAAACAAATGTTTTACGTTCCCAGTAAAATATAAACGGGTGGATGGAAAATCCTTTTCGTTTTAGGTGAAACGATGATGCTCGATGCTATTGTTGTAGAAATATATACATACAGCTCGGCCAGGAAGGCGAAATAATTCAGAAGAGGTAAGATAGCATGGCGGTTTCATTAGCAAAATAACGTCACGTGACCCGGTCCATGTCTACTCCCTCCATCTCTGTTATTGTTCCCTGGGGATAGCGGATGACGTCATTGGTGATGCTCTATGACGGGGATCGGCAACTATCTTGACAGGAAATTTAATTCGCAACACCAAGCCTGCACCTCGCGATACCGCGGTATCTGTCACACCATTCATATTCAATTTGGTAACTACAATATACATTGATTCATATTGGATCATTATTACATGAAAAAAAATCCTTATCAACTTAACACCAGCTGTATGGAAAACAATAACGATTGCTAATAAGACAGACTGCTTGTGATATTATTGACGCTAAAATTACACATTTTAAATCTGAATAACATGTTTTACAAATACAATACGGCAAAATAACGTATTTTGTATTTTTGAAACACGTTAGTTACTCTCTACAACCTAAGTGACGATTCATATTGACAAACACATCAAATCAAAGATACATTCTATTCTCTCTCAATACGACGTGAGAAGGGTTGCAAAAGACATATCCCGATTAGAGAGACTGACTATCCCGAATTTCGGTCCCGATTTTTCATAAAAGTGGCGTAAAAAATGAACCTGGCAGACATATATCTATTAAATAAATATTTTTATTTTTGATAATGCGGCACCTGTGCCCCTGTTTACGCCAAACGTGCGCCGCACACTTTGCACACGCCACGAGCCGGACCTGTCCGTGATTACCGTGACCGAAGTCGACGACGATGTTGACCACTCGACCACGGACCCGCACGTGATATTGACCCTTTGGCGAGTACGGAAACGACTGGCTCGAGAATTTCTGCGCTTTGCAAAACTATATCCAAATGAGTAAATAATACTAAAATCTTGGTGCCACACCTGTGTGCACCGCACACGCCACGAGTCGGGGTAAAATATGTACGTCCAAGTGTTTTTTCTGTATCTAATCTTTTGCCATTTTTATATTTAAAAAAAATATTATATCTATATCTACACATACATACATACATACATATCATCAATAATTTATTTTTTATTCGTTTCAAATAAAGAAAAAAGTATCTAAATGTTTTGTAATTAAATCTGTACTGATGTAATAATTAACGTGTCGATACATTTCTATCCTGTTCTCTCCTTGGAATCGATGTCAATCAATACCAAGTGTTCACATATAGAATAAATTAATCTAGGATCGAATTATAATAAAAGTTTCCGCCTTGATCAGTCTTTGCTAATGATAATCTAAATGAATAAATATTTTAAAAATAAAACACTCATTTGTACTATTTCCTACTTTTATTTAATAAGATCACGACTAGATTCGCTCATGACGATTGTCAACTGAATCTACGTGCATTATCAGTTGATAATTCTCGTAATGAGCGAAACCGGTCCTGATCTAATTGAATAAAAATAAGAATCAACACAATTGAGTATTTTATAAGTTTTAAATATATGTAATGCCTTTCCACCAAGTATTGAATTATTAGTGAACACCCTAAATGTGAAAAAGTAAATATTAAATTGGGATTTCTTTGACTTTCAAATTAACTTATTTTTTTTGTGTAGTAAACGTTATCAAATATTAAAGCAACCTTAATATATCATAGGACATAGAATATAATTCACTCCTCAGAGGATGAATTCCGTATCAAAATACACTTGTTAAGAGGACATACAATGGGTCAAGACATGGTGTTCTTATTAAACGTGATTATTATATTTTGCAAGAAGATATCATGATACAAAACCCAGCACATATATGGAAAACTTTAGCAAGCTTTATTTAAAAAAAACACGATTTTAGAAATCAATAAGAAAAGGAAATTGAAATTAACTCTGAATGGATATGTTAATTTATTGAAATGTAAACATACGCTTGAGAGGGTTAATTCTTGAAGGGAGAGGAGGGAAAAAAGCTTTCGAATGTTTCGGGTGGGCGTTACAAGTCGACGGGGGCGCTTACATATTGTTTTTCACATGTGCATACATCCGTAAGCAGAATTTTATAATATTCATTTATCGAAAGTATATTCAAGCGATCTACTTGACATAATATTGGTAATATTTTTCATCTAACATGAAATAATACATGTCCAACTGCAAATGTTGTTTTAAAATTAATTATCTTAATCTTACTTACTGCCGGTCATGGCCAGAGTTGAACCCTATTGAAACTATTGCCTCCTTGATCACAATACAATAATTGAATTGAATTGAATAATTATTATTAAATTCTACATCCCAAATAAAAACGAAATATAAAAATAAATAAACTATTTTATATGCATTTATTTAAATAACCAGTAATTTATTTTAGACTAGTTTTAGTGCAAATAAGTGAGCGCGCAACCGTCTTTCAAAGATTGACAGAATTGGCTTTATCATTGAATGCAATTATGCATTCGGATTCTAGCAGCACCCGCCATATCTTCAACACATTTTTGCCACTTAGATGATAAAAAAATGCCGATATAAAAACATTGTTCACTCCGACAAGTTCAAACCTAAGACCATTTTTGCATCAGACACTCCCGATGCTTCCTAGCTGTTATAAGACTGATATAATTTTAATTTATATTGGATAGTGCATAAAGCATGGGAACACAAAAATCAAAATGTTCTAATATTGAGACACCAGGAAAAGATGGGTAAAGCACCCACGAAAAAGCGTTAACGCCCCTGTTCAAAAACAGTCCCATTAAGCACATTTCAACTTTGATAATACGAAATAATAGATCTTTGGTGAACTTCTGCATAAATTTGGTTGCAATAAACTTTATAACAGTTAATTGGAATGGTTATTTATTATTTACCAAGGCTTCTCACACAAACAATTTGTTTCAATATATGTGTCATTACGCTGGTCATCTGTAACCTAAGTGCATAATGCAAAAATATACGTATAATCCAAATTCTTCAAACATCAAAGAAATTTAGTTTTGGTAATTTAGGGGTGATTTTTTTATTTAGTTAATAAATCAATATGTTATTTAAATTGTTAACTCATTTACATAATCGTAGGTACTGTAAAGACTAAGGGCAAGGTTTTCCAACCTTTTTAGACTCACGCACCACTTGGTTGTACGTTACGCTAAAATGATTGTATTTCATGAAATATATTATTGCCACCAAGTGGTATGAGTACCACTGGTTGGGAAACCCTGACTTAGGGTGTTTCAAATAGTAAGAAACTACTTGAGTATGTAATTGTATATTAAGTATAAACCGATGTCAAAAAAATCTAAGCGATGTGAAATGGAAAATGTATATCAATAATTGTTTAGATTTCATGGTTTACTAAAATATTAGTCACTTTATTGGTGACACAAAAAAATAATTTTCTAGCTCGGTTCATATAAAAGACCACAGCAGATTTTATGTGAGGCCCAAAACAATAATAGTCACCAGATGCTTTTTCAAGCATCCGATATTATTTGCTAACATTTACGAAAGCGAACGAGTATTTTGGATATATTTGTATTTTCGAGTTTTTAGATTTAATTTAAGTCACAAAATTTATGTATAATTACGTACTACTACAAATATGCTACGGCTCACGTTATATATCTAAAATCGTCATGCGGCCCAAACGAAGAATAGGTTGAGTATCGCTGGTGTATACGCAATTAAGTAACGCGTGTGACCAATAATGCCAGAGTCGTAGACCAAACGAACGGCCACGAAAAACAATGTGGTCGACGGGAAAACAACCGCGAGCCGGCCACACATAGTTTCCGTTTATTATTTTGCGAGGCGATATTTCCGGTAAAACCGTTAGAAGATAATAAAAAAAGTTAGGTGCCCGAAGTAAGTACGATTTCCTTAAAGAAACGCTCATTGATTCAGTTGAACAGAACAGTACAGTTAAATAACAATCGGGAAAATAGATTCAAGCATCGTAAATTTGCAAGACAAACAAAAATCGGTCGGACTTGTCAGCCCCGACGGTCATGCCAAATTGGTCGCATCTCGGACAAACAAAGCATTCAAAAAATTCACGGCAAACTCGGGTTAGAAATATATCTCCATTCATAAAAGCTCTCATTCAAAATAATCTAGAAGATTGCATTCGAAATGTAAGTAGTAATTAACAACTACAATCACTAATGCGTTAGATGGAAGCCTCTCAAAAAAGTTGAAATTACTTGATAAGTAAAGTTGTATACAATAGTATGAACCATTGAAGCACAAAACAGCCGGGTGGGCGTATCCACGATGAAAAACTACTTGGCGAATACAGTGGAACCTCTCATAACGAGCAAAACAGATTGTGAAAAAAAATACTCCCTTGACGAGCGACATGTTGCATAACGAGTAACGCAGTTTTGAAAAGATCACTTTCACACCGTCGCTTACCTCAAGATGATTGACAAGGCGTGGGAAAGGGTTACCAAGAGAACCCTCACTTCAGCTTGGAAGAAGCTTTGCCAAGGAGCGTTGTTGAATGTGATTTTGAGGGGTTTGAAGCAGTACCTGTGAAGTCTACAGTCAACGAGATTGTATCTTTGGCCAATAACATGGGACTGGAGGTGAATAACAACAATATTGATGAGCTTGTGAAAGAGTACAGTCAAGAGATGACCACCGAAAAGCTTATGGAGTTGCATTGTTTTTCACAGCAAGAAGTTATGGAGGAGGAGGAAGTAGCCGAGCAACAATCTTAAGGCGCAATAAGAGAAAAGCTCAAAGCATGTGAAACTTTTGCATCGTATATTAAGAAGCATCACCATAATAAGGAGGTGGCTATACGTTTTACAAATTTATTCAATGATAATGCTGCCACATTTTCACCAAATTTTGAAGCGTCGGCAAAAATAAACAAATGTCTGCTAGTAAAAAATAATTCATTATTTGTCATAAATAATAAACTAGTCGATTTTGTATCGTTTTTTGCAAATCGAAATCGCATTCCAGGTTTTTACGCTCCTTAACAATTTATAAGTATGTAATTTTACTTTAATACACATTAAAAAAAAAATCCCGGCATGGAACGCATTATTGTATTTTACATAGTTTTATATGGGGAAAATTGTTTCGCATAGTGAGTATTTCACATAACGAGTAAGATTCTGGAACGAATTAAACTCGTTATGAGAGGTTCCACTGTAGTCGCATATCCTAAGTGTAGAGACCACACTACGGGCCTACGAGTATAAATCACGGGTCGTCAACCTGGTACGTACCGCCCACTAGTGGGCGGTGAAGGCTTCCGTGGTGGGCGGTGGGCGATTTTTGCTTTACACCAAAATTCTTCATTTATTTTCACCCATATACTGGATTGAAATACAGTGGAACCCCCTATTACACTACCCCAAATTACGCGCTGGCTTGAAATATTCCCTGCAAATTCCCCAATTGCACTGTTGAATTCCATTGCCGTTGCTACGAGACGGTCGTCGGTGCGGCGCACAGTCAAATGTTGGCTAGCGTCTGTGTATTCAACACGTTCCAGGCTATACACATATAGCCGGGCGACTCTCTATATGTTTAATTATGGCGCGCTTTGCATTTTATCACTTAGTAACAAAATATTTCGTCCATATTTTTTTGCAAAACTTAGGGAAATCTGTTTTGCATTTTTTTGCGGAAAAAACCAAATCCCTAATTTTGTATGAGATTCACTCCCCCAATAACACTCCCCCGACTTTAGTGTAAATGAGGGTTTTACTGTATAGCGATGATGGTGGGCGGTAAGGAAATTTTACCATGAAAAATAAGCAAAAGTGGGCGGAATGCATAAAAAAGTTGACGACCCCTGGTATAAATGATAAAAAGAGTCGAATTAGTTTATACAGCAACTGTTTGTTATAAAAGTATTTAAAAAAAAACTTAATGAAGCAAGCTTGAATGTCAGTTTAACACTTTACATGTCAGAGCCAAAAAAATTATAAAAACATTACGGATGACCATTACTTAGTAAGAATAGTACACTTTTATTTATTGAACATTCACGGTCACTATTCGTGTGGGGATATTTCCTAATTTATTCCCTCATGAAAATTCTCCCAGCTGACAAAATATTTAGGCGAGAATTGTTCCCAAAAAGAGCTAATATGAAAATATCGTGTAAGCCCACTATAAAAATGAACCGCGAATAGAACTTAGACCCCGCTGCGCAGGCTCCACACAGATTCAGTAACAACATAATATGTAGTAGTAAAAATAGACAAGTTGTTTTTACGTGTATGTGTTTAGATGTAGAAAATAAGGAACCAAGACGCCAATATTCAAAGCGGTTGTTAATTTATAAATATTAAATCAAGTACGTCTGACCAATTATTTTTTACGGATGCCAATCACGTACGCATACTAGAAATGCTGTGCAGTCATTTATTTATTACTTACATTTTTAAATCATGATATCAGTCAAATTTAATTGTAATGCGTAATCATTGTACTCAAATGTATCCACAGGTTCCATAAAAACAACAGTAGGCCGTTTACATTTACTAAGACTAAAAATAGTTACAAGAAGTTTTAGGGGAACGCGGTGTCAAGGTATACAGGGACAACCCCTTCGATAGCTTTCGTATAAACGATGTGCCATCGTCTACTTATTACCGCGCCACGATACAATTTAGTATCGTTACGCTGGCCATATGTTTTGGATTAAAATAAAGGACGAACCAGAACGTGTATATACAATCCGTTTACAGTCGCAACTACAAGACGTTCCATCACCCTTTTCTCATATTTTATAATACATAAAATTTGAACACATAAATTATCACAACCAGAGACGCTCCACTAAGAAGTTTCAGTTGTATATAATATGTATAGGCCGTATCATAGCACAGGTGGCTTTGGCCGTATGCATCGCGCCAATTATGTATGTACTATTTCAAAACACAAAAATAATGGACATAACGACTGTTTTAGAAGAAAAAAACTTAATAACAAAGCAATAAAATAAAAAGTATTTTGCTGGAGAAAAGACGTATGGTCACCGTAGTAAGTAATATAATGTACGTCATGGATACAATGTTAGAGTACAATATGAAATATAAAGTGTTTTAGATAACAACGTTACCTATATCAAATTCAACAACAAAATATTGAATAACCTTAAGATATATACCATTGCTTCCCAACTAGTGGTCCGTGACCCCCTGAAGGGGCGCAAGTTTTCTACGGGGGCCGAGGCTGAACATGTTTTGTATTGGGGGGCCGCGGATTATTTTTTTCAGATTTAGGGGGCCGTGGTATGAATTTCTTTGGGAAGCACTGATCTATATAATGCTATTAAAAATACCAGCGTTACAATGTAATCACAGAATATCTGTAAAACATTGGCACTTACTAGCAAGATTTATCACTTGTAGGGTGTTCCCTGTCAATACTTGGTGGAAAGGCACTATATTCTAAAAATAAAACTTATTTGTGTTAATTCCACTTTAATTTAATACGATAAAGACTGGTTTCGCCTATCACGAGCATTATCAACTGGTGATAATAATCGGCATGCCAACTCATGCCAAATTATTATTAACTTTTCCGGTTCTAAGCTCAAGAAATGCGACCCCAATACCCACATTTGCTTAAATATCTATTTTAATATGGGTGATACAATGTTTATAATTAAGGTTTTCTTATATCATAGTTTTTTGGACCTTTTGTAGTTTATATAAATACGCGATAACGAGATAAGCGCCGCTTATCAGCGATCGTTCGTAAGATAACTAGGCTGAACGCGTCAGTTGCAAATACATATTTGTTCTGAAATGACGTCTTTTTTACGCGCAACTTAAAATATGATTATTTATTAAAAAAACACGGATTTTTATAAAAAAAATGTATGAGGAATGATGCAGAGAGATATTTTAAAGTCTTTAGACTATTTTTTTTAAAAATTCATAAGAATAAGGCCAATAATGAGTAAACCACTGGGGTCCCTAAACGACCCCCATCGGCAGAGAAGTATTTTTCTAGTCTCCGAGCCGCGAGAGTTAAATAAAATTGGAATTGATAAAAATGACTATATTATTTTTTGAATATCAAGAATTTTTTTTTCGGTTAAAATTGAAAAACACTTGAAAATAAATATAAAATAAATATAAAAAAAAACAATTAGTAGTATTTTTTTCGATTTAAGGGTCGCTTTTAACTGAAGAAATCTAAAAATGAATAAACGGGCAATTTATTTTAATATTTTCGAAATCAGAATTAAGCGATAGTTTGTTTATCACGATAACTTGTTTCGTAATTTGTAAATTCACCTGCATGTAATATCATACACCAATCGTTTAATAATCTAATTCCTCAAGTTATTTGTGTAACCGTCCTTGTATGTTCTTACGATTCAAATTTTTTAATAATTATTTTATGGCAGTTAATCATACAATAAGGCACTGACGGCTATTTTTTATATATCTATATACTTACATACGTGGAGGTTTCTTTCTATTCTTGCTAAAACGACGACAAACAGATAAATTAAAGACGGGCGCGGCGCGATAATACACGTAACAACCGAAAATGGCAACTAAAAAAATTGGCTGGTGTATAATGAATGCATGTTAAATTAGTAACTGTGACTGATGTGGGTAATGTGTTACCCTAGTAAGGTAGAAGAGAGAACGATTTCCGGGATCCACAAATCATACGATGAATATCAATCACTACTAAACTAGCATAAGTATCTACAGAATAGGCAGATATATACGTAGACAAAGCAGTCAGTTCGTTGATTTTGAGACGACGGTCAAAGGCAGGGGTGAGGAACCTTTTCTTTTCTTAAGACTGCAGTCATTTTTCTGATTCGACATACGGCCGCAGTAAACATTGACTAGGGAATCTTTGTCCGGAAACAGGAATTTACGGTCAGAATATGTCAGAAATTTACAAATTTACATAAATTTAAAGAATTACAGAATTGGCCAGAGAAGGCCGCACCAGAGTAGCCAAAAGGCCGCAGGTTCCCCACGCCTGGTCTAAGATAACGACAGACTATTTTATAGATATAAATACAATGAATTATTTTCATGATGCCTTACGTTTTACTTTAGTAAGCTGAGATTGTAGGGCAACACTATATTTAATAGGGGCCCTGAGTAGGTAGGTGCCGTTCTCGCAATCTCTGTCAATTCAAAACGAACCGGAACCAACAATCAACGAGAGCTTGGTGGGGTAGCCTCTAGGAAGTCGCTAATCGGCGAATTGAATGTCCACGTGGGAATTTCGTATCGTGTATTAGCAGTATTGGCGACAATCAAACAATTCCTTTTCCTGGTCAACAAATCAAAATCGTATGTCATCGATTCGGTATACCATTTATTGAAATATAATATTATAAACGATTTGAGACATTATTAAGCTCTAAGGTGAATATTATAAAATTATAACATTTTATATGTATAAATATGCATAGGAGTGGACGCCCAGTTTCTTTTTCTTATATGAAATACCGATGACATTTTATTTTACTTGCTCAACATTTGCTTAAAATTTAGATAAGCTATTAAGTTATAATTGTGTCTGCTAAAACGTGAAAACAAAATTAAATATTATTTACCGTTTGAAAATTTTGTGGAAAATTTGGCCCCCTTCTAAATTTTATCGAGAAAGTAATTAATAAACATTTCATAAAAACAATTCTTCAATTTAACAAACAATTTTGAATATTTTTCTCTTTTGTTATTTATAAAAAAGAGAATGCATTCGTGTTTTTGCAAGATGTGCGTGTATTCGCAGTGTGCTAATGAGGGCAGTGAGACACTGCATACAAATGACGCCATATCGATTTATAGAAAGATTCAAAACGCAAGATGAAAAACATGCATGCCGCACTTGCATCTTCACTCTTCAAGAGGTTCATCAGGAGTTACCATGTAAGACAAATCGTATGGTACATGGGACATATGGTATGATGCATTGGCTTTATTCATATTGGCGACGTCATTTTGCTACAATTTTAGTTCCCTTGCATCTAAAAAAATCACTACCACCACGGTCTCGGTTAATGCTCATACTCAACTTTTACCGTCACTGATTTTTTAAGTTAACTCTTTCTAGAACTCCTAGGCCAGATTTGTACAGCAATCTTGCCACGAGAGCAGCTGGCGATGCGTAGCATGTGCTGTTTGAACTTTTTCGTTTAGGCTGTGAACCTAGACAATATTCCTAGGCAGAAAGGGCTCTCAGAAAACTGTACTGAGCGATGTGTTTATGTTGTCATTGAAGAAGCTGTGCTGATTAAGAACAGGAGAGTAAGGATGACTTCAGGTACAGCGGTACTATATGTAGTTTCAGCGATTTCGTACACTACTGTAATAAAATCAACATCTTTGGGTATTTATCCGAAACTTTGAATCCTTTGACAACTAATGATATTAAATGTTCGACATTCAAAATATTATTTGAAATATGATCAAATAACTCAACGATATCGTATCTCTTTTGATCAAAAATAATTTTTAACCCGTCTTCTCAAGGTTGTTTTTGGTACACTTAATTCCTTCACCACTCTTTTGCACACCATATTATTTCCTATATTGCTACCTGTGTACCTACTCGCCATGGGGTTAAATTAACACCCATCATGGGGGGGGGGTGGCATTACATACAAAACGCATTTTTTTTGGATTTTTTAAAATTATAATTAATAATATTGAAGACTGAGTGAACTCACTAGGAAATATTGATTTGTTTTTCCTTTTGGATCACACATCGTTAAAAAAATCACTGAATCACGACGTCAAACTTTGGCTTTTCGGGTTATTTATTACATTACCAGACAACATGTTCACAGACGCGTCACTCAATCTTAAATAATTTCTCTAGCCGCGTGGTAGGTACATAGTAAACAAACTTAAAAACTTAGCATGGTGACATCTGAATATGACCAATACAGAATTGAGTTAGCGATTCTTACAACAAAACAAATAACGTATCGCGAATCTTTGCGAAGACCCAGGAGAATGCAGGATACATAAAGCAAGAGAATGGGTTTCATACCAGAGTAAGTTCTTTTCAGCTTCTAAAGCTCAGTGAAATAACACTGCAACCCCTTTCAGTCGATTTAAACTGTGTAGAAAGCTGCTATTTTATTACTAAAACATTTATGATGCCGTTTAAAAAATGCAGTTTTAACTTTTCGTCATAGTCTTAATATTGTTTTGATACTATATATAAGTAGTTCATGGCAAAGAGAAATGGCCGTTATACAAAAAAAGGTTACGGTCAATGTTCACAATTGACCAGTGAGACATTGAATAAGAAAATTGTGATTATTCCCGCAGTTACGCTTTTTTGTCCAGAACACGCAAGATGATTCGCTGCATTCATTTATCATAATAAATAAGAGTTGTTTAAAGAGTACCTCGACTGTCCAGTTTTAAAACGTAGTCGTTAACCTTTTTTTGCAAATCTGTTATAGAAATGTTATAATTAGAGACCCGTATTTTGGGCATCTTGCCATAAATGCTAAATATATGCTAAAATTCGGAATATATGCTAATAGATGCAAAATTCGTAAAATATGCGAATAGAGGCTAAAATAACAAACAAATGTAAAATTAATTATCTTATAAAATTAATAGACAATTAAGAGGGGTCTTCCTATTCCTTTGCCCATTTATTATGGGAAGATATCGAGGGAATAAAACAGAGCTTGCAGTTAACTATAGACGGTATTTTTCCTGTCGAAACTAAGCAACTGCGTATGTCTACTGTTTATAAAAAAGAAGACAGTTGAAGGTGTATATCCAAAAGGCTGTTCAAAAAAAACCATTTAAAACTAGAATAGCATTCAAGATTAAAAGAGACAAATTTATACCTCCAAACATTGAGTAAAATATTAAATCCATCTGTGGCAGGTACGAAATATAATATTAATGTTAAAGAAATTGTTTTGTTTTTAAGGCAAATACCATTGTTTAATGTATTAAACAGAGGCTCAATGTTTGGAAGGATATCAGCACTTTTTTAGACAATTAAAAAATAATATAAAAAGTGAATACACGCCGGATATTTTGCTATTATTGATGGCAACAAAAAATAAGTTTATAAAATGAGTTTGGTTGTGCAGCTCTATAAACAATTTGGTGTCCCGTCAATAATGTAGATGCTAAAAGGTATTTTAGTAAATATAATTGTTACCGATCATCGCACGAATCTTAAAAAAGAATCTGTAGAAATAAATATACTCCATGCTGAGTTTTAATAAATTTAAATTGATATTGTATTTTCATATTCATGTATTTTAATTACAAAACATTTTTGATTTTTCTATTATTTTTTAATTGTTGTGTTGTCTATAAATTGTATATAATTTTATTAAAATTCTTCGAAATTGTTTATTATTTGAAATTCAACTATTAATAAAATTAGATTGACGCTAAAATTGAACTTTTGTAATGCCTTAAAATGCAAAACGAAAATGCTAAAATCGACAAAAATAGATGCACAAAATACGTGTCTCTAGTTATAACTTATAATGCATACAACTGTAATATTAAATCAGTGACGTATGTGGGTGAATTAAGTTCTAAGTACATAGTGTATACTACTATCTGTTCCTCGAAAACTAGTAACTAGCAGTCATTTACCAGGTTATGAAATTGCTACAGGAACATACTAGAACTAGGTTTTCTTGTTGTGATTGCTACAATATTTTTTTGTAAATGAAAAATAAACCCCGATACCTTGAATATCCAATAATTGGTGTACATGTGCTTTGATAAAATCGTAGCCTATTTGTCAGTTAGTGATTGCTTAACATTGTTATTCGAACAATAGTTGATTTATACAGATTTCTTATATTTGTAATGAAAACATTTTATTTTACAAGTCTAGGTACCAAGAAATATAACACTGTCGCGCATTCAAAATACGTGAATGCATGGCGATGTTACAGTTTTAATTGGACAATTATTTTTAGGAAAACTATGTATAATATGAAATAACGTGAAACATCTTTGCTGAAGGTGATTTGTACAATAATGTTTCAATACAGTCATAGCAGTCATATGGATCATACTATGTATTAAAAATAAAAGCCAACATGTGACGAATTATCTAAATCAGTAAGATAACATTTCCTATGGCTTTATCACGGATAATTATTGCAAATTTCGGAAACTACCGAGTACGAAAATGATCATGACGATGATGATAAAACAATCTTAAAGGGGGTAAAATATTATCTCAATATAACCATGAAACTGCCAGCTATTGATTTTTTTTTAAATATTTGATAAATAAAACCAAATTTTAAATTAACATGTTCCATAAACGGTGCAAACTTATTTAAACCCATAATTTGATGTTTTGGGGTTATGAGATCTTTCAAACTGTTCTTTCAATATGTTCATCTTGTGTTGAAATATTTGCTAGGTTTTAAAAATTGGACAGACGGCCAGTTTTGTACAACAGGGGTTACCAACCTTTTCGGAACCTAGAGCGTAATCTAAAATATTTGTAGAGCGGCGAGTACCACATTTTTTCAAAACCCAGGAATTTTGAAGTCCTAAATTTCGCGGGCACGGGGTTGGTAACCCCTGTTGTACAAGAATAAAAGGAAATCTAACGCTTAAACTGTGACGTTGTTCTGCTTATTGTGACAGGAGTAGAATCAATAAACGACTGAATACACGAATTCGTTGTTTTTTTGTCCTCTCATAGGTACTTGGATCGTTCAAATCAGTATCAGCGTAATACACAAAGAACACGATTACAAAAACAAATTATTTATTCAGATATATGTTATTATCCAGCATCAATTGACATGTTTAACTTTTTTTTTTTTTGAAGCACACATGGTTCAAAATCAGTCCCGTGCAGTTCTGCTCGGGCCATGAATGTGAGGGGTAGACTCCTTTTTTTCTGTCGATAGCGTTGTGGAAGGCGGCCATTAAACGTTGGCTGCATATACACAACGGGTGGTGGTGGGAAACCAACTTGTCCCAATTTCAAAGAGGTAAAATAAGCTAGAATATTTTTTCTCTAATGAATGGCGGAATTTGCCGATGACTAAGAAAAAGCATTTTTGTAACATTGCAATATCGTCGAGTTACATTTTTGATGCCACGGTTTTCATTCCGACGTTTTTCTGAGACATAGAAAATTCTTAATAATACTGAAACGATAAAATAAAAATAAATTGTGCAATTGCGCACTCGTGTGTAAATGTTGGCATTTAGATAACTGCGAATGCTAACGCAAGACAGAGTCGATAAAAACAGGAAAAATAATAATAATGTTCTAAGACAGTGGCGGTAAACATTTTTTTATTTATAAAATATATCAAAATTTTATACCAACGCACAATAAATTTTATAAGACTCAGCGCATAACATATCGTGATTTCGTGGTCGCTGTAAGTGTAGAAGGATGGAACTGGAAAAGGTTGAGTAGTTTACTAATACCCCTCCGTACTCTCCGTTTGAATGATCGAATATTAGACAGATGTCAACATTGCGAACATCCATGCCAAATGGAAGTAACCAATAAATTCAACTTTGATCATATAAGAATAATGAGATATGGAATTTTAGTCAAATGAAAAAGCTTTTTAGAACGATGACATGATCGTTGAATAAAAACTAAATTACCTCAGTTTGTTTCTCTGTCGTTGGCAATGAAAACAAGATTACACGCTTAGAATCAAGATGCACATCAACTTTACGGTAGTTTAAATTATTAAAAATCACAGTTTAAATAAAATCGGGGACGATGACTGCATTATATATATTATATTTCTATAACAATAAATAAATGTCTCAAATATTGTTCTCGGTCGCTGTTGGGTTTTCTTATACGTTGGCACGAGATCTCGCACGGTGGCCGGACACAAGGGAGACTAAAAAACACAATTCCCCATGCTTGGAAGACAGTGCAATATCGCTTCATACGAATAAATTATCAAAGCTGCTGCATTTCTAATATTCCGCATCTCAGCTAATATGCCCCATAAACAAATGTGTGAAAGCCGATTATTAATTACATGTATGAGAAAAATCGAGCGCTGGCTAAATGTAGGTATGGAAAGTTTGAAAGTATTGTTATTTTTTTGTAGCGTGCTTAGGAATTGTAGTTTAGGATATTGCTTGATATTATTTTCATAAAAAAACGGCCACATAAAAATACTAGATTTTCTAATTTCTTGTTTCGATGTTATTAGTTTTTAGATTTTTAAATTCTAATCGGACTAAAAATATTATTTCGGTTAAGTGGATTGTGAAGATAAAAAGTCATTTTGTATTCCCTTTTTGATGAAAGAAAAATCCGACTGATTCTTCGGCCGAAATCACAATTTGTTAGTTTTTGTCTTACACGGAAAAAGATATAAGCTTTGATGATGGATTTTCACCAAATAAAATATTTTTACTGTGTTTTTTAAAATTTGATTGTAAATCTAATTTAAAAGAAAAAAAGGAGATATATTCTGGGATCTTAGGAGTAAATGTGCAAAATCCTGAGATGTGAATCCCCTATCAATTGTGCGAAATATAAGGTTGTTCGGAAAGTATACATATCGACTGTGGAAAGGAAAAAGGACGTAACCCACACATCTCAAATTTTACAGGAGGCGCTAAAAACGTGTTTTGGTGATTTTGTGACATACGCAAATTATGAATTATACACAACCTTGAAGTGCACGGAGACTTCTAAGCTGGTTTTTAACCCTAGAATGACGAGCGTGACCATATGGTCACAGTAAACACCGTTGTCTATCGATCCCACTATTCTCCTTTTATACATCCTTTTTCTAGTTGAATATCGTTGCTTTCACTCATATTTGGTTAAGAAGGGTACAGACTTCCGTTAGTCATCAGCCGCGGGGACAGAAACAGCCACCAAAAGCACACACGACTTTTTGAATCTGTTAGTTATTTTTTTTTATCAAAACATAAAATTGATAACAGCTCTTTTGCATTACTGTATCATTGAGGAGATATCGTCTTCGGTGTGATGCAGAAAGGAAAACAAGTTTATCGAATAAAAAAAAAAAAAAAAAGCTCTTTTGCATTAATATTTGTATTGAAATTGTGTTGATCTAATGAGGTCAAATTGTAAATATTTTTAAAAAATTCATGTTTAGCTATATTTCAACCCCGATTGTTTCCTACTACTGTCCGTACACAATATTACACGATAATAAAAGGATTTGCATGATCATATAGTCATACGGGGTTTCTATACAACGACGTTTTTTTTTCTTTAATTTTTATTAGGAATAAAAGTTATCCATGACTTCGATATGGCTTAAAAAATATTTTTGGAGGGTTAATTGACACAATCCAATATTAATTAAGGAAGTTGTCTAGGAAAAAACTTTATTTCAGTCTTTTTTCTTGGTTTTAATTTTTTACAAAGTCATCTTTTTCAAACTTAAAAGCTAAATTTAGATACTTATTTGGCATTTGCATCCTTTTGATAGAACGTGTATCAAGTTTGATATATTGTGATTATCGAAAAAAACCTGAAAAAACTGTGGGTTACGTCCTTTTTCCTTTCCAAAGTTTATATGCATGTAAAAGGTTATCTGCCTTAACTAAAAAAATAACAGATTTGACTTAAAACTACGACGTAAACGAACGCACTAGATGCGTATATGCACGACTAACTCACCATGTCCAGAAATTGTAATAATTTCAAGGTTGATATTTTCAACTATACAATATAATCCATTAAGTACTAATTATTATATTTTTGATAAAATTAAGGTGTGCGAGTTCTCTAAAATGTAAGACGGTTGGATATTTTTTCTATGCGATTGAGAAGTGTCGGTAGTTGAATGTTATGGTGCACTTTTTATGCTGTGGGTCGCGATATACTCACATGATTTGCATTTATAATAATAAAAAAAATATGAACTCAATTATGTCACATAAATCTTAGCTTATAAAAATTAAAGGTGTATCAGGTGGAGACTTTCACACATCAAGATCATTTATAAGACCTTAGCCGGCTATGTATTGTGATATTGACATGGGACGAGTTTTATAGTGTTTAATTTTTCATTATCATGTAACCAGTATCAACTCGCTCAACAATTAATTACGAGTCATGTCAATATCATCAATTAAAGACTATTCAATTTCATAATAATTTATAGAGAAAAAAATTGTCTGTCCATGACATTTCATCACCACATGTGGTTGGAAATATAAAAAAAAATATATACCTATGTATTAATTTGTTCAAATATAATATGGTCGTAGATTATTTATTATCTATACAAATAAGTATATTTAACTACTTATAATAAACGGTAAACATTATGACATGCCTAGATAACGCGTTAAATCATAATCTGGGGCGGTTACAAAGTATCAAACCATTCAAAAACAATGTTCCACACTGTATAAATACTTATGTGATAAGTATGTATTATAAAAGGTGACGTGCGACTTCATATGAATAAACTTCTGGGAAAATGAATACCTATTATAATACACAAATTATGTAAATAGTAAAATTCACAAATTAGCGTAACATCATGATAAAAATTACAACAAAAAATGCCTGCGGTGCTCATTATTATTTTAAATAGTAACCCCACTTTCAAGTCGCACTCAAGAAATGGAAATGCATTATGTGTATCTTCACTAAAAAATATGTTTGTACTTGTATAATATTACATATCGCCGTGATTTTAAGATTGGCTCATTATCTTTAAGGTTTGCAAAAACATTTGATCAGATTCATTTTGTATTGATTGAAAGTAGGGGCTTAGAATATTCAAATCGTGATCATGTATATGTTTGACAGGTTGGCTAGACCAGGGCTTCCAAAACTATGATCCGCGGAATACTGGTATCCGTGGGACCTAAATAGGTGTTCCGCGAAAATTTGGAACGGCAATATACGCTGAAACACATCCAAGCATCTTCTACTTCATATTAAAAATCGAGCGATAGTAAATCTCCACTGATGTTTAAAACGTCAAAAATCTGTGTACAGGCGGAGATTTTGACGCTTTATTAAATCACATTTTAATGTAAAACTTTTAAAAAATAATTAGTCAATAATTAATATATGATTTAATAACATATATTTTTTTCAATATTTTTACTATTATCAATAACCCGATCTAAAAAAGAAACTGTGTCCCGGTACCGTTTCCAGATTTGCGAAGTGTTCTATTGTAAAATAAGTTTGGGGAACCCTGGACTAGACGATAATGCACTTATATCGGGAAACAGGGACGAAGAATACAAATATATAAAAATATATTCAAACAATACCAAAATTAGGATATTTAGCATGACAAATTAAAAAAAATGACTCATCTATGAGCAAAACAATTGATGATATCTAACGTATTACCTAGTCGACGATACTAATTAATGGTCACATATTTATATGCATGTATTATTAAACTGTCAACAAAACCAATAGGTTTGTAAGTACTTTTGACACAATATCCCAAATTTTAGTACTATGGTACTGGGTATTATTTTGATTATGTTAATTACGACATACGTAAACATAAGAAATTAAGCCTTCGCGGTAAAAAATGGTATAATAAAATCGGTAACCATATTATAATAACTCTAGTATGTGCATATGAAAGGTATCAATAGCTTAATGTCTTGATACATAACCTGCCAAAGGCAGTTAGGTTAGATTTCATAGTTTTTTACTAGCATCATTAAAATTGTGGATGATTGTTAAAACGACTAGATTTTAAGTATTTTACGCAAACAATAATGATAACACAAGAATGGATATGTATCTATTCAATTGATAAGATTAACTGCGGCAAATGATTTGGGTAAACGCCTATAAAGTCCAATTCAAGAACTCGGTGACCAGATAATGCGATACTAAAACCGTATAATTTAATGGGTTCAAAATAATTGATTGCACATTATAATTAATATTACACATTGACATAATCGACAAACAAATGCAGTTTTTGAATCCGTCGCGAATCGTGAAATAGCAGTTGTCAAATGGCAAAAATTGCTCAAGCGACAGTTGGTAAAATATCGACAGGCTTACCTTAACCTAACGCAGAACAGTATCCAATGATAATGCCAAAATATCCACTAACTAGGAACACACACAAAACGAAATCCTAATAAAAATTTTAACTTCTTTGAATGGAGAAAACTCCCACCGACACAAAAAATGGCGTGCGAGCCAGCACCGCCTTAACTTGCGAGATATAAAATATGGCAGCGTTCTTCAACAACCGGCATTAGCACCGATAGCGACATCTAACCAATTACAATTTTGTCACATCCTTGCAGCTTTACCGGCTGAGGAACAAGAATATTGGATATAGACAAACACACACTTGGAAGTAAATTATTTATTCTATGACTAAAAATACGTTTATTCACAAAACAACAATACGGTTCTCGGTAAATTCTTCGTGAAAAAATGTGATTTTATAAATAAATAAATATTACAAGCAACGAATTCACTCGTATAGAGTACTTTAAGGGATTTTTTTCAAAAAATTTGCACACTATCACATTCCACTCTTTATGCAGTGGACTGTGGAGGATTACGCACATGGTAGGTCCCAGCCGCAATATAAATAGTTTGGAGGCCCTGTTTTTGGACAACATGAAAACGTCAGAAAATTCCAAAATAAATAGTAAACATAATAAAAAATCTGAACAAAAGGTATATGAGCAGTGACGTATCAAAGGAGGGGCGGAGGGGGCGGACCGCCCTGAGAGGCACATTTCTGTAGGCGGCATTTTCAAAATGAACAGACAATTTTGAAAGTACTATGAAAATAAAGATTGATATGTATACGGTACCAATGTAAGCAATATCTCTTTCACTATTATATTTTCTTCCGCCCACTGACAATATATACTGTTTTGGAGGCGGCAATTTTGAAATTTTCAAACTTAAAAAAACAAATACAAATTGTTTTGGATATAGAATCAATGCGAGCTTTATTTCAATATTATGCTTTCTTTACTCTAATTTGTGCCTTGTGACTTACTGATTAAAGACAACTTTTTGGGGGTATATTTATAATTTCATATAATGATAAAAAATCTTATCTTCTCAAAAATAACTCGTTAAAGACTAAAATCTTTTCTAATTTACTATATTTATTGACTTTGATTTATTGATTTATTGAATAAGCCAGAAATTCTAAAACTAAAAGAAATATATCTCGGGGCATATATAACCAGCCCTGCCCTGCAGTATTTAAATTGTAAATTGTTTAATTTTTGGGAAAATGTTTAAGTTTGCTAACAATCATTTTTCGTAGTAGCAGAAATAGACCTCGTAAATTATTTCATTTTTGGAATAATGTTTGCAAGTTTGCGTCTTTCTTGACGTCATCGAAAAGGACATACAGACGGACATTATCTACTATTAATATAAAGATTTTTTGGACTTTTTCCACATAAATTTTTTATTAGATCAGGACCGGTTTTGCTCATCGCGAGCATTATCAACTGATATAAACAGTGCTATTTATACAAGTTAAATTGAAATAAAAGGTGTGAGCAACTACTAACAATGAAAAGGATTTACAAATTACACTATAATTACACAAAATTAAAATGCTTAACACCTAGGTGTTATCACAAAAAACACATCTATATCACAAAATCAAATGCTTGTAGAAAAGAGCGGGTATAAATACCCTACTCAACGTTAAACATCAGATAATGTAAACGGTTAAAATACCCTTCTCGAATTTAACCATCAGTTGAGATAACGGGTATTAATACGTTTCCCGCACTGAATGTGTTAAGTTAAAAAAAAATATTTATACACAAACTCTCATTAATTTATTAATATACAATCTATATATATAAAACGAAGTGGGGTTATTAACATATCTCGAGAATTGCTGCATGGATTTCAATGATCTTTGATTTATTAAATTCGTATGCGCCTAGAATAGCAGAATAAGCATTAAAACATCGGAAAAATATCACTGGAAAGAAATTATAAAGAAAATTAATATTGTCATACAGTGACAGTTTTCAAATGACGAATAGCTTCAAATGCTAAAATGTCGTATGCTGGTTTCAGAAAAATCCACCAGATCGCACTGTTTTCTATATTTGTTTGTTTTTGCTTCTTTTGCGTACGATTGACTTATAAATAACTTTAAATTTAGAATATGGATTAGAATAAAAGAAATCGATGATATGAAATGAAAACGAAAGAAAATCGGATAATATTGAAATAAGGTTATGTTTATAATTAGGTATGATAAATTTTTGACAAAAATATTTTGCACGAACGTTGCTCTACTCTGAGATGACACGTTATTACACTTGGAACGCTATATCGAAGAAATTTTAACGTCAAAAGCAAGGCGATGCGGTTCCTGATCACCCGAATGCTCTTGGTCGCATTTACACAGTTCATTCGAAAAATGACGAATGTTTCTACTTGCATGTCAAGACCTCAATTTGCTTGAAAATGATACTTATTGGGACATGCCAATCGCTAAAGAAATTTTTTCTGAATCTCCAAGTCAGATACGCACATTATTTTCTATCATTATTTTGACATGCTTCACATCGAATCCATGCGGAACAAGTACAAGGATGACATGTCGGAAGACATTTTACATCAAATTCGTGTCAGTTCAGGGAATCCCGATCTCGAGGTGAATGAAGAGATAAATAACCAGGCTTTGATTTAGATCGAAGACATGTGTCACCTCATGTGAGACAGTTTGTTAGTCAAGTTAGGAATGCCAACGCCACATCGTGGAATGAACGACGCTTTCAATCGAGAATTGGAATGTGAACGTGAATATGATCGAGATGCATTGAACCAATCACTTCGAACGAATGTACCACTGTTGAACCCACATCACAAGGAAGTGTACGATACGTTAATGAATGCAATTGATGATGAAAATGGTGGCTTATTTTTCATCGACGAGCCCGGTGGAACTGGGAAGATATTCCTCATGTCATTGATTATGGCGACTGTTCGTGCGAGATCCGAAATTGCTGTAGCAGTTTATTCTTCTGGAATAGCGGCCACGTTGATAGAAGGATGACGAACGGCTCATTCAGTGCTGAAATTTCCGTTAAACCTTTAAACGACTGAAAAACTGACATGCAAGACTGCGAAACACTCAGCAATGACCAAAGTTTTGGTAACAAGTAAAATCATCACCTGGGATTAATGCACAATGACGCACAGACGCGCATTGGAAGCACTCAATCGAACTATAAAAGATCTGTGCTATGACTTAAGATGTTTTGGAGGCGCAATGATTTAACAATCTGGTGATTTCCGCTAAACACTACCAGTCATTTCAAGATCGACCGCTGCCAATGGAATAAACGCTTGCCTCAAAACATCGACTCGCCATGTTCCTGTTGACGAATCAAACGGATTGATTTCGATTCCGCCGAATTTTTGCAATTTCGTCTCAACGAAAGACTGCTTCATCAACAAAATGTTCCCAAACATCTAATCACAAAAATCACAATTGGTTGAGTGAACGAGCAATTCTTGCGGCTAAGAAAAAATATGTGGATCGTTTAAATTTCACAATTCAAAATCAAATCGTTGATCTACTGCATTCCTTTAAATCTATCCACTGTGCCACGTGAATTACATCATTTCAATGTAATTTAAATACTTTTCATTTTGAATTTTGCACATTTATTGAACTTAATTCATTTTGAGTATTCATTCAAACTGAATTTAATTCATGCAATAAATTAACAGAAAATTTATTGATTCTGAGGCGGTACAAAGTTCGTCGGGCCAGCTAGTATAATATAAGTAATAGAAATAAATAAAAAAACTTCTTGCAAATTCATCAATTGTGTTGGCGGTGTCAATTCAAAATTTCTTGCTCTATATACAAAATGTCCAAACTTTTTAATCTTTCTTCTCCCATAGTATTTCTCAATTATTGTTTTACATACTTTAAAACAGAAAACGATCTTTCACCTAACGCACTAGATAAGGGAATTGTTAAAAAAAAAAAATAGTATTTCTACATTTGGAAATGTGTAAGACATTTCTTTGGCAGCTCGATAGATGTCTGTTGTTTTTTTAGAAATATAAAAAAAATGACAAACTTCAATGTCCTCTTTGTAAATATCCATTAATTTTTTTATCGCGATACTTTTCTATATTTTATGATAATCACGAAAATACCTACCTCTAAAGAAATTGCTTTCTGCCATTGTATTTATTTATTACAATCCATAATAAGAATTTCTATACCTACTAGATCATAGGTTCCCAACCTTTTTCGGGTGGCGACCTCTTTTTATAAAATCCATGTGACTGAGGGACCCCCGAGGAATTTGAAATACTCGATTTGCTATACCTTTTCCCCGGATTGTCTCTGAAACTCCTTTTGTTGTTCAAATCCAAAATCGAAAAAAGTTGGCGACCCCCCCAGAAAACCCGTCACGACCCCCAGGTTGGGTACCCGTGTACTAGATATTGTAAATCAATGGAAGGTAAGATATCATTCGGTCTTAAAATAATGTCAAAACAAAACTCCGATATCAGAATTAATAAGAAAAAAAGGTTCCTTAATTAATTTAATCATTCATCAAGGTGCATTTATTCAAATATTAATGCGCGGACTGTATGTAAAGAAATACTGTATATTGATTGATTTAATAAGCATTGCACTTGGTAAAATTCCATTGTAATAGCTCCACTAGAATTTTATTAGTTGATTATTACCTATTTAAGCTTCGCAGCATTGTCAGATCTATATAGAATCCTGTACAAACTATAACATCGCAGTAATGGTGAAATGCACTGATAGTAATGCTCTAATATTGATGAAATATCTCATATAATATCTTATTATTTACAGTAGAACCTCGATTACCCGGATTGTCGATTATCCGGATTGTTTTCCGGAACAATTTTTTTACGGATTTGCTAATTTTCTCGTGGTGAATTGATTCCACCGTTATTTACATATGTGATGGAGTGCATACCATTTTGTTCGTTGTTTGAAATCGAAGAAATCTTCCGGTTGAATATCACCATAAGAAAAAAACCAGAATGAATGGTGAAATTTTTAAACGATGTTATGAAAAACAGATCATTCCAAAAGTAAAAAATATCAAAACTGCATTGATAAAAGAGGAAAAACATTATTATTACTAGATAATGCATCATCTCGCCTATCAATAGAATGTTTTAACAAGATTGATGAAATGTTTACGTTAAAATTTCTGAGGGTTGAAATTTCTTAGATTTGTCAACAGTGAAAAAATCATGGAACAAATTCTTGAAAAGACTATTGGAAAGTTCAAGAAACACACTAAAACATGTTATAAGAGACATTATAGAAGCAATAGCACAAATTTCGATATGTACTGAATGTGTCGAAGAATATGTTACCAAGTGATTAAATTTTGATGCGAAAGATCTTGGATTTCAAATTTTTAATGATGTGAAAATAATAAAGGAAATATTTGTCTCAAGAAGAGATATGCAAGGAAAGAGATATTTGTCCTGCTCATTCTAAGGATTTTCAGTGCTTAGATGTCGCCATGAAGTGGTTTGAGAACCAAGAAGAGTGTATCTCAGGATAATTTATATGACTTAAAAGTGTTCGCGATTTGGCAGCTTCAAAAAGAACAGCTAGCTTTTTTAAACAAAAACTATTAACCCTTTTGATCCCAGCCTTTTTTGTCTAGGATATGTGAAAAATCCCAGGTTTATTTTGACAAAAATAGCAATTGTTTTTATTTATTTATTATCTCATCTAATATTTAGTTTTTAGACCTAATTTTTTATCGTGGTATCCTTTATGATGTGTGCAATAATAAATAATGTTTATATAGTGGTTATAACATAAATAAATAAAAGAAAAAAATATTTATTATAAATGTTTATAAATAAAAAAACATAAATTTTGATTTTGAGCCATTATTTTTCTGATAATTACTGATTTTCATTAAAAAAAAACATTCCTACAAGCAAGTTAAATTGGTTCTTAGTAAATTACAAAAAATAAAAAAGTAAAAAACAGGTAAAATTTTAAAAAAATAGAAAAACATGGTTATCGTGAAATTTACAAGATTTACGACTTCAATATAAAATTTGAAAAATGGAGACAATAAATAATAAATGAACAATAAATATAGAGAAATATCAACATTTATGCTTCGGGAGGCAAATTTCATGAAGACCCTTTTCGCAGAACGATCAGAATAAAATTTTATAAGTTCAAAATTAGGATGAACCACTCTCAAAAGCTGTTGACGAAGAACTGAACTGAATTATTACAAACTGAAGAATATTTCAGAAAAGTATATGATACAAGTTTCATTCGAAATACATTCCAAAATTTGTATGACGTATTACTTCAGGGATGAATAACATTTTTTTCCAAACATATATTTTATAATAAACCGACATTTAAAATTGAAGGATTATAAGTTATAAGTTATAATTAGTTGCTGAGGAAAGTTTTCAGAATATTATATATGACATTACGGACACTGTCTGTATGTATGTATTTATGTATTATGGGCGGCGCTTGTTATAATCAAAATATATATAATATTATTTATATATATTTTGACTTCAGAATTTATTATTTGACATCAGAATTTATTATTTCACTTCAGAATTAATAAATTAGATCGTTATTGATTTTGCAATAATGCCATGTAAATGTTTTCACAGTTACGAATTTTAGAACTTGAAAATTGTAACGAAAAGTTTCATCCCACGTATTTGCTTTTGTTTTGCCACACGCGGCACTGACTGGTTTGCCGCGCGGCCGACACTTTTTTGCAAACACTTTTTTGTAAACACAATACAAACCTTTCGTAACAGAAATTGTATCATATCAGATGTTCAATATAAAGTAAATGCATTATTTAACAAAATGACGAATAGCATTGTTAATAAATAATTTTTATTTTATATGAAAACATGATTGAAAATTTTGAGGCCGATATCGGCCCCAGGGGAGTTTTCGCATACACCAGTTGGGGCCGATGATCGGCCCCGTGGGATTAAAAGGGTTAAATGAATTTCTTGATAAAAAATGATTTAATACTAAAGCTTTATGTTCATCTAGACCAGGGGTCGGCAACCTATTAAATTGGAAGAGCCAAAAGTTACAATTTACAAAAATTCCCTGTTTTTAAAGAGCCACTAAAATTTTTCGTTTCAATATTATAGTATTTATTTATATGTACATATGTATATACATATATATGTTTATATATATATCATGTATTCGCTGAATATCGTGTATTTAATGTAGAATGTTGATTTAAAATAAACGCCTTAAAATACGGAATAATATTTATTCATTTAAAAACACAAATATAGATACATATGTAATTACATCAATGGGAGCATTGGTTTGGCATGTCTTTTGAAAGTTTGATTAAATCTGGCTTATAACTTGTTGTTTTAAGTTTCAAGCACGACTCTAGATTTTTATTTGTTAGTTGACTTGTAATTTTACTTTTTATTATATTCATGCAAGAGAAAGCTTGTTCGCACGAATATGTCGACCCGAAGATCGTCAGTACTCCATATGCCAACTTCTTCACCTCACTATAGCATTCTGGAAGACTACTCCATGCGCCGAATATGAGGGTCTCAACTCGCGGAATTTCTTTTAGAGCTGTCCACTTATGCTGCGCGATGTGCATGCATTTCTGGACCTCCAACTCTTCCAACTTGCTCTTGAGTTCTGTGAACTTGCTACTCCACAAGTCTTTAGATTTTAAATCTGGCAATTGCATCTGAAGCGATCCAGCATCAATTCCAAATATTGATTTCATTTGTATTTGTGTTGAGGGGATTTTTATTCATCAAACAACAAAATATATAAATTTCCAGCGTTTTTAATACTAAAATATGTAATATAACGACGAGTATACTTTAGAGCAGTATTATGATTTATTCCTGGAACCCCATTTTAAATATAACATTTTTTTAAATATTTAAATAAAATATTACCTATAGTCAAGAATGATATACCGTTTATTTCAATTTGATACCATTAAAAATAAAGAAGTTATTGATTTTTAACCACAACTGAACTGGGCCTACTGGCGACGGTGGCTGTTTGGGAGGGAAATGTAATGCAATTGGCTCAACGGACATGTTAAGCGTAGCGTTTTGCAATTAACGATTGTGAAAATTAAAGCTATTGAGAAATTAGGCACATAAAAATATATTTTCTTTTTTTTAAGGGTAATATTTTAAATTTTTAAATAATTTTAAAGTGTAAATATTTTTTTTTCATATGGAACTGGAGAGCCGCAACTTTACATAGAAAGAGCCGCATGCGGCCGGGTTGCCGACCCCTGATCTAGACAAATAAAAATTATTTACACTTATTGTACATGTCTTTCCGTATAAATTATGATTTTTGATGATGCGGTCGGGTTGCCGACCCCTGATCTAGACGAATAAAAATTATTTACACTTATTGTACATGTCTTTCCGTGTAAATTATGATTTTTTTCGATTATCCGGATTTTTCCTTATCTGGACTACCTTCATCCCCAATTAGTCCGAATAATTGAGGTTCTACTGTATTATTTAAAACAGGGAATCTATAAAATGTGATTACGCCTTAAATTCTTAATAATTACTTAATAACTCAAATTTTGGATTTAAAATGTCGTAAAATTGTTGAAAAATTGGTGCCAAATGAAAATTGGGTTGTATTAAAAATATATTTTTTAATTTAAACAGACTTATAAATTTCTTCAAAAAATAATTACAGTCAATACAATGAAAATGAATACACACATCCTTATTGCTGATTTGTTCATTGATCCTGCAATCTGAGAAAAAAGGTTCAAATGGTTTCAAGATCATTCATTGTTTTGTTTTATTTATCTATGTCCACTCTAAATAAAGAGCATATGGTCTCCTCAT